>CM039480.1:266978-627022 GCA_022433065.1 Begonia loranthoides | reverse complement strand
CACTCGATTTCTTTTGAGGATATGATTGCTACTCAATTTCATGCACAATAGTTGAGTCAAAAATTCGACAGAACTTCGCTTAATATTGCTTTGGTAGTTGTCTTCTTCGAAGTCCAGCTATTTATAAACCTGCGAAGTCCGGACATCCTAAACTCTTGCGGATCGTCTGCATCCGAACGTTAAAAACTAGCCGTTGGGCAAAATAGTGTATTTGCAGACGCAACACCTCGTCCTCACCTTCGTCCCCACCATCGTCCTCTTGAATCTTCATTTTGTACAGATTCAAATCGGACGTGGTGGTTCTTCGTCCGCACTAGTCCGTGGAATGCATCTCAGTTGGGGACGCCAAAACCCGTCCTTAATCTTGTCCTGAATTCCGCATCCCTTGGAAGGTGCAGACGCCTTATCTCGTCCGCACCCCGTTCGAGCCTTCGTCCGAATTGAATCTCAATTATTACAGATTCAAATCGGACGCGGAGCATTCTCGTCTGTAACCGTCCGCAACAACAGTCTCCAGTTGGGGACAAAAGAACTCGTCCTCAGTCTCATTCTCGGGACGAATGGCTAGCTTCTGCAGACGACTCTGTATCATCCGCCATCAGTCCACGTGTCGTCCGAACGTACTCAGCAGAGTTCAGAGCTGCACGAATCAAATCATCTAAGTCCCACGAATCTTTTTATTCACTGCAAGAACTTAGTACAACACATTAGACATTACCAATACCCTTATCAAGTGTAGTTTCAATTTATGAGCTAAATATGAGAATTATAAATTCAACTAATAAACAACTTATAAAACTTAATAATATTATTCATCATCAAAATATAAATATGTCTAACACACTTAGACTAACAAGTACTACGATTTTCGTCTTCAATGTTTTGGGAGGCTATGTTTTGGCCATTGTCAGTATAGTTGCAAGACTCTGAGTGCTCTAAGACGCTCCATTGTATGCGACCGGCTCAGAGCACTCGTAGTCTTGCAACTGTCCGATAATGGTCGAAACTTAGCCTCCCAAAATATAGAAGACGAAAACCATGGTACTTAACCCTCACAACATTGTCGTTGGGCTCTACTCCAACATGCATCCACTTTCAGCGTCACCAAGGATTTCGTGATTCGCGGTGAACTCGCAGAAGCATTGATGCGATTCTTATATACTAGGGTTCTAGAAACGCAGAACGAGACACGATAAATCACTGCGGTGTCATCTGAAGCCACAACGGTGTGACTATCCACCGTTGTGGTGTCTAAGACATCGCAACAGTTTATCCTCACACCGCTACGATGTACTAAATGAACTGCCACAATTTAGCGGAATTGTCATGCTGTTTTTTAAACTATGAAGCCACTATGGTTTGTTCACGAGCCATCGCGGCGTGACATAAACACGTTTAACGGCAAATATGATAGCGATGCTAGCGACGTCAATTTTTTATAGTTTAGTGATTTATTTGTTAGCAAAAAAAGGATAATGGTTAGTTTATCACCAATAATAAAGAATGATGGTTGTTTTGTCATTTTCTCAAAAAACAATTTATCAATGCATTGAAAGTAATAATTATTTGTTAATTTAAAGAAGCCTAAAATTGACATGTTAAGGAGAGACCAACGTCATGAATGATGGTCTAATTCTTTGACTTTGATTTACTTATTAAATAATTTCTTCATTTAAATATATTACGTTATTCAATTTTTTTTATCAGATAAATTAAAAGATCAATTATGTTTCCATGATAAATCAATTATTAAACAATTTTTATTAATAAATAAAATATTAAATTATGAAAAATAAACACAGTAAGCATCGATGTTATATTTTTCATTAAAATTTTTAATTTGTTTCCGCAGCGAAAAGATTAAGAGATTACTTTATGCAGTTGAAGGCTAGTTTCCGCTAAGGAAAATATTTGTTCTGCTGTAGAAAGTTTTCATTTCACTATAGAAAGTTTTCGTTTCACTACAAAACGTTTTTTTTCCGAACTCACTCTTCGTAGCGGAAGGTTAATTTCCGCTATGGAAAGAATTGCTTCCACATCAGAAAGAATTGTTTCCGCAACGGAAATTATTCTTTCTGTAGGGGAAACGAGCTCTATCGGCTGTGGAAAATACTCTTTATGTTTCATTTACTGAATTCTTTGTGGTTTTTTAGTGTTGCAAATAATGAATTTTCCGGTATATTTCCTCAGTAGATTGGAAACATGTCTAGCTTGAAGTACATTGATTTTTCAACAAATGTTTAACTGAAAATCTTCAATTTTGATAATAAAATCGATTTCGAATAGGTTAAGGTTTCTAAAGTCTATTTTTTGACGAGTTTCCTTAGTAGATCGGAAACAAATTTAATTTGGAATACATTGATTTTCAAAAAATAGTTAACTGAAAATCTTCTATTTTAATACAAAAATCGATTTTGAACACGTTCGCTGGAAATTTTCCTTTTTCGAAAATTTTCTCGTTTTTAACGTTTCTTTCAATAGGTTAACGGTAATATTTGCGTTATTCATTTTCTATACTTGAGCGTTTTATTTATTAACAAATATTGTTTAGTGGTTAACTTGTCATTGATTCTATAATTTAGTGGTTGTTTTGTTAATTTTTTAATTTTTTTATAATAAGAAAAGATATAATATAAAGAAATGAAGAAATTGACCTTGTACAGTAGTAGTAGGTAAATCTCAAATGAGAAATTAACAAAACAATCATTGTATTATAATATTAATGACAAGACAACCATCAAATAATTTTCGCTAATAAATAAAACATTCAACTATAAAAAATGAACGAAACAAACATAGTTGTTACGTTTTCTGTCAAAAAATATTTTCTTTATGCAATAGAACGTTGTCTTTCTACTAAACAAATTTAAAAGATTACTTTCTGCAGGCGGAAAGTTTACTTTCCATTGCAGAACGATTATTTTCCGCTATAAAAAGACAACGTTCCGCTGCGTAAAAGTTACTTTCTTTTATGAAAAGTGAGACATTGGTGATGAGAATAGGACAACGAAGACGGACTAGGAAGAGGAAAAAAAAAAGATGATGATGAGAACTGGACAAATGAAACCAAGAGGAGAGCTGAGCCACCAGAATATGTTCGAAAAATTGAAAACGTGGAAATTGTTTTCAACAATAAGAAGACCATGTCGGAGCTTCCCGACATCGTTTTCGCAATAAGATTACTTTGCAATTTTAACATGAAATTGAAGTAGAATTAGCATTGTAAAACAGTAATATTTCGACATCATCGTGTTCGCGGTAATATTTCTTTCAACAGGTTAAGAGTGATATTTGCGACATTTATTTATTATAGTTGAATACTTTATTTGTTAGTAAAAATTATTTAATGATTGACTTACCATTGACTTGACTTTATAGTTCAGAGGTTGATAGGTTAGTTTCCCATCTCAAAATTAATAGGGTAAATGACAAATCAACCATCGTGGTTTGAGGTCAATGACAAGTCAACCACTATGATATTTTTTTTAACAAGTTAACCACTCACGTATGTTAAAATAACAAATCCAACATCACGTAGACGTTTTACGTTAAAATGCCAACGTCCGAACGCCGGAACGACGCGCTTCGGCGTTTTGAAGAATTCAGAACGCCCAAGCGGGGCGTTCTGAATTTCTGAAGAATTTAGAACGATTTCGCGGCTTCTCATCTTTGCGGTCTGTCCATTTTTGTTTTCAGACACAACGAATTTCGCGGTCTCTTATGGCTAGAGACTGCGAGAAATCGCAGTCCCTGGAGCAAGGGACCGCGAAATTCACAGTCCCTGGAGCAACGAGGGACCGCGATTTCGCGGTCCCTGGAGAAATCAGGGACCGCGATTTCGCTGTCCCTGGAGAAACCAGGGACTGCGATTTCTCGCGGTCTCTAGCCATAAGAGACCGTAAAATTCCCTGTGTCTGAAAACAGAAATGGACAGACCGCGAAAATGAGACGCCACGAAATCATTCTGAATTCTTCAGAAATTCAGAACGGCCAGCATTGGGCGTTCTGAATTCTTCAAAAAGCAGGAGCCCGTCGTTCCGGAGTTCGGACGTTGGCATTTCAATGGTAAACGTCTATGTGATATTGGATTTGTCATTTTAACATATATAAGTGGTTAACTTGTTAAAAAAGAATACCATATTGGTTGACTTATCATTGATCTCAAACAACGATGGTTGATTTGTCATTTACCCAAATTAATATTACAATTATCATGATATTCGCATTCAATATTTGTCAAATTCACATCTGCATATAATAATTTAAAAATTAAAATTGATTATAATATATAGTATGAGTTGTTGTAGAAACCAACGTGTCACGTGACCATTTTCATTTTTAATATTTTATTTAATAAATACATAAAAAATGGACAAAAGATCAGCCAAAATAATACAATTTTTGACTTTGACTAATCAATGGACAAATAAAGAAATAAATGGCCACGTCATCAAGTTGAAAAGAAAAATCAGAAAGCAGTTGAGTTTGGGGAGAGGTGGTTTCTACCGGCTGCAACACGGTGGCGGGTCCAACTGAGTCCCCCCGAGTTAACCGAGTCTCCGGCGTCGAGTATCTCTTCGTTCCAGCCTGTTGTCCCTCTCATTATCTGCAAAATCTTCTTCGCCTTCTCTCTTGCTCTTTCGCTTCCTTTCGCGTCCACTTCCAGCAGAACCTCCGCCGCATTTGCCGCCGCCGCCACCCCTCTGAACCTTAAACTCCCTAGGCTAAGAGCGTACAGAGCCGCCACACAGTACTCATGAATCGCTGCCGAGTTCGTCTTATCTCTCAACATCTCCACCAAATGTTCAACCGCATCGGAATCCAGCATCGTATCTCTTCCCTCCGGGCTAACCGCCAGATTGCACAGTACAAGAAGAATCTCGCTCGTCAAATTCCTCGATTTCGCCATCGAAAGCAGCGTCGGAACGGCCCCCAGCTTCACGAGTTTCACTCGGTTACTCTGAACTAGAGTTAAATGATAGAGACAGAGAGCGGAATCTCGCCGAGTCTGCTCGCTATCGGATCGGAGCGCATGCAGGAGTGGAGGTATGGCGCCTAGAACTCCGATCGCCATCTTGTTCTCCTGTTCTAGGGCTAAGCTAAAAAGCGCACCGGCGGCGTGCTCTTGTGACTCGCTGTATCCGCCTTTCAAAGCGTCAATTAATAGAGGAACCAATCCGGATTTAACGATTTTCGCTTTGTTCGGCTTCTCGAGTGACAGATTCACCACCGAGGCTATGGAGTTTGTTTGCACAATAGCGTATCGTGACAAAATCAATGGCCGGAGGGCTAATAAAAGTCGAGGAGTACAGAGCGAAACCCTAATTTCTTCTCTACTCTTCGTTATCTGTCTCAGCGAAATTACCCCTTGTTCATGCTCAAACACTTCGGAACTTTTGAGCTTCGATACTAGTTCTTCTTCTTCTTCGCAGGTTGAAGAAGAATTGAGGTCTAGGATTAGATTGAAGGCTTCATTTACCAAGATTTCGGAGGAAGAAGACGCATTCGAATAACAAGCAGGTCGAGTCGTTAAAGGCAGAGGAGTACCTGGACTAGCTTCGATGATCACTGATTCCTCTGACGAACTCGAATTGAAATAGTTGACTCGGTGGTTTAACTCAGTAGCCGCGTGGGAGAACAGCACCGGGGGTTTATCTGCTACGCCCTTCAAGAGTTCCCTTTCGGAACCTCGAATCCGGCTCCCCGGTTCCGGTTCCGGTTCCGGTTCCGGTTCCTGTTCCTCCCACAGAATACGGACGATCCTCTCGACGGAGCTGTACTCGGGCTTGCGCGGTGGTTCCGCGCCAGACTTTTTACACCAGTGCAGGATCGTCGATTTCATAGCTAAATTTGGAATCACAGCAGAGAAATCAGGTTTTAATCCATCTTCAAGCTTGGGCGAAAAGTCCAAGTTTCTGCAAACCTGAACAGAAACTCGCTCAAAGGTCTGACCCGAAGAGACAACAACTGGATCCGCCATTAAAGACCCAGAAATAGGACAGAGAAACTCCTTGGGTGGCTCTTTCGGTTCAGAGCGATGATGGTGAAACGAAAACTTCCACTTGTGTTTGCCATTCCCACCCATGATGAAATGCAGAAAAGCTTCAACTTTTCCAAAGACTTCTCGATGGGAAACAGGACGATGAAGACGAATAAGGATTTCACAGAGAGAATCACGCTTACGGGAACGAAAATACAGATTACAGACAAGGGGTGAGGAAAGAGGCCGTCAATTCACCTTTTCTTTGGAAGTTCTCCCGTTCAACGTTTTTGCCCTCCAAGAAGCTGAAATTACATGACTAACCCCGTCCTTCTCCCCGGCTCCATTGTTGACCACACCAAGGTGACTGCTGATTGCTGAACTCTGAAATTACAGAAACACAAAAACAACCTTAAACCAAATGAATAAAAATAAATAAATAATTACAATTTCCCTATTTTTAAACTTAATTTTACTTTACATTGTCATAAAAGAACATATTCTTAGATGTATTAGAAAGTTAATCATCTTTTTTAATTTTCTAAAATCCTACCATGAAAGCAACCCAAAAATTCTTGACACCCAATTTTGTAGCTGCAAGAGAATTTCTCCTTGATCGAATATGAACTCAGTGTTTGTTGCTTTGAATATTAAGTTTGATGAATATAATAAGCCTCTTAAATCGATTGTAATCGCAAACTGAATAATAAAGTTTAATTTTTTTAATTGCTTAAAGAATTTTAATCCTGGTTTGCTATTTCCATCGTTTTATGATGCTGCGTTATTGAAAAAACATGTGTTTTTAATGCGGGAAAACTCATAGTGTTTGTCGTAAAACAACAATTGCCTCGCGCAACATCATAACCATTGCTGTATACTAGAAATCCTTATCGAAGATAGTTGTCGTCGTGTTGGAAGATATGAAATTACATTTTAAGGGCTTGGATTTCATGAATCGTTGTTAAAATCACAAGATCCAACAATGGGTAATGTCGACTCATGATTGGTTGGTTGTTCGTTTTTGGGGCTGAGCGGTGACAAATACTGATTATCATTGCATATAAGAAACGATGATTTTGTCGTTCATAGTGTGGCTTTTAGCTAACTCTATTATTAAACAAAAGTTTATAGTTGTCCGTCACATTAGGGTTTCACATAACGCAATATGTTTTTCATTGAGCGTCGTTTTTTCCACCCTCGTTGTTGTCAGCCAAGGTCACTGATCTCCTCCACACGTTCATTTTTCCCTTTTAGCAATAAACGCATCAACAATCTACGTGAGATTGCGAAGGTTTTTCTTTGATCTTGTTTATTCGTAAATCAATTTCATTCAACCATTGATTAAATCTATGTTTCCGCCCTCCACTCGAGATGATAATCTTTATTTTGATACCAATTTTAGTGTTAGAAAAGTAAAACGATAACAAATAAATCTTAAAATACGAATAATTTTATTATTTTTCTAAAATCTTTTTATAAAACTTATAATTGAGTCTCTAAATAAATTTACCTTAGTACCTTAAGAAATAATCTAACTTAAGAAAATAAGTAATTAGGAACCTATTAATTAAGAAACTAATATAAACAAAAAATAACCTTAATATAATAAGAAATTAATGTGCGTTTGGACGATGAATTTAGTCATAATCGTCTAATATTACTCTTAATTTTAGACGCTTAATTTGTACAGTATTTTCTAAAATTTATTTTATATAAGTATTAACTTTTTTCCATTAAAATCTCTAAAATTATGAGTTTTTATATTTTTTTCATGGGTATTAGCTCTCGAGTTCTCAAAAAGTTAAAGAGCTAGCAAAAATTGTTCAGTGGTTGACCTGTCTTTGATCTCATAGTAGAGTGATTGTTTTGTTAATTTTCCAATTGTATTTTATCGATTTGTTTATTTGCAGAATCGAATATTTATTTTTAATTAAGAAAAAAAAAATAATAATAATTTGTCTGATATTTGTCCATCGCCGGCCTCTGGTATTTGTCTGATACTGTTTAGACCCAACCTCTTGCCAAGGTTCTGTGCCGTCCTCACCAACATGGTCAACTCCATTTTTAGACTCATCTCCTCCTCCGCCTTCTACTCACGTCTTCTGTTTCTTCATTTCTGGCCGCTGCAATGGCTTCTCCTTTTCCCGCCATTTCTCTGGCCTTCGTTTTTCTTCTCTCTACATCATTGTCAGCTCGTTCATCCACCATTGGAGTCCAACACATTTCGCCGCTCCTTGAACTCCAGGATCGGGAAAGAGCTCCTGCTTCTGTTCAAGTGGCCGCCGCTCGCGGTGTTCTTCGCCGGCTGCTTCCTTCTCATTCTTCCAGCTTTGACTTTCGAATTGTCTCTAAGGTATTAACAAGATATCTGAATTTCATGAGCTGTGTTCATTTTTTCTGGAAATTCATTAAAGAAATTTAAATTTAAGCCGTTTCGTGGTTTCGCTTTGGTGGGTCTAATGTCAAATGTGGGACAGTTGTTCAAATTGGCTTTCAAAGGAGAGGGTCAGGTTAAAGGAAAATAGCCATGATTTTGTTGTTGAAAGAACATAACCTCTTTGAGACATGTTATTACTGTTTTTTCTTCCATTTTCTTAACTCTTTGACAAAAATATACTGTGTCCTGCTGGTTATAATTTCAATTTTATTTTTCAATAATCATTTTTTGTTAATAAATAGTTGAGTAAATAACTTCATTTTTAGAATATTGATTAATTTCTAAAAACTCAGGTAGATTAATTTAAGGATAACTCCTTAAAATTACAGGGTCATTTGTCAAATTCTCTCTTCAAATAGCATAGTGAAGGTGGTTTTATAGTCGTACTAGACACAAAATTTTCTCTGTTTGTAATGCACGATCAATACCTTAACTATAATGGAAAATCACAGATACAGACATTGCTGTAGGAACTTAGTTTAAGGTTGAATGTTTAATGGTTTACTTTCTGCAGGAACAATGCGGTGGAGAATACTGCTTCATGATCAGAAACCCTCTATCATTCCATAGACAGGGGGATGCTGAAATTTTGTATGTTTGCTTCATCTAACTGTTTATAATCTTTGAAAAGCATAATTTCATAAATTAAAAGGTTGACATACTTGTTGATTTCTATCGTAACAAGAATTGCTGGGGTAACTGGAGTGGACTTGTTGGCTGGTCTTCATTGGTATCTCAAGAACTGGTGTTATTCACACATATCTTGGGATAAAACGGGTGGATCTCAGCTATTTTCTGTGCCAAAACCCGGACTTTTGCCTCGTGTTCGACATGGTGGTGTTGTTATTCAGAGGCCTATTCCTTGGAACTACTATCAGAATGCTGTCACATCGAGTTGTGAGTATTTTCTTTATCGCTCTAGCGTTTGAAGAATTTGATCGATAAATGTGCTTCAATCTCTGATTCGTTTTTTTTGGAAGATTCTTTTGCTTGGTGGGACTGGGAAAGATGGGAGAAGGAAATTGATTGGATGGCTCTTCAGGGTATCAATTTGCCGTTAGCATTTACCGGACAGGAGGCGATATGGCAGAAAGTTTTCCTGGTATGTTTTCAAAGGCATTGCTGTGCTAAAAATGATCCCAAAAACACATATGCTCAGTGCTTTAATGCAAATTTTCATTATTGCCTTCTTCTGGAAACATGCTTTCGATTAGTCATTATTTATTAACATTTCACAGCAGAAATTCAATCTAAGCAGCTCAGACTTGGATGATTTTTTCGGCGGCCCTGCATTTCTAGCCTGGTCTCGAATGGGGAATTTGCATGGGTGAATTTAGTTTATCGTGAATGATGTTTGTAATTGCATCACATCAAAACTATAAATCAAATGATTTGTTTTCTTGGAACTATGCATTCTCCTCCTTATCACAGATGGGGTGGACCACTACCACAAGATTGGTTTGATCAGCAGCTTGTTCTACAGAAGAAGATTCTTTCTAGAATGTTTGAACTAGGAATGACACCAGGTATTTCAAAAACGAGATAGCTTCCTTCATTTTAAACTACCGATTATCACTTAGATATAACACTCAACTCGTGTTTATCGCAAAACAGATAAAGTAAAACTGATCACTCCGTTTACATTGACTTGTTTCTGTTCCGGAAATTTGGCTAGTTTTGCTTTTCATAGAAACCAATGCTAGTTGATATTTCTACAAATTCTAGTATACTTGAGTTCACTTTTATAGATTCTTCTAAATTCTTGTATCTGGTTATATCTAAAGAAATGAAATTTAAACTCGTGAAAGAAGATGAAACTTGTACCCTTATAGCCAAATAATTGCAGCTTTTTTCCCACATTCTTAATGACATGTGTACCTTTGATGTTTTTTTTTTCATTTTTCCAGTTCTTCCGGCCTTTTCGGGCAATGTTCCTGCAGCTTTGAAATCTATATTTCCATCAGCAAGAATAACACAGCTAGGAAATTGGTATGCAACGCTTCTATTATACTACTTTGTGATACTTGAATATGATGGTCACATTCACCGTATTTTTCTTCTTTTGTTATTTTTTCTTGACTTTAACCATCCAGTGGTGAAAAATTTTGATGAGTATTATTAAACGATTCCATTGAAATAAAATGACCAAAATCACACAAACAGACATAGAAAAGTTACAAGTCTGGCAAAACACTGGTCTTGAAAATACCACGAGTCACTCAATCGGAAAATAAAGATAACGTTTATGTAGACAATATTCAATATTCTTAACTCACTCTCCTTCTCTCTATTTATAATCAACTAACATAATATTAATACCTAAATTACCCCTCTAATATATTCCTAACAAATTTATGATAATTAAAAACAGTTTCATAGTGCTTTATAAAGACAACTACATTTACATTGAATCGACTTCAGGTTTTCTGTTCGGAGTGACCCAAGTTGGACCTGCACTTACCTTCTTGACGCAGCTGATCCCTTGTTCATTGAGATTGGAAAAGCATTCATTGAGCAACAACTGAAAGGTACAGCTGCTCAAACCCATGTCAATAATCTTCAATAGATAACTGCATAAAAGACTTATTAAGAGGGTTGCAAGCAATTTTTCTGTATATTTTCCACTCTCTAATCAGCTATCGTTTCTGCTACCACCCGTTTGATCAGAATACGGAAGGAGTGGCCATATATACAATTGGTATGGATCTACATCAATTTGTATTCCCCTTCAATTCTTCTGGATTATCTTATTATAGCTTAACCTCTTATTTATGTACTATTTTCTCGGCCTAACACAGTGATACTTTTGATGAGAACACTCCACCAACTGATGACCCAGATTACATATCTTCACTAGGTGCATCCATCTTTAGGGGAATGCAGACCGGTGACAATGATGCTGTCTGGCTAATGCAGGTACTAGATACATTTGTTTGTATGTGACTGTTTTAAATCTGAAAGTGAAACAGGATTATCTTTCAGCCAGTAAGAATGTTTTTTTTTTTTTTGGTTTTCTCGTATAGGGATGGCTATTTTCATATGATCCATTTTGGAAGCCGGAACAAATGAAGGTTGGTCTTATAATATATTTTCAAATTCCAGGGGTACCAGGAAGTTTAATCTAATCAAATCTAGGCTGCTAATGGTTTATTGTGAAAATGCTTGTTCCAGGCACTTTTACATTCTGTCCCTGTGGGAAAGCTGGTAGTCCTTGATCTGTTTGCTGAAGTTAAACCCATATGGATCTCCTCCGAGCAGTTTTATGGTGTTCCTTACATCTGGAAAGTCTCTCTTCTCTTTCAAGTTTTTTATGCTATATTACTTGAATAACCTTAACACAACGAAAACCACCCGAATCATTAATATCATCTCTAAATATTAGCATAAATCTTAATTTATGATACTAATAAAAACATATTTAAGTGCTTGGCAGTAATTTCAGATTCATGCATTTTTTCCTTTGCAGGTGTATGCTGCACAATTTTGCTGGAAACGTGGAAATGTATGGGGTTTTAGATGCCTTAGCATCCGGACCAGTTGAAGCTCGTACAAGTTCAAACTCAACAATGGCAAGTTTGCTTGTCATTGGACTTTCCATTTAGTTTTGATTGTATGTCTAAACTTTCCTTGTCAACTACATGGTCAAATTAATAAAATACTCCGATAATGATCTGCCAGGACAATAATGTTTCCAGTCTGCGATAAGTGGATTGAATAATTGTTGACTGAGATACCTTTTCTCCTTCCATGTTCCTTCTCTATTAGTACGCTCATCTCTCTCTCTCTCTCTCTCTCTCTCTCTCTCCCCCTCTCTCTCTCTCTCCCTCTCTCAGGTTGGTGTGGGACTGTCAATGGAAGGTATTGAGCAGAATCCCATTGTCTACGATCTCATGTCTGAAATGGCATTTCGGCACAACAAAGTTGATGTAAAGGTAATCTTGCACTTTGCCTTTCACTTTATTACCAACGTGAATGTGCTAAGCTCAAGTGTGGTATATTTTCAGGTATGGATTGATTGCTATTCAACAAGACGATATGGCCAATCCGTTCCTTCGATAAAAGAGGCCTGGAGTATATTATATCACACCATTTACAATTGCACTGATGGTGCCTATGTAAGTGCCAATTACATTATATTTGCAGTTCTATTAACTTCTACTTCCAATGATTTTTTTAATTCTTTATCGAATTCATGTCCTTGTCGATATGAAATAGGACAAAAACAGGGATGTGATTGTATCGTTTCCTGACGTTGATCCCTCGAATATATTGATATTTCGTGGTAGTTCCGGTTATGATCTAGGCAAACCAGAGTTTAGAAGGATGCTCTTGAAGGATGAAATATCATTTGAGCAACCACATCTATGGTATTCGACTTCCGAAGTAATACGAGCTTTAGAGCTCTTCATCGCAAGCAGCGATCAACTCCATGGCAGTAACACTTTCAGGTCATCTCTGAGGTTTTTATAGAAATTGTTCTAAAAAAAAGGAACTTCATTTTGTCCTGAACAGAAAATCTAAAAAACAGATTTTGACAATACCATTGCAAGAAATATATTTTTTTTCGAAAATATTGTTGTCTGAGAACAGATTTTGGATGATATTGGTTAGTGTTTTTCTTAAAGTCGTTATATCTGATTTTCGATTCAGGTATGATCTCGTGGATTTGACTCGACAAGCTTTAGCAAAACATGCTAATGAGTTGTTCTTTAAGATCATCGAAGCCTACCAGTCAGATGATGCTGACAAAGTTACCACCCTCAGCAAGAAATTTGTGGAGTTAGTCGGAGATATGGACATACTATTAGCTTCCCATGATGGTTTTCTTCTAGGACCTTGGTTAGAAAGTGCAAAAAAACTTGCCACTAATGAAGAACAGGAAATCCAGGTTCTGAATTTCTTATTTTCTTCGCTTTATCTTCTGATTCTTCAATAAAAAAATGTTGAGTTTTTAATTTCTGTGATCTGAAAATACAGTTTGAATGGAATGCAAGATCTCAGATAACTATGTGGTTTGACAACACCGAGGATGAAGCGAGCCTACTTCGTGATTACGGTACGAGAATGATGTCTGAATCCATCTTTCTACTATTTCTTGTGTTCTAAGCACTGTTCTTCTAAATCTGGTTTTGAAAACAGATTATAATAAGTTGTTTTCGACTATTTCACGTTTTTTTTTGAAGTATAAATCAAACGTGGTCTTCGCCTTTTAATGTTTTCATAGACTACCTATTTCTACTGGTGTTATTTCATCTAAAACAGAAGCCGGTTTACTTGTAAAAATCACTTTTGAAACTGTTTTTCAAATACTGTTTATCGGGTACAATTGCTAGGAAACAAGTACTGGAGTGGACTCGTGGGTGATTACTACGGCCCGAGAGCATCGATATACTTCAAATTCTTGATAGAAAGCATGGAAAACAGAAGGGATTTCAAGCTAAAAGAGTGGAGGAGAGAGTGGATAAAGTTGACAAATGATTGGCAAAGAAGCAGAAAGACATTTGCAGTGGAGAGCTCTGGAAATGCAGTCAGCGCAGCCCTTTGGCTCTACAATAAGTACTTGTTTTTCCCCCTAAGTATGTAATAGAATCTAGCATAAGTCGAAGTAAATCCCGAGCATTCGAGGTTCTTGTTTAATCCAAAGAACTTGGGTTTTTCCAAGTGCTGTCAAAAATGAAATGAATCTAATAATTCATAATCTCTAAAATCAAATTATAAATTAATTGTAAACTCTTTTTCGACTCTAAAGTTAAAATAAATTTTTGGTAATTGTCAATATTAACCATGAAGTACGAGAGTCTTTTTTGAGATGTTAGCAATTGATACTCTCGTTGTTAGGGGATCCGTTAAATGGTGGATATTAATGCTTCTGTGAACTCTAATGAATTTGTAGCTACGTGTCATTCTGAAATTAAATATTCGTACTTTGATGAAAAAGCAGTGCCTTAGACTGTGTAGATATTGAAGATGAAAAAATATTTGTTTTGAGATAAAAATTTTTCTATTGTGGATGAATCATCTTTCCGTAATAGATTCATACATAAAGTAATTGTAGTTAAAGATTTACTTTCCACAACGGAATGCAAGTGTCCGTTGCGGAAAGAGTACTTTTCGTAACAAAATGCAAGTATCCTGTAACGGGCTTTGGTGCTCTTGGTACAATATTGTCCTCTTTAGGCCGAAGCCTGCACGAGTTTGTTATTGAGGTTAGCCCAAAACGCATTGTACTAGATAAGGAGGGGAACCCTACTTATAAACTATGTATTTTCTACTCTCCCAAGCGATGTGGGATTGTGCCCCCCTAATATGGGCCAGAACCACACCTGACTCTTTCTTAACCTTCACAGGACAGGCTGTCATATATCCGCTGCAAAAACGGTATTTTTCGTAGTAGAAACGTGCCTTTTGCTGGGGAAAGGATATTTTCTGCAGCAAAAATAATAATTTTCTTAGATAATGTCTGTGATTTAACGGATCTCCTAACGGTGAGGGTATCTATTAGTACCGCCTCAAACTTTGAGGCGTTATATAACAAAAATAAAATTGAAGGTATCAGTTAAAAAGATTTATATATATATTTTTTGTTAATATTAATAATTACCCCATATTTTTTTATTTCTTATTATTATGGGAAACTTACTTGAAAAAATAAAAAATTGTACCCTTGTGCAAATAATTAATAGGTTTCTAGGAAAAGTTAAAAAAAAAAGGATAATTTATTTCATGATGTTATGGGTTACACCTAAGTTTGAACTTAGCCAAATTGAAATATCTTACTAAATTATAAAATCAAACAAACGAACAAACTATGTTTAACTATATTTTTTAAGAATGTGAAATCCCACCTACTTATTTTGATCAAGTTTACTTGTTTTATTCAAATTTTTATTTTTGAGAGAAAAATTAAAATGGAAATTAATAAATCGACAACTGTATTATGCGATCAATGACAAGTCAACCACTGAACAATTTTCTCTAATAAATAAAACAATCAACTATGAGAAATGAACGGCGCAAATATCGATGTTATGTTTTCCCTTAAAATCTGATTTTTCTTGCGTTTACAAATCATTCAACGGAAGACGACAACACCGTTTTTTTTCTTGTAGAGAAGAAGACGAAGAATTTAGAGGCTGGAGACGTCTGTAGAAAAGATCATAGAACTGGAATTAGAAAAATTCAAAGGAAAACTGAGAGAAGATTTATCATAAGAGACAGTAAATTATCTAAAAAGATTTTTGGAGGGATTAATAAATTATCTGAGAAGAAATAACAAAAAATTGGAAAAGAAATTGAAGGAAATGAATTTTCCATAAGAAGCAGAATAGACCGAATTTCATTCTTTATTACGCAGTGGAGGAATGTTTCGCAGCGAAATGACGAAATTCTGCTGCAGAAGGAAGAACATGAAGAAGGAACAGTTTCTTTTTCCCTTCTTTCCTCTGCAGAATGTCATTGTTCCTGCACTGCGTAATCAATAACGAAATTTTGTCTGTTATGCCTCTTATGGAGAATTCATTTCGTTCAATTTATCTACCAATTTTTTGTTACTTCTTCTCATATAATTTATTAGTCTCTTCAAAAATCTTCTTAGATAATTTACTGTCTTTTATGATAAATCTTCTCTCAGTTTTCTTTTGGATTTTTCTATTCTAGTTCTACGATCCCTTCTACAGATGTCTTCATCCTCTGAATTTTTCGTCTTCTTCTCCCTCAAGTTAACGGTGATGTTTGCATCGTTTATATTTCATAGTTGAGTATTTTATTTGTTAGAGATTATTGTTTAGTGATTGATTTATTATTGATCACATAGTACAGTTGTTGATTTATTAATTTCCCAAACTAAAATTATGGTCAATGAGGTGAAATTAAAAGCGTTGATTTTGTAATCTCGAAAAGTAATTTCCCAATCATAGGATTCCCGAATGTCAGTAGAACATGAAGTTGGATTTGATAATTGATGCAGTAAAATTACAAATCTTGATTTTCTCGTCGTGCCTTAAAATAAATCAACATAGCTAGTCGTGAATAGCTATTTTCTTATTCGATCAAATCCGGCATCTCACACTGCTTGACAACATGTAAGTTTAATTTTAATGATCGAACAAATACTATCGTAGTCATTAAACCAATTATGGTTTAACAAGACCAATTAAAACCGAGATTTTTTGTTCAAGTATAAACCAAGCCGAACTGAATCGATCCAAATCGAAATGGAATTAATCTTAGTGTTGTCACCTTCAAATTTATTTATTTTTCATTAAAAAAAATATAAAAAGTGTGAAAGGGGTAAGAAGAGGATGATGTTTTTAGATATTTAATTCAAATGATAAATCTACTTTTTTAGTGTTTGGCCAATTACATGGTGTATCCCCATATCTACGCTTGAGGACAACTCTTTCTATAGTTGGATGATCACATGCTATATGCTCTTGGGTATAATGTCATAAAATATTACTTGCCACTGTAACAGATCGGAAGAAACTAGAAAGTTGAAAAAATGGCGATTCCGATACCCAGTAGACTGCTTTTCATCGATGGAGAGTGGAGGGAACCAGTTCTTAAGAAACGCATCCCCATCATCAACCCTGCCACTGAAGAAATCATCGGTATCTCTCTCTGTGAGAAAGTTTATGGGTGTTTGGATTCAGCTGGATTGTTATTCTATTTGCAGTAGCAACTTCCCTAATGGGAAAACTGCAGAGGAGCTTACCTTTTTTTTCGTTTTTATTATTTGCTTGAATTCCAAAGTGATGGTAGCAGAAGAATGATCAGATATTGGGGGTTTCAGCCCGCTTTAATCCACTTTAATCGCATGAAAATGGGGATTTCATTTGTCTCTCTTAGAAAATTCTAGTTTTCTGAGTAAATTATTGAGTTTTGATAACTCAGTCTATGATTTGTGCTTTAGGGGATATTCCTGCAGCAACTGCAGAGGATGTAGAGCTTGCTGTAAATGCAGCTAGGAGAGCCCTTGCCAAAAACAAAGGGGGTGAATGGGCCTCTTCTTCTGGAGCTGTTCGTGCAAAGTATTTACGCGCCATTGCTGCCAAGGTATCCAATTTAGTTTTTCCCTGTTCCTATCGATTCATATGGAAAGTCAACATATAAGCATGGATTCAGAATGGGCCCTTCTTTGATTATGAACTAAGGTATTCAGGAGGAACAAGTTGTTCCGTCGCGATACCCTCAAGAATTATCAACTCGTATGAAAATGGGTTCCTCTATGAAGTATTTTTCCCTTCCATATTGTGTATTTAATTTGATGTTGCTTGGACACATGACTTAGAAAGTCATACTGCCAATGATAAACACCCAAATAAGCAATATTGACCGGTTGCATTTAACTTGTTTATTTATTGAAAGTGGGATTCTTTCAAGTTCTTATCACCCAAAAGGCATTTCAATTCACCAAGCTTTATAAAAACTACTTCTCTCTAGATTTTTGCTGCGTGATGAACATTCTTATTAAAACAATAATTACACACTTGAGAAATACAAACCTAGCCACAAATTTGAAGTTCTACACTTCTAGATTTGGAAAACATCTACTCAGAAACCTATCATCTACAAACACTTCTTTTCACAACATAACATACTTTTACACCTCCTTTTCCCATCTGTAATATTCTTCCTTCTCCTACAATCTCATTCATAAAATAACTTCCCATTAAACTAAAACATAACCAACTTTGTCAACTCATTAAGCCATACCCAAATTATCTTTCTTATCTCTAGTGAACTTCCTCCTTGTATAAGTTTTACTAAATAATTTCTTATTTGACTCCATGGCAGTTTCAACAATGTTCTATTGCTGTGATGTTGTTTTTCTTCTAAGTTTTTGGTTGATTCACAAATTCAAAAGCCACTAATGCGAGTGTGTTTCTGATGCACCTGTATCAGTCAATTATTAGAATTATTATTGTCATATTATGCTCATTTAGAATATCTGAGATTGAGTTTCTTGTCCAATACAGGTAACGGAGAAGAAATCTGAACTAGCAAAGCTCGAAGCAATTGATTGTGGAAAACCTCTGGATGAAGCTGCCTGGGATGTGGTATAGAAGTTATTTTTTTATGAGTTACACACATTATTCTAAATAAGTATAATTTATAACACTTGATCGTATGGCTGTTGCTAGGATGATGTAGCCGGGTGTTTTGAGTACTATGCAGACCTAGCTGACGGTTTGGATGCCAAGCAAAAGGCTCCAGTTTCCCTCCCTATGGATTCATTTAAGAGTTATGTTCTCAAGGAACCTATTGGGGTGGTTGGGTTGATTACTCCATGGTAATAACTAATAGTTGCTTCTTTATGAGAAATTCTCAAAAGTTAGCACATTATGATTAATAGTAAGCTTATTAGACGCATTTAGATGTACTTTCTATTTCTCCGTCAATCAAATTGTGGGAGTGCGTTATAATATTCATAGTTTCCTTATTGAGATTTTTTATGGGGAGGAAAGATCTAAAAAACTGAAGCTAATATTGAGATTAAGCGCTTTGACATTTTTGTGGGCTATGTGGTTATATCGGAATGCTATTATCTTCGACGACAAAGAGTCAGTTATCAATCTTTTGAACAATATTAATTTCATTATTGCTAAGTTTGTCTATTGTTCAGAATTTTTTAGGATTTTATTCTTTTAGTTTAATTCTTTCTAATTAGAGAAAAATTGCTTTAAATTAAGTATTTGTTTTTTTTCCTAGGAAAGGATCTTTTTTATTTTTTCTTGTATCAATATATGTTGGTTTTTTATATGACAAAAAAAAACAGCTCTTCATTTTCAGATTTAATACTAGTATTTTTTATGATAAAGGAACTATCCTCTACTGATGGCCGCATGGAAAGTGGCTCCTGCATTGGCTGCTGGATGTGCTGCAATTCTCAAGCCATCAGAATTGGCTTCCGTGTAAGTCAATCAAATAAAATGTGAAATTATTGTATTTTTACGGTTTTTTTTTGTATGCTTGTAATTATATTCTTACATTGTTTTCTTTTCAGGACTTGTTTGGAATTGGCTGAAATATGTAACAGTATCGGCCTTCCTCGTGGCGTTCTCAATGTTTTAACTGGATACGGTCCTGAAGCTGGTGCTCCTTTGGCTTCGCATCCGCATGTTGACAAGGTTCAATCATCCAATTACATTTCTTTGAAAATTTACTGTTTTCTTATCTTTTAAAGCTACTAGCTTCTGCTAATCTGCAACATTTGAACAGATTGCATTTACAGGAAGCACCTCTACAGGAAGCAAGATTATGTCTGCTGCAGCTCAAGTGGTCAAGGTCCGTTTAAACCTCCATTTTCATCAGAATTACTGTTCTTTCTTTGATAGTTAGATCTCATTTACATTTTCTTTTTGGAAGCCTGTTACTCTGGAGCTTGGTGGAAAGAGTCCGATTCTTGTTTTTGAGGACGTTGACTTGGATAAAGGTAAGTGCCTCTTATTTATTTATTTTTTAAAGACTGGAAATATTGCATATCTTGGATTATATTTTTGTTTTGGTATTCCTGTTTAAATTTGTACGAACTTTTCTTTAGCTGCCGAATGGACTGCCTTCGGTTGCTTTTGGACAAATGGTCAGATTTGTAGTGCAACTTCTCGTCTTCTTGTACACGTAAGTCAACAAGTCAGTCTTTCACTCTATAAATGCAATAGAGCAGAAAAAATCTTGATCAATTACGGCTTCTGCAGTACTTTTTCCTCGGACGGAATAAATATCGTTTTAATCTCTTTTCGGACACTTATCTTCTATAATTGTAGGAAAGCATTGCCACTGATTTTTTGGACAAGCTGGTACAATGGTGCAGAAATATTAACATATCAGATCCTCTGGAAGATGGTTGTCGGCTTGGTCCTGTTGTTAGCGAAGGACAGGTAGATTAACTGTTTTCGTTTCTGCATTCACTGTCGTGTTCCAAACAAGAAATGAACTGCATTCTACCATAGACTATCGCCATACCGATTACGTCTTTTGATTTAAAGCTTAGTTCTGTCAAATTGTATACGTTTAAGAAACGATAAGTGTAAGCCTTTTTTTTTTGGATAATACAAATGGTGAAGCCAATATGGTATGACCTTTGCGCGACTATCATTATAAACATTAATTTGAGGACTTTTTCAGGCCTTATTTTTCGTTTCTGTTGGTTGAAGGTCATGGCATTGTTACTTGGTTAAGTTTTTGAAATCTTTGCTGCTTGATTATATCTGAATTTTTCCTGATTTGATCCTTTAAATTGACAGAATTGATATCAACATTGGTAGTAGCTAATGATTCAACATTTCTCTTTTTGAAAAAAAAATAATAACTTTTTTAGTTTGTTTTACTCAGTATGAGAAAGTGTTGAAGTTTATCTCAACTGCCGAGAGGGAAGGTGCAACTATTTTATCGGGTGGGGGTCGTCCTGAGGTACGTTCTTTGCTTGTATAACTCGAGAGATTCCTTCTTTTAATTTGTTATTATGAATAAATTGCAGCATCTCAAGAAAGGATTCTTTATTGAACCGACCATCATAACTGATGTGACGACATCTATGCAAATCTGGAGAGAAGAAGTTTTTGGACCCGTAATTTGTGTCAAAACGTTTAAAACTGAAGACGAAGCAATTGAATTAGCTAATGATACCCAGTAAGATTACTTATCTCGAGTCTTTTCGGTCGGTAATAGGCTTATTTACGTGGAAACCTAAGTTCTGACATTTTATTTGTCTTTCGTAGTTATGGGTTAGGTTCGGCTGTGATCTCGAATGATCTAGAAAGGTGTGAGCGGATTTCAAAGGTAACAGTATTTGGCCGTGTTTGAAAATTGAGGAAAAGAAAAGAAAGAAAATAGGAGAATCATTAATATAAATCAGACAATATATCAAAATTTCATTTTTTGCAGGCTGTCCAGGCAGGAATTGTGTGGATCAATTGCTCGCAGCCATGTTTCTGTCAAGCCCCGTGGGGAGGCACCAAGCGTAGTGGCTTTGGTCGTGAATTAGGCGAATGGTAAACTCCCTTCTGATCTTTATCTACAACTATGAAACGCAAATTAACATCGTTGGTTCTTTTTTTTACTTTGAATGAGAAAACTAAGAAGAATCTATTCCGACTTAAGCAAGGACCGCGCACACGTACATTTAAAATAAATGTCTTGTATTACAGAGTGAAGCACAATTTAGATCCTAACGTTTAACGTTATTTACAACTATTATATGTATATTACGTTTTTTCTTTCAATCAGGTGTTTCAACTTGATTTCTAACTCAATTTCCAACTCTGCCAATCACGGGATTCACTTTACACTTTATAATGTTTATCTTTTAGAATGTTTTCAGCGAGGATCTAGACACAACGGGGTAGTATCTTCTTTTGGTAAATTTGAAAATTATAATTAGATGTGATCGATTAGAATATATACGATCTATTAAAATGTGATCGATTAGGATGAACAATACATATAGATAGATGTATTATTTGACTTGTGCTTGGCATGGGCATGTGTGTCGGCCATGGTTTTTGAAAAATAACACGATCTTGGGCATTCTCGTACTTTTGCTGTTTCGCTTCTTAAATCCGATAAGTAGTTAAGATTTTGTTGTTGTTGTTGTGGATGAATGAACAGGGGACTGGATAATTATGTGAGCGTGAAGCAGGTTACTCAGTATGTGTCCAGTGAGCCATGGGGATGGTATCAGTCTCCTTCGTCTTCGAAGCTTTGAAAAGCTTCCAAACACTCTCAGAAATGGAATAAGCTGTTCAAGTATGTAGATTTGTTTGATCATGTTTTATAAACGGCTCACTCTTTTTGCAGACAGTTTCTGAAAGAATGATGTTACATTGGATGATGTCCACGTTTCTCTCTCTATCTCTCTGCATTTTTTTGGACCATTTTAGGAAAACCCCAGATGGGATCCTTTTGAATCTCCATATATTCAACAACTCAAGCTTGTTAATTGTTAAAATGGGTAATTTATTTGCAGTTCCCATAAATTTACACTTTCAACCAAGCAAGCTGCCTCGTTTACAGCCCGTCCGGTCAGTTTAGGACGAGCTTGCGAGCTCAATATATTGGCTTGACTCGGGCTGTCAGTCTAAACCAGGCTAGATCTTTAGTCTGGATCAAACCAGAGTAGCTCATTGTACAGAGTGAGGGGAAAATGTTGAAGCAAAAACAGGCCAAATCATAAAGAATCTATGCACATTAGAAGGGAATATGCTTCTCTCTCTCTCTCTCTCACGCTCACTCTCACTCTCACTCTATTCTATGTAAAATATATGAAAATGACAGGAATGGTGTAGTTTCATGGAGACCAATGTAACACGTAAATAATAATTGTTCTGATATCTTGTTTTCTTTTATTAATAAATTAACTAAAATTAACAAAAACAAATTCTATTGTTTCATATAAGCAACAAGTTTTTGTGAACAAGTAAAACTTCAAAATATGAAAATTGAACAATGCAAATCTTTTTGTCATGTTTTCCATCAAAAAACGCAGAGAAAAACGTCGTACCCACGTTTTCCACTTAGAAAACGCCATGGACCTCCAATGAACGTCTAAAGATCAACTTTGGACGTTCTTCAAAGACAAGGGACGCACAAAGCTAATCCACGAGAGACGCGTGAAGGATGTCCGATTCGTTCATCTAACGTTCAACAACTTTCGTCTGCGACTCTGCTCCCATTTAAAATAGTGTGTGTCTTGCACGTGACCCCTTCAGCATAATGTCCGTCAACGCCTTTGGTCCATCTTGGCCATCCATTCTCATTGAGGGGTGTTCGTTCCTTCATCTAACACCCATGAAGTTTTGTCTGCCAGTATCTTTGGTCCATCCTGGCAGTCCATCATCATTGAGGGACGTCTGTCTCTCCATCTAATGTCATGAAGCTTCGTCTGCCTACGCCTTCCCATCACAACGTCCCCCATAATACTTTTGGCAAAACAATTTCGTCAACTCATGCAGAGACAGAAGCAAAAAAGTCGACTGAAACAAAATCAAACATGTTGCAAACAATGCAAAAAGACATTTGTTGTTAATCCTTGGACGTCTCTCGTGGTCGAAAGATGTTCATTGTTGATCCTTAGACATTACCTTGGACGAGCCTTGACTTTAACATGATTGTGGCATCTGCCTCTGTTTTATTGGACGTAAAACATGACGAGAAGGTCAGTGTCGTTCATTTCTCATAGTTTAATATTTTAGTTGTCTGCAAAAATTCTTCTGGTTTTGTCTTATTGTTCACTCAAAACTATGAGGTTTGTTTGATTAATTTTTCATAAATTAATTATAATATATTATAAATAATTAAAATAATAAATTATTTAGGTCAATCAATAAATAAAGGGAAGGTACTGAAGTATTAAATGAACTTGCTTGCAATGAGACAATAAATAAAGTGAAAGTACTTCCAAAATTAAAGTATAAAATTTTGCTAGACAGATCCATAGACCATAGCCATGTGTTTTCTGAGTTCATCAAAAAGGTTAAAATTTTCTTTTCCAAAGCAATCTCCAATCATGGACTGTTCACACGGATCCGTGGGCTGAGATTTGTTCGTCGTCATCTACTCATGATACAATTTCTTGGTGTGCGGATTTCTCCAGTTTAAAAACAATTAGCAAGATCCCATTTCTGGGAAGATAAATCACCGAATCCCCTTATTGATTTCTTCCTGCGGTAGACACCCATGTTGAAAACCGGATGGAAAGTTGTTTCGATTGGCTGGATTTTTCCATACTTATCGAAAAGCTTTGGTAGTGGCTGATGTATACACATTAACACTTCCCTACCTTTTCTACTGGTCCCTTCCCGTACTAAATTCTGTCCCTGTTTCACCATTGTTGATCATAATCCTTTATTTTTCTGCTGCTCTCTCTGGAGTTAGAAATTAAAGCAGAGACGAATTGCCATTCGGGTGATTTGCCATTTTGGAGGTTTTATGTTTGATTTGTTGTTTTTGGTCAAGAATTTTGGGTTAGTCGTGAATTTGGGATCTGGGTCTTTTTAGTTGTAGGATTTGAGGATGGGGAGCACAGAGAAAGTGGTTGCTGTGATCATGGTGGGTGGTCCTACTAAAGGTATGAACTCTGAAATTCTTTTAGATCCTTTGAATTTCTGGATTTGGGATTTGAGAGAAGTGGCTAATTTTTGGGATTCTGATGGGAATTTTCTGGTTTTGGAACTCAATTTTTGAATATTGCTTGATGCTTCTGGCATTAGTTAATCTACGAATATTATCATTTGTTCTATCTCTCTCTCTCTCTCTCTCCAGGAACTAGATTTCGACCACTGTCTTTGAATATTCCAAAGCCACTTTTTCCTTTAGCAGGACAGCCCATGGTTCATCATCCAATTTCTGCTTGTAAAAGGGTATAACCTCGAAATTTGTTTCGACAATCAATGATTTTAATCTGCGTTTATTTGCTATTCAATTTGTGACACCCAGTTAAAATGTTCTTATTCTGTCTCAGATTCCCAACTTAGCTCAAATCTACCTAATTGGATTCTACGAGGAGCGAGAGTTTTCGTTGTACTTATCCTCGATTTCTAATGATCTTAAAGTCCCAATTAGGTGAACATTTCCTTCACTTCCGCGCCAAATTGCGTTTCCAGTTCTTAAAATTTGTTTCTGAATTCGGAATTTGATTCTCTTTATTTTGTTGACTCCAACATTAGATATTTGAGAGAAGACAGACCACATGGTTCAGCTGGAGGGCTGTTTAACTTCAGGGATCTGATCATGGAAGACAACCCGGTTCTTCTCTCTTTCCTTTTCTTTCTTTTAGTTTCGAAAATGGCTGGATAATCATCGCATTGTTGTCTATTTTACCTTTCAATATTATATGTTTCTACTTCTTAAACAGATATGATATGTGTTTTATGTTTCTACTTCGCATACAGTCGCACATCTTCTTGCTTAACTGTGACGTTTGCTGCAGCTTTCCACTTCCAGGAATGCTTGGTATATAACGTCTTCTCACGAAGAGAGAGAGGGACATTTTGATTTAGTGAGAGAAAGTTCATTTTGTTCTCCTTTAATCTGCAGATTCTCATAGAAAGCATGAAGGGATGGGAACAGTACTTGTAATCCGGGTCAGTATACTTCTGCCTAGTTCAGAATAATCACTTACTTTAATTTTAAGGGTAAAGTGCACTTTCACTCCTAAACTTAGGAGTAAGTGATAATTGATATCATAAACTATTTGTTTAAGCAAAATTATATTTGTACTTTGGGTTGTTAGCAAAATATCAAATTTCTTAATAAAATTCGTCAAATGTCTCATTTTTTTGCTTGTATTGGTCATTTTAACCTTCCATGGTACCTTGACTCACTCAACAATTGACTTTGAAGGCTAGAAGACAATCTAATTGAGGTTTGTGCTCGAAATCGAGTGCAAAATTGAATGTATGCATGAAATCAAGTGAGTCAAGGTAAATAGGTCGAGTTAAAATTGTTATTTAAAATTTGTTTCATGATTTTAAAATTTTTGGGGGTGGGGGTTAATTAGGTTATTTAAAATTTTTCTTGTAATTAAGTTAATCCTTTCGTTTGTTATCTTTATATGAATTCCCTATCTAAACTAGATAAATTTAAACTAAAAAGTCAATAATGTAGAGAGGGGAGGGAAAGAGAATATAATCGGTTTGTTAACGCGGTTTGGTTAATCTTACCTATGTCCGCGCTCCAAAGTTCCTCTTTGAAGATTTGTTTCACTATAACTCTTCCCGTTATGACTAATTAAGCTTATCAATCCTTACATCGACTCTTCTCGAATGTCACCTTTTAATCGTTCCACAAGCAATGTGTGTAGAAGTTTTAAAACTTAAACAACTCAACTCTCACAAATAAAACTCTCAAAGGTGAGAAGTAAGAGGAGTTAGGTTTTTTGGGGCTCAAATTGGAAGGCTCAAATATCTCAAATAAAATTGTTAGCACTTTGTCATAGATATTGCACTTGGTAGTTTCCCCAGCGAAGGTTGCTTCTATTTATAAACACCTTCAAAACTTTAGAGCCCTGGTCGATCACCTGTACAAATCGGTTGACCACTTCACGACTGTCATGAGATTTTTTGAATAGGCTAGATTGACCACGGGTAAATTTTGGTCTACCACCCAGGTCAACCACATATACTCCCAGATCGACCTCTTCAGCATATTTCAAAAACTAGATACTCTCGGAAGGTTTTTAGAACGACTTCAATTCTAATTGTTCAACCGCACCGGTCGACTTATTCAAGGCTCGCTCGATTTCTTCAGTAGATTTTCAAAAATTCGTTGCTTTTGGGAGTTTTTAGGGCGATTCCTCAGTTTAGATAGTTCAACCACACTGGGCTACCTATTTAAGGGCTAGTCGACCTCTGTAGCAGATTTTCAAAAGTTCATTGCTCTCTAGACCTTTTTAGGATGACCTCTTAGCTAGGGTAGGTCAACCGCTCATGCATCTCTTTCCTTGATTTAAATACTATGAATTTTAATATTAACTACACGAATTAAACAAACACGTTAGAAGTTTCAAATACCCACATTTGAGAATATTTCCAATTAAATTAAAGATACGTAATTCATAATCAAATTATTCAAGTAATAATTATTATCAAACTTAGATATAATCAACCAAGTATACTCAATATCAATGCAATTCATACTCAGCATAGATATATTCAACACCATCAAATCATAATCAACTTAGAATTAATTATTTAATTAATTATGTTGATTATTAAAACAATTCAGTTTAAGTCATGTTAAGCTAACAAAAATAACTATTATAAGCAAAAAAACATGAGACATTTAACGAATTTTAGGCATGAGCCATTTTGCTGGTACCTATTGTACCTGACCCCCAAGTTCAGGGGCTAAATTAGACTTGAATTTAATTTGAATGGTCATTCTTACCTTCACTATGTCAGATTCATTTGAAGAGTATTTATTCGTTGTATAGGTTTCTGCCGAATCAGCAAACCAGTTTGGAGAATTGGTTGCCGATCCAGTCACAAACGAGCTACTTCACTATACCGAGAAACCCGAGACTTTTGTACATTAACTATTGAACTTATTTATCTCAAGTCATCTCCATCAATTTATACTTATAATTTTGATCTGTTCTTTCTTCCCCTTTCAGGTGAGTGACCTGATCAATTGTGGAGTGTACATATTTACACCAGCAATCTTTAGTGCCATCCAAGACGTTTCAACCCATCGAAGAGACCGAGGCAAGTACAATATACATGTAAATTGGATTGATACTGATGAGTTAGCCGTTAATCTAGTTGAATACATTGCTCATAAACATTTTCATGAGTTAGCCATTAATCTAGTCGAATATGCATTGCTCATAAACATTTTCATATTCGAGAGGAAGATTGATGAATTGGGAATTTGGACTATGGATTTCTTACGATGAGATCATACTGATCACCCTACGATCTTTGCAAACTTGAGATATCAGATCAAATTTAATTTGAATTGTCATATCTGACATGTTTTGGTCCGTGATAAAAAAACTCCGCATTTTCTCAATTTTTCGTCTGAGATCTTTGTTATTTGCAGCTAATCTGCAAAGATTATCTAGCTTTGAAGCTCTCCAATTTCCAACCAGGTCAGACCCTCATTGCTCCGTAAATTTTGCATGCGGGTAAAACTTACAAATTCTCGAGAGTTGTTTTGTGCCTCACAGAAATGATTCGACAGGTCAGTTTCCACAGATTTCGTGAGATTGGATCAAGATATTTTATCGCCTCTTGCCGGGAAGAAACAGTTGTATACGCACGAAACTAAGGACTTCTGGGAACAGATCAAAACTCCGGGGTAAGACTATCTTCTGAAAACCTCAGTTCTATACACTTTTTTCCTAAACGATCCGAAGATGGGTGTGCGTTTTTTTCGGTAATTTTTGTAGGATGTCATTGAAATGCTCAGCATTGTATCTTTATCAATTTCGGGTCACTTCCCCTAATCTATTAGCGAGTGGGGACGGAGCTCAGAGACCTACCATTATCGGCGATGTTTATATCCATCAGTCTGCAAAAGTACATCCAACTGCCAAGGTAACGTGTTTCTCCCCATTTGTTTTTTCCTTGGGGATTATATCGAATACTTTTTTTCCAAATTTTACACGTAAAATCTGAGTGTTGTTGATAGCCTTTTAACGTGCATGGTGGAACAGATAGGTCCTAATGTTTCTATATCTGCCAATGCCCGCATTGGATCCGGTGCGAGGCTCATCAGTTGTATCATACTAGACGGTGTCGAAATCAAGGTAATGGCGAAAATCAAAGAGTCAAAATTGGTCATAAATTTTGTTCGAAGGTTGAATTTTACTTTTAAAATTTATCGTATCAGGAGAATGCAGTTGTCATTCATTCAATTGTCGGGTGGAAATCGTCGATCGGGCGATGGTCCCGAGTGCAGGCAAGTTCATTGTCGTATTTAAGTGCAGCTGTTAATTCTTACTGAATAATTGTTTTAGCTTCTGCGATTATCGCTTCCCGATCATTTCAATTCGTAGTTTCTGTCGGGGATTCTAAATTTAATCGATTATTTTCAGGCCACTGGAGATTACAATGCAAAATGTGGCATAACAATTCTGGGTACTTCTCTCTCTCTCTCTCTCTCTCTCTAACAAAAAGTGAAATTGGAACTAATGCATGAAAGGATATGCATGGAATGTATATGCAGGTGAAGCAGTAGACGTGGAAGACGAAGTGGTAGTGATTAACAGCATCGTCCTCCCAAACAAGACGCTGAACGTTAGCGTTCAAGAGGAAATCATTCTGTGATAAGATTAATCAACATCTCTCTCTCCCTCACCCTTTTTGTTTATGCTTACCTCAACTCTCTTTATTTTCACTGCTTTATAACTACCCTTGAATCAATTTTCCTCTGTTTTTGAGCTTCAAAACTTCCATTTTTCTAAGGATGAAATAAAAAAACTATTATTTTGGAGCTGCCATTTCTACCTTTTACATGCTTTGGATTATTCGAGACGAGAGTTTTCTGCGCACTGGTTTTGTCGGAGCTTTAGAGTAGTCGGGTTTTCTTGCTTCCGTGCAATGAGAGATGAGAGATCTCAAAAGAAGGGTTTCAATGTGTGGCAGTCCATCTTAGTCCAGGTGTGGGTTTGACCTATATAAGTAAGAATGCATAATCTCACGTCATTTGAGAAAGTGAAAAATGCATAATTATTTATAGATAAAGTTCTCGTCTTTACTTAGTACAACTTATTTTGAACCAACTTTGAGAATAAAATTATGTAGAATTCAACTTAGTGGATAATGTTGTGTTGGGAGGATTGAGATCAAGAAATTTTATTAAGATAAAGTTATATAAAAAACTTTTGGTGTTGAGGAGCTAGAAGCTTCTTTGGTCAGCTAGAGTGGAAATAGTTTAAAAACCACAGTAGATCTACCAGAACAAGCAATTTGAGCAGGCAAAACAATCAATCAAATGCCCCAAAAAGATTATCGGTATTTGAGGATGAAGTAACTTCCACTTTTCAATTACATGTTTGCTACACGGCTTCACTTTCACCACTTTTGCATTTTGCTTGAATGTGTGTGAGAGAGAGAGAGAGAGAGAGTGTGTGTGTATGTGTGCAGACAACAAAATTTGACCTAAAACTGACCTACCTAAAAAGATTATCAAAAAGGGAAATATTCTTCTAGTTACGATTCAACTGCCTTATCAGCAACGATTGCTTCAATAAAGAGGCAACAGATCTTGAGTGTAATCATCTTAGACAATCTTCAAATAGAGTAGAACAATATCTTAGGTTTCTACCAAGACACTAAATCAGGAAGAGATCTTCATTTATTTTACTCTTCATTTCGCGTACTCGTAAAGATAATGATAGCAAATTGTGAGAGAACCTGATTACTGTTGACCCAACATCAGTTCACTATAGAAGCAGATTCAGCACTGGCAATTGTCATGTATCATGAATTGCATAATTAGCTGGAATTGAATAAAATACAAACTCCAATTCTCCATACAATAGTTTGAGTAAACAAATCTAATAATTTTGCCCCCAATCTTTCAAATCCAAATCCAAAGATATTTTATTATCAGTGCGTTCATGCAAGAAAGCAAATCTAATCAGATTTTACCTCCAATGTTTTGCTTTGACACAGGCAGGTGAAATAAATCAACAAATCTTTAATTCTCAAGGTATCATACAAGTAAACAAATCTAGTTAGTATTACCTTCCAATATTCTGTTCCGAGGCAGGCAGGAAACACATATCTACAAGATCTTCTAGGTACCTGCTCTATCACCGGATATACAATGATAATGTCACCTTTTACTTCCAGACATATATGCCAGCGTTAGCAATATAACCCACAACAAAATAACAAAGCGATGCAAATATGAAATTATTGAAAGACTAGACCTTGCATTGCCTTTTCCGACACAAATATATCTAAACCAGAGTAATGAAAGCTGGTTGAAAATGAAGAGTCAAGAAACGGACTTTACTCATTCATATGCTCAACAATACCAAACAAAAATGCACTGTTCTTATTCTACGTAATAATTTCTATACCAGTTCGTCTATTCACATACCAGCTACTACGACTTCAGTATCCTACTGTGGTTCATGCCTCACAAAGATCGTAAGAGCACACATACCAGATGCAGATCTATTATGAAGTTCTGAAAAAGCATAACCTATACTCACATATTTCTCTCTCAAAACCGGAGTCTAAGAGTAAGATAACATGCAAGAGATGACAAGCAAAACAGTGGAAAATTCACAACTAACGTTGCATTCTTCTTAAGACCTCGTTCTCATGCTAAAAGAGCGTGCCAACCGGAACATCTGAATACCTCCTCGGGAATTTGATTCAGACTTGAAAAAGTCATGCTCATAAGGCTTACGGCAGCCAGGACAGCGCCCATCATCTTCAACAATCCTCTTATGGCAGAAAAGGCAGAGCCGAAAACCACACAAACAAGGCAGAAATCTCACATCCGTGAAATCAAGATCTTCATAGCATATTGGGCAGGATGGTATTGATAAAGCTGTACTAAGGTCCCATGAAGTCCCTCCACAGCTGTAATTTCGGTTTGCATTTGGCAGACTAAGTTGTTTAGATAGATTAGGCAAACTCTGAGGGCGAAAAGCATCATCTGCCCTCCATGCCCGGCTATTTCCTGGAGGTCTTTGAATCATTATAGCAACCTCAGGTTTCAAATCGCCAACACCTACACTCAATTCACCACTTGCGTTGGGAGGGGAATCCAGCTGAGGAGTAGACTCGTGCTCTGGAGAAGATTCGGAGGAAAGGCTTTGATGCTTGTCATCAGCGGCTAGAGCATCTGCCACAGCCTCCCAATCATCCAAGCAACCATCATCTCCATCTTCCTCCTCCGTGATACTCCCAGAGCAACAGCTACCACTGCCGCCAAAAAGTATCCCAGAATCCGTACCTCCCATAACACAACCAGTATGACTAGTGGGGCTGTTCGAGGGTGACTCGGACAAATCGCTATCTTGATGGATCGATCCCTCATTCTCTTCTCCTATCTGCCTTGTGTCTTCCGAGCGATTTCCTTTTTTGTACATTTGAGTCTTAGCAGGCACAACGCCATTCACTTGCTCCTCGCATTTCTTACTCTTAACCGCAACTATCGCCATCAATCCAAATCACAAAGCAATTAATGCATAAAAAAATCAAATCCTACAAAATGAACATCTGCATTCACACATATAATGCAAACATGAGAAACTGAAATCAATACCTTGAGAAAGCCATTGCTCGCGACGAACGTCAAGCTTCGATTGTTTCAATTTGGCTGTCCTAGTCTAAAATCAGCAAAAAAAAACTAAGAAAAAAACCTAGTACGATATTGAATCTTTGAAACACGGGACGATAATGAATTATGAAAGTGAGAGAATGCTCACCTTCTTCTTCCTCCCCAAATCCCTGCCGTTTGGGGCAGAAGGAATCGAAGCGTTGGCAATAGAGTCATTAAACATGACTGAACAATCAGAAACTGAATGAAGGGCGGGTGTTCGACGAAAAGCCCCGGCGAAGAATTGTTAAGAGAAAGTGAACGGATAACGGAAAGTCCTCGCGGCGTCGCTCGTCCTCTCAGTCACAGAATGCAAAGTTAGAGGAGGACGAGATTATACTTTTATAGTAACCAAGTTACTAAAGTACCCCTCTTAATTTTCATTATTCTCGATCGTACCACACTAATATATGTATCAATTGGTCCATAGGCATCCTTAAGTAAAATTCTCTCGGGGTACCGAAAGCGTAAATAGAGAATACAAATAAGGGTATTTCAGTCAGAAGAAGGATTAAATCCGCTAAAGTCGGGTATCTGATCATGCGCTAAGCCACGTGTAGTGTCTGATACGATACGATGGTTAAAGCCATCGATCATGTGGCAGCGAAAGGGATGATGATTGCGACGCCACGTGTACGATAGAGATGATATCTGGGAGTAAAGGGAGGAAATTACGTGACGTAAGTTGGGGATGAATTGAATATCTGCCTGGAAAAGTCCAAATTTGTACCTTTTTAAAAAATGCTAGAAATGTGAATAATTAAATATAATTAGTTGTTAAGAATCTTCTATTCAACTTTAATTACTTCCCAATTTTGGCTTTTTTTAAAAAAATAATATTTCATTTCAACTAACATTTTATTAATTTTTTTATTTTAAATATGATTGTACTACAAATTTACTACTTAGCTTGTTCAAATTAAGGTAGAGAAGGATTAAGTTGGAGAGTAATGGTATATTTATTTTATTTTTTTACTTTTAAATTCTTATTTCTTTACGTGAAAAAAATTGATTGGTACAATTAATGTAATAAATTATAAATATTTAAAAGGAAAATCAATAAAATAAACCCTGAACTTTGAGATAAGCGACAAACTAAAATTTTAAAGAAGTTTCGTGGAATAACTAAAATCTCGAACTATATAAAATAAACGACGCATACCTCGCAGTCACGTTTCCAGTCAAAAAACGCATAGGCAAACTCGCAATCATGTTTTCTGCTTAAAAACGTCAAGGACCGTCCAACAGGGACGTTAAAGGATCAATAGCAAACATCTTTCAATGACGAGGGACGTCCAAGGCTAATCACGATGAGGGGTGTCCCTGGGGCCATCGTAAGGGCAAGGGACATCCATGTTGGCCGCTGGATGAAGAGACAAATGTCATTCAATGAGAATTGATGGCCATGATGGAAGGAGGGGCGCTAGTGAACGAATATTCATGCTAGTTGGATGGAGGGACAAATGTCCTTCAACGAGAATGGACGACCATGATGGAGGATGGCCATCCTCCAAAGACACTGGCGGATGAAGTTCATGCCTGTTTGATTGAGGAACGGACGTCCCTCAATGAGGATTAGTGGCCAGGATGGAGGATGACAATCCTCCAAAGGTGCTGGTAGAAGTTATGTTAAAGGGGGTCACATGCAAAACATACACTTTTTTAAATAGGAGTAGACTCTTTTCACTTACGACGGACGTTCCTCATCATACAATGGACGTCCTTCGACTTAAGATAGAAGTCTCTCAACCAACAACGGACGTCCAACAGCCCATGGCAGATGTCCCTCAATACTAAAAGACGACATCGTTCAATAATGAAAGACGTCCATAAATGCTAGTGAACGTTCATTGATGTTGAAAAATAACGTCGTTTAGTATTGAAAAACGTCCTTCAACTTACCACAGACGTCCCTCTATTGCCATGAATGTTCATCGAAAGTTAAGGGGCGTCCGTTGTAGTTTTAGGGACATCCGTTATAAGTTAAAGGATGTCCATCATAAGTTGAAGTACATCTGTCATAAGTCGAGGACATACAAATAAATGGTCATATGATAATTTAAAAGAGATGAATAAGAATACCAACCAAACCATCATTTTTTTTTTCTTATTTTGAAATTAAAGAAGATAAATATGAACGTTGATAGTTTTCCTACAAATTTTTATCACCATTAGCCTGAATCAACATTTTTCCTATTATAATAGAAATGACTTCCAAAATTGGGTCTTTGTCATTTTCTTTGCCGTTTCCATTTATTTTTTATTCAACTAAAACTTAGCTTATTTTTTCTTAAAATCAATTTGAATCGATATTTGGAGATCATGCTTATAATAATTTACTCCATATTTTTATTTTTTAATTCTTACTTATGGTGTAATTAATATAATAAATTAAAAATAATTAAAATAAGTCATTAATTACATTAATCAATGTTTGACATGTCTACGAAAAACATGTATAAATAGAGAGTAAACATAACATTATTATTTGGTGATTGATCGATGAGAAAAGCATTCCCGACCCATCAAAGAACATATTATTATACAAATAAGAGATATCACTCTTAGCCTAAATGATGTTAGACTTATTTATTTTACTGATGATTATATTAATTGTAATTATAAGTTGTTTATTAGTTTTGTTCTTAATTATTTAATCATTATATTTATATTGATATTTATTGAAAATACTCTTAATACGGATATTAAGTTATGCTAACATGTCTATCTAAGTCCATGTAGTGAATATGTATCATTTTGGGACTCACAAATATCAAGGATTGCAAAATGAGGAAATGAAGTCTAGAAACTAGACTTTTGGTCGACCAAAATCACCCTGCAAAGGATGCGGTTGACGGGAACGACCAAAATATATTACAGTGCACTCCTAGGATTTGCAGTCGACAAAGCGGACGAGGAAGCAGTGGACGCACATGGCCGAAATACATCACAGAGAGCACCTTAGGTTTTTGGTCGAGTAAGCAGTAGAGCAAGAAGAAAGTGGTCGACCGAAAAAGTGCAGAACACACAACGATTAGTTTTTAACGGTCGGTTGCAGTCGACCAAAAAGGATTTGGTCGACCAATTTTCAGTGTCTATAAATATAAGACACTCCGAATCTCATTGCAACGAATCGGGAATTGAGGCGAAGCCCTGCCAATTTTTATACTCAATTCCTAAACACTATTTGAGCTTGTAACCTAACTCTCCTCATCCCAAAACTTGAGATTTATATTTGGGAGAGTTAGGATTTAGTTCATAAGCTTCCTTGTACTCAAAAGAAAATGGTGACGCCCTACGAATTAGTTAAGTGAAGTGTAACGCCCTATGAAGAGTCAGTTGTAAAAGGTTTGTTTGATAACCATGAAGTCTAACATCGTCAATCGAGGAGATTGGACAATTATGGATCTCCAAGTGGAAAGTTTGGAGCGTGGATGTCAGTCAGGGTTGGCGAACCGTGTCAACAACACAGATGTCAATTTTTATGTTCTTATCTCTTTATATTTGTTATTGCTTTATTTCATATTTGTGATAAATCACTTAGAATTTAGAAAATCGAATATCGTACAAAAAAGATTTGAAACTCTGTCTCTCTTATATAGGCACACATCATCCTTCAATCATTTCTCTCTCTCTTTTTTATATAGGCACACATCATCCTTCAATCATTTCTCAAACATTATTTTTCATTTATGTCACTTCTAGAACAACATCATGAACTTTGGGTAGCAAGATTATTAGGAGAAGTTTTAAAACTAATCTTGAACAAGTAGGTCAATTAAGCATATGGTTTGATCTAAACAATCTAACTAAGTCAAGCCCAATATCTAAATTCGTTGAGCTCGTCGTTAAACGATTCTCATTGGAGTAGTTAATGAGTCATCTTGTGTCCCTCTTTTTCGATTGTTTGTTCTTCAATTTAAAAGCATTATTTTTATGACTAATATATTACATATAATTTAATTTGACTAACATATTCGAGAGTCGGTACAATAGATTCATGTGCACCTTCAATTTGGGCAACATTTTAGAGTTATTAAGTAAAAATGATATAATTATTTTTTAAAAACATAAATTTTCACATAATTTATTATATAATGAAAATTCATTGATGCTTTGAAAAATAAGATTTCCTTTCCTTTTGGCCCAATAAATGATTTTACTTGTCCCACATGCTATTAAAGTGTTTTTTTTTTTAAGTGTATATTATTTATAATATTTCCAATATAGAATATAAAAAGGGTAAATGGCAAATCAACCGTGGTTTGCGATCAATAACAAATCAACCACTATTGTATTTTTTTTAAAAATTAACAAGTTTGAAAAAATAACAAAGTAAACATCGAGCGACATTTTAAGTAATAGATTGAATTTTTTTTTAAAATTAATTCAAAATCATTCGCGGTCTATGAAATCGGTGGTTCTGAAATCGTGGTTTGCGGCGTTCTGAAATCGGTGATTATGAAATCGGTCTATTTTCGCGGTCTCTGTGATTACCAGAGACTGCCATTTTCGCAGTCTCTTGCTCCTGAGATCGCGAAAAATTGTGGTCTCTGGTAGTTATTGGAGCCATTAATGGACAGAGTAGGGGATTGGGGTTCTTCAACGGTGCTGGAATAGGAGCCATTACAGGTGCATTTGTGGCCATCCAATTGCTTGAATCTGCTGTTGAAGGCCCTTCGTTGTCCAAAGTGAGTTCATCGAAAAAGAAGAATAACCTTTTTAAGCTGCTAAGCTCTGCTCTAATGGAGATTTTAACTCCATATCCAACCATTCATTTTACAGGTTCATCTTTTAAGCAGTTTGGTAAATGAAAACTCCTTCGTTGAATACTGGGTAAGTACCAGAATCCTCTGAATTTCTTCCTATTTTATCAAAAAATGATCTTCTTCAGACATTGATCCTTAAATTAAACAAAAACACTGATATGGAAAGGCAACTTCTGAAACTACAGATGGTCGAATCCATGCAAAGAGAAATTTCAGACGCAGGCGAAGATTCTGGGTTTGACGGATTATCAAAAACTTGCCTTCAAATTCAAAAGCTTCCAGTGTTTGAGTTTCAGTCATGCAGACCAAACAAGGAATCAGAAAGCAATGTCATTTGCTTAGAGGTATGCAATTTCAGACATATGGGTTTCATAAAAAAAATGTCTGATACGCTGTCGGTGACGTTACAGGAATCGGAGGATCTCCTACGCAACATTTCGATATTTTTAATTATTAAGATATTACATATCGTATTATGAATATTAGACTTACGAGTATTTTAGTGATAACGAATAAATTTAATTTACTAAATTATATCAATCACAGATAGGATAGAGTTAAAAATGATAAATGAAGGTATATTAATTTAATTGATAAATTAAATTAATAATGAAATATGATAAAGTTAATTAGATAATTTGATTAAATTAATTAATAAAAATGTTTTAAATGAGATTTATATAGAATTAATTTAATTAAATTATAATGAGGGAAAGGGGAGAAATGGGGAAGAAGGCCTTCGGCCATTTCGCAAGAAGAGAGACCGAGAATGAAGGGAGAGAGCGAACCGCGACGAGGGGCGTTTGACGGAGCTCGGACTTCGGCATTCGAGACGATGGCCGGCGAATGGCGTGAAGACGCTGAGTTCGGCGAACTCGGGTTGTCGAATCGGGCAGAGTTTAGGACTCGGAATTGGAACTTCATGTTGGCCGGCGACACTTTCCGACTTTAGGGTGTCCGCAGGCAGTCCATTCCGGCGACCGATTGGCAGGGACGGCGATGACATTGGCGTTTCTCGGACAATGGCAGCGAGCGATCGGCGATGGAAGGGACGGTTTGGAAAGGGTTGGGCTTCAATTCGCGATTGGGCTTGTGGCTTGGTCTTCGTTTCTGTTGGACTGAATTGGTCCATTGGTTTCTGTCTATTGAAGGTAACAGTGTGGTCCAGCTGGGAGGATTGAATGACGAGAGTGTGTCCGAAATATCAGCTTCTGTAGCTGATTTCGTGGGACAACTTTGGTAAGCAGTTATGTGTTTCAAATATGGGTATGTCGCTAATTGTGGGATAATTGCCTCGGATGGTTAAGCATTTCAAATTGTCAATTATGTATAAATTCAGTGGATGGTTGTTGGCTCGAGCGTTTTTCTCTCTTCGAGGCCGAGGGTGTTCTAGAGCTAGAGACCCAGAGGAAAGGCAACAATAGGGATGATTTACATCTTGGATGTTTTGGGTCAGTTTAGTTCTGCTTCGTCTTATTTATTGTTGAGTTCATGTCCCTGATTATTGTGAGTTTTGTTTTGGTCATATTCTATTGATGTGATGGAGATCAAGATTCGAAGTTTCTGCTTCTGTTGCTGCTGTGTGATAGAACTTGTTGTCCCTGTTATGGCTTGCTTCAAATGGTAAGAATTGGGTGTGTCTGTCCGTCTAAGCCCTACCCACGAGTATGTGTGCGTATGTTGTGTATGGTTTGGTGATTTCTATTCTCTGTTTGTGAACTCTCTGTTGGATGAACCTGTTAGTAATTTCTTGTTGATAAATTGTGTTAGTTCTATGGATTCTCGTATGATAATTGCTTAGTATGCTTCCTATGCATAAATGCTATGTATTTAGGTTATTTTAATGCTTTGTATTAGTAGAATTGTATTACTGAGTAGAATTGTTGTTGAATCCTTGTTGTTAGCTCTGTTATTAGTAATGTAGCCTGCCTTGTTGATTGCTCTCTGTTAGTTTTAGGATCTGATGATGGTTGCTTGTTAATAGCTCTGCTAGTTTCCTTAACAATTATATTTAAATTTCTTCTATTTATTCTTTATGTTAGTTAATTGTAGAATTGTTTTCGTTATTTAAATTATGTTTATTTATTAGCCCTTTCCTTACTAAGCCTTTTAGGCTTACAATTTACTCGTGGTGTAGGTACCTGCAGAAAAAAATAGCGTTAGATTAGAAGCATTGGATGAGGGATTTGCACGAACGAGCTTGTGGTTAGTCAGACTACGAAACGTAAGAAATAATCGGATTGTAATTTAAAGTAAATAAAGTTTTGTAAATGTAATTTAATGTTTTGTTATTTCATAAAGTATTGTAGTTACACTTCCGCAGTATTTTAAATAAATGATTTGTTATTAACGCTTCCGCAACGTTTTAATAAATTGTTTTACAACGCTTCCGCATTTTATTAAATAGATGATTTTTATAACGAGTTTTAACGAAAGGTTGGTAGCGGTCTGGATTAGGTGCACTCTGACATGTTTTCTCAAATTTTTACGCATATTTAAAATAGGACGAACATCTAGGTCGTTACAGACAGACAGACAGACAGCCAGAAGCCTACCGAAATGTGGCGATTTCTTCCACATGAACTGTATAGACAGATGGCTTCACTTGAGTGGCTCTTGCCCCACCTGTAGAAATATCATTCCAATTCACGGTCTCTAGAGCTCCAGAGATGGCGAAAAATGCGGTCTCTGGAGAGCAGAGAACGCCGCTCGATATTTCCTTTGTTATTTTTTCAAACTTCAGTGGTTAACTTGTTAGAAAAAATACCATAGTGGTTGACTTGTCATTGATCGCAAACCACGATGGTTGATTTGTTATTTACCCAAAGAAAAACAATTCCTTACGTGAGTGTGGCGTTTATCTCATTATTTTCTTATTTCATTCCCGAATAAACTTTCTAACCTCTTAAGAAATCTCATTATGAGCCGAGTACTTTTCTAAATTATTTTTTGGGACACAACGCGACATAATATTTATTTATTTATTAATTGAATAAAATTATAGAAAATAATGAGAGTTAAGTTAAGAAATTAATATAGATAGATTACTGGAAATGAAATTATTCCAACAACCATATGATATGAAGGCTAGGGATGCTCATGGAAATGAGTAGTGGGTCAAATAAATGTTTGTAAGTAAAACATTGAATGAAAAGCCAAAGTGCCTTCATATATGCATGACAAAACCTAATTTTTAATGAACTTATAATCCATTTGGTTGGAATTATTGGTTGAAATTGTGACTTCAATCTTTGGTATATCAAATTTAGAATTCATGGTTCTTGATTTCCATTTTGAAAAACCCGCCAATATTAGAACGTTATTTAGTTCTTTTTGGCTCAAATAAAAAAATATGGTTCGTTCGAGTTAGGTTACTAAAATTAGGAACTGAACTATCCAATTCGATACTATTCGACGGTCTCACCCATTGTTAGGGAGAATGCAATTTATCCTTTCCACAAACGAGTAAACGTTAAGTGTTTAGTATACAATACAACTTTTTTTGGCACATTCACATAATAGTTCGGAGTAAAAATTAAAACTTGCTAGAGTTTGGCGAGAGTTTCGTGATAAATCTTGAAGAATTTTGGTAGACAACTAAAATATCGAATTATGAGAAAAAGAACAATGCAAGCCTCCCAGTCAGGTTTTCCATCAATATAGACGTCTTTCAATACTAAACGACGTCGTCTCTCAATGTACAAAGATTTTTATGATAAAATACTGTAAATATACAGTTCCAAGATTTATAGTATATGATAAATAGGGTTGTTGAATCCACTAGGGATATGAACTTTACTAAATATTGCTCTAATTAATTCTAACTCTATCTCGATAATTAAAATCTTTGATTTTTAAAAACTAAAATAAAATAAATAACTAAATAAAACAATTCAACAAAAGAAAACTTTTATTTAGAAAATATCCAAATGATTAATTTCACAAATATTTGTCATATTATTTATCAAATTCAATATTCCATAGTTAGAACAATTATTTATAAATCGAAAACCCTAATTTGTTAAACTTTCATCTCTCGAGTGTCGAGTTAACTTTAATTCCTAAAATCACAATTTCAATATCTCTATAAAAATCATTATTTTAGTCATTCAACAAAGTTTTATGGTTTTCTAATTGATTTCGTAAAACTCTAACACTCTCTTGAGTTGTTAAACCCTTACGTTGTAATATTTATATCGTATTTAGAATTATCTCTCTCGAGTGTCAAACCTCAAATACAAAATCATTCAATAAGTGGCGAGTAAATTGAAAGCATGAAGAACAGAAAACCACAAATAAATAATCAATCAAACCACCAAAAGATTCAATTAGTCAAAATAATATTTCAAATAAACGATTCATCTCTCCTCCAGATGGAGATAGTTAGTTCAACATTATTGAAATAAAAACAAAGAAAAATATGCCGAAGATTAGAAAATCAAAGATAAGAAATAGAGAGAAAAGAAAATATGACTATGGATGTCACCGTAATGGTGTAACCAGTGTATTGGTCTTCTCGTCCGACATAAAAAATTCTCTCTAATCACTCTCCAAAACTCGTCTTAAGGCTAATGAATCTCCCTTTTCGTCAAGTTATTTTTTTATTTATAGAGCTTCCATTAAGATTTCCAAAATCTATGAAAAAATATTTCAAAACTAGTGAGATTTTGTAATTTTGGAAAGTAAATCTAGTTTTGGGCAGCAATTTAGAATTCCTGAGCCGTGGCTCAAGCTATGATTATGTATCCTGAGTCGCGACTTGGGTGGTTGGTTGAGTCGCAACTCAACATTCTTGAGCCACAATTCAGCAGCTGCCACTTCACACTGATTTTTTCTCTTTTTTTTCGATTTAAACTTTTAAATTTTGCTATTTTTCATTTTAATTTCACCTGTTTGATTTTTTAGCTACATTATAATTTAAAATAGATTAAAATTACCACAAACTTGAAAATAAAAATCAAACTTTTACTTAGAATTACGATAATAACTTTAATTTTCATAGAGCTATCAGTCAACATCAATGGACATCCTCAAACATCTACAGATGTCTCTCAATACTAAACGACGTCGTATGTGGACGGACGTCTGTTGTGGGACGAAAGACGTCCATAATGAGTTGAGAAATGTTTATTGTGGGAAGAGTACGTCCGTCTTCAGTCAAGGGACATCCGTCTTAAGTCAAGAGTCTTCCCACTATTTCATCCCAGCCATTCATCTCCAGCATCAGATATCCATCTTTCCCTTAATTGAATCCAATAGTTATTTTCTTTTCTTCGTTCATCATTTTTCATCTGATAGTTGGTTATTCCTTCTTATATTCCGGCCACCTATTGAAGTTGGCAAAACTGTTACCGAGGATAGATAAGCTTTTTGTGATGTGAGAGCTATAAAGCGAAACCTGCGCTTTTAACTCTTCTAGGCAGTGTCATTGGTTTGGGTGGGGCGTCTGTTTATGGGTCGTTGAAGACTTTGGTTCCCAGCTTGGTCGGATATCTAGGGAGTGAAGACTGGGCGGCGAGAAAATCTGCAGCCGAGTCTCCAGCTAAGTCCAGCATCGGTTCAAAAGCCAGATCTTAAAAAGCCCTGGCAATGTAATATAGACATTGCTGCTCCAACTTGGAGGGGGAAAGTTGAAGGTAATCTCAATGAAAGAGAGGAAAATGTGCAGGAGAAGTAAGACTAATGATAAAAATGACGATTTCTAGGTCAGAAACCAAACGGGTTCTCTTCAGTAACAATTCTGATGATAAAAATTGCACAAATTTGGTGGGCTCAGGTCTGGATCTCGGGTGGCTCCATTGCATGAACGAGAGCCCTGACAAATGACACGGCTGTTGTAGCCAGTAATGTCAATGAGGATCTTCATAAAAACCCACCAAATTTATTGCATTCTTAATATATTCATCTTCCTATCGAAATTTATTGCATGTATTCCTCCGAAAGCACGAAATAAAAAACATCTAATCAACACTTTCAACAGATTGAACGATGTCCTCTCAATGCCAAACTTGTAACGAATTCAACTAAAAGTAAGTATAGAAGACAGCTTCTAGGATTTGAAAAGTATGTTCCAGATCTTAAGGTTTAGGCACTTGACTAGTGACACAATTGAAGTGAAAAACTCAAAAGTATGAAATAAGTTCACCTCTTAAGTTTGAAGATCCACAAAGAGTTGAAATCTCCACAAAAATCGTGTTTATGCAGATCCTTCGTTGGAGTCATGCTCGTTAAGTTTCTGCAGCAAAATAAAGTTCAGTTACCTTACCATGCCAATGATCAACATTAAACCGTTGGGAATCACAATCAATAAACAACCATAAACAATTGCAGCAGTTCAATCAATCGATTATTATGATGTGTACTCGTAAATTCATGATGGTATGAGCGGTATTTTCTACAATTATCATCTATTTTAAGAAAACACACCTTAAGCACCATGACAATATTATACAATTGAAACAATGGTGGCAATTGTGAGAAACCCAATATGCTTTTATACCTCAATTGTACCAGCTTTTCAGACCATAACAATTCCAAACATCTAAAAGTTGAAAAGAGAGCATGATGATGTACTCGTAGATGATTTTGTTAGAGGCAGTTGAATGATTAGATCAGTAAGTGTAAGAATTAAATCAAATATCAAAAATAAACATAAAGAAGGAACACTAAGATTTTACGAGAAAAACCGTAATCAGAAAAAAAAACTACAAGTAGATGAGAGAAACTCACTATATCCAAATTAAACACTAAAAGAGGCATCGCCCCGACCATGACATACCCTTATGAAATAATATCTATAATTTTCGTCTAAAACTTTTGTCGCACCCTGAGCTTTTCCGTCTGACCCTAACAAAATTTGTGTCGTTACAACACTAAGAGTAAGTATAAGAAGGGAGTTTACATTTAATTTCTTGTTTTTATGGGCCAGTGGCAAATTCTGTCGAAGTGTATCTGAGCTTTCTCGACAAGAGTTAATGGCTTCCTCAAGCATGTCTTGTCTAGCTGAATCAAATCTTTCTGAACACAACAATCCAACAATTTCTTCTCTGTAACATCTGTAATTTTATCTCAATCTAGGAAGAAATTTCAAGGGATGGCCATTTAGAAGGCTAACTCTCTTTTCTGTTGTGTCAATGAATCATCCATGATCCACCCAGAAAAGTTTCTTTGCGCTAGAAATCGAGATTTCACAAGCTTCAGTGAATCTTACTTACTCTTAAGTTGAAACAGTAAAATTATCAAACAAAATCTTTATATTTGCAACTGCTATGATAATTCCAGTTCTAAGAGCTCCTTCATCCGCTACTTTCATTCTTCACAGAACCATAAATCCCAGGTTTTACGTGCATATTTTCCTTCGAGACTAGTCAGGTATTATTGTAGCTTTTTAGTAGTCTTCGGTTTTACAGTTGCAACAAATCACATTTCTATCCCAAGCAAAAGATTGAACCAGATAAGATAATTTTTCAACAATTAGTTAATCAACTACTTCGAAGCATATTAAGAATGTGCAAATCAGATCGCCCGATCAACTAAGCGCGGGAAAAGAAAATAAACAAGCTAGGGTTTCAATCGAATCCACAAAAGGAGGGAGAGAGAGAGAGAAAGTACGGATTGAGCGTTGTGCCAGGAAAGTCCCCGGTAGACGTTGACGGAGAAGGTGGCGGCGAGGTAAATGGTGGCGAGGCCGAGACTAGCCGATAAGGCCTTGAAAGCCCAATCTCCTGCTCTACTCCCTACCCCCATCCTCTTTTCCAGTTCAGACCTTCTTCTTCCTCTTCCCCGCCCTTTGCTCTCTCTCTCACGACAGCGTGCAGCAAAGGGGAGAGAGAGACCGTCGAAACAGGGAGATCAACACAGAGAAAGTCGAACCAGGGAGATCGAACTTCCTTTGAAAATAAAAACGAGTAGATGCTTCTCCTCAAAAATATCTTGTAACGCGTCCCTCACACTACACTATGAATTACTTTAGTTATTGTAAAATTAATTAAGTTGTTAATTTCGTCTAAATTCAAGTATCTGTCTTTGATGAATTTGTGATTAACATCTCTTTCATTGTCAATTTAAGAGTTTCTATTTGTCTGTATATTTTTTTCAGTGCAGACTTGATTATTCTGAAGTCATTTGAGCTCAAACAATGTACATGAACGATGTCGTCAAATTAGTTAGAAGAATTCACAATTTGATTGGAAATACGTGGTCTTTCCTCTGCGAATGTGATATTTTCTCTGTAGAAAATCATCTTTTTTATGAGTTTTATTTCAAGAATTTACTTTCACGAAAAGTCATCGTTTCGTTGTAGAAACACAACATTCTGCAACTGAATGACAACTTTTTTTAATGAAAAATATAACCGCGGTATTTGTTTCGTTCATTTCTTATAGTTGAGTATTTTATTTGTTAGCAAAAATTGTTTAACAGTTAAGTCGTCATTGATCATATAATTCAGTGGTTATTTTGTTAATTTCGCTTTATAATAAAGAAATCAGTTTATTTTGGACATGTGTCAAGGTGAGTTTGTGAAATGAGTATATTTCAAGAAGTATCTTATTAACCACTATAGTTTAAGACGAAAAACATATTTTTCGCAATGGAAATCGTATTTTTCGAGAAATATTAATTAAATTAGTAATTAATTACAAAATTAATTAAATAGTTTAAGACGAAAAACATATTTTTCATTGCAGAAAGCATATGTTTTGTAGTGAAAAATATATTTTATGAGCGAAAAAAGTATTTTTCACAGCTGAAATTGTATTTTTCAGAAAATATTAATTAAACTAGTAATTATTTAAAAAATTAATTAAATTGATAATTAATTTCAACTTATAATAATAATAATTTGATAATTAAATACCAAATTGAAAGAGTATCTAAAAAATTTGGTAATTAATTACCATATTTTGAAGTATTAACTCAAAATTGGTAATTTATTGTCAAATTAATTAATAGGCTTAATAGTTCAAATTTTAATATATAAATCCCAAAATAATGAAAATATTGAAATTTTTAGAATCACTTATAGTTTGACCATTTAGTTAAATTAATTATCAATTTAATTAATATTTTGTAAAAAATACATTTTTCTTGTGGAAAAGATATTTCTGCTGCGAAAAATATCATTTTTACTACAAAAATACTTTTTTTTGTTGCGGAAAAAATAGGATTTACAACTACAGTAGATACTCGTCTTCTGCTGTAGAAAAAAAAATTAATTTTTTAACGAAAAACGTGACATCAATATTTAATTTGTTTATTTCTTGTAGTTCAATGTTTTATTTATTAACGAAAATTATATAGTGTTTATCATATTTAAATGGTTGTGTTTGTTAAATATGTACAATTAGAAAATTACTTTTAACTAAGTATCTCATAATTCGTGATATTAGCATATCCTTCTATTATTTAATATACAAATTAGAGCATGCCTTAGTCTAATCGAGAGTTTTTGTGGTAGCCCGCCCTGTGAAGGCCAAGAAAGGTCCAGGTGTGAGTCCGACTCATACCAGAGAGATACAATCCTATATCGCTTGGGAGAGTAAAAATTGCATGGTTTATAAGTAAGGTTCACTTTTCTATCTAATACAACGTGTTTTGGGCTAACCCCAAGAACAAAACCATGCGGGTTCGGCCCAAAGCGGACAATATTGTATTGGGAGCATTGGGGGACGTTACAAATGGTATTAGAGCGAAATCCCAACCAAAAGTGTGGCCGACGAGGACGTCGGGTCCCCAAGGGATGAAGATTGTGGCAGCCCGCTCTGTGAAGGTCAGGAAAGGCCCATGTGTGGGTCTAGCCCATATCAGGGGGGCACAATCTCACATCACTTGAAGTGATCTTAATCAGAGAAAAGGGAAACGAGAGGAATAGGCAAACAGAATACTTTGTATTAAATAAGAGTGAGTTTTGCTGTAGGTTTTCTACGTACAGAGCAACACTTAAAACGTTAACATTTATAGGCAATGAAGGAGGTAAGCATCGGGTGCTCATTGGGCCCCATTGTCCTGCTTAGATGCCTTCAGTCCTAAAGATATTAGACAAGGCGAATATATTTGCCTGACTAAAGGAAAAGTAAAGTAGTCAGGCGAATATATTCGCCTGACTAAAGGAAAAGTAAAGTAAGTCAGGCGAATATATTCGCCTGACTAAAGGAAAAGCAAAGCTAAAGAAAAAGACAAGAAGACACTAGTAACGTGTCTCTGAGGATTGAGCTGGTGTTTGGGCTTTACAGCGGTCCAGTGGGCTTGGAGGATTGTTCCATGAAGTTGAAGATGATGCGTTCAAAGTCTTGTTCGTCCTGTTGGATTCCAGGTGTAATGAGCCCAAACCAATTATCCTTGGTGGAGTTGATTTGACAGTAGATGGTCCTAAGTGTGAGGATGGTTTCAAGTTCCTGTAGGGCATGGACAGCCTGTTGAACGGCCTGTTGTCTGAGGCGGTACATTCGATCCTCGAGCCAGGTTTTTTCATCCAGGGGCATTGGGCCGATAGAATAGTCGAGCAGATCTCGGTATTCTTGAGACAGGATGTCATGTGCTTTGGGTCGTTGACTTCCGTCGCTGGGCTTCGCTGGTACTGGCGTTGGCTTTGAGATTATCGTAGTAGGTACGACTGGGAGTAGTCTTTTTATGAGGTGGTTGACTTCCGCTTGCCATGAAGGATTATTGTCGGCTTCCTGTAGGGCAGCAGCAATTTCGAGAGTCATGATCGACTTATACGTGAAAGGCTCGACCATATTCACCTTGGTCTAGTCATGATCCGCGTACAGATCTTACATCGCAGAGCTTCTGGAGTTCGATGCCTAATCGTTTTACGCGATACTCGATGGTCTGATGACCGATCAATACTTGGCACTATGGAGATGGACCTGACCCAAGGCACTCAACTTGTTTATCTTGTGCCTAATTTATTTATGAGTGTTCAGGATTTTACAAACTACTTCCAGATTGCTATACAAACTCACGGGTATGATACGTGGATTGGAGGTGAAAGTAACCTCTTACTCACAAGATCCCTCGTTGGAAGACTCACCAATACCGGCTATGCTAACTTCCAATTAAACGTATCACACGTCATTGACTACTTATCAAGTCGAGGACTTCAAGCTCTTCCAGGTGTTGCCTATAATGCGTCATCCTCTCAAGGACTCTTATGGAATTTAAAACCCTCGATTCAACGGCCTCTTACTGCTCCTGCTCAACTAATTACCCGCACTCGCTCATGCGAGACCATTTCCCTTTGGTTTCATGATTATTCTGATCAACCAGCAAGGATATCTGCTCAAAGCACCCAAGTTGATCCTGATACTGCCCAAGATGACGTTGTTCTTCGTCATGAGTTTGCAGGGGTATTACTTTTTCATAATCCCTGTGATTTAGATTCTTATGACGCAGCAAATGAAGACTGGTTAGAACAGTTCGACTCCTATGAAGCTCCTGCTTCTCCACCGGCCCCTTGGGATTTACTGGGCCAGTCCAGTGGCAAGTATGACTTTCAAGTCAAATACACAGCCCCGTCCCATGTTACGAATTTCGTTAATCCCTTCGGCACAACAACTGACGAAGTATGGAACCATTGGGATGACGACACGACGGATGACTCAGCCACAAAGGTCCCCTCAGAAACATCAGAAGGCCCTCCTGAACAACAGTCTAGTGATCATTCCCTCCAATGGGATCACTGGAATGACGAACCATCCGATTATTATCCTGTTCACAGTACAACAGTAACAGACTCAAGTACAACAGAGGAGGAATTATATGACCCTGAGGACTGTCCTGATTATTATGATTGGGAAGATCATTACCTAGATTGGGAAACCCCAGATACAATTAATTATGCTTTTGCAGCTTCAGTTTCAGTTGCACCAACAAACGCACCAACATTGGGGTATCCGCAATCTATCAAAACACTGGAACAAGCAGTACGCAAACTTGAATTAGGAGCAACTGCATCATCTTCCATCACTTCGGCCTATAAGCCACCCACGGATTCAATCATGGGTCAGCCTTCATATGCCCCAGCTACTAGTTCTCAGTCTCCTGACCAGTGCTTACTCACTCCTGAAAAAATCAAAGGACGAGTTAAGGATTTCGGAAAATATTATAGCGGTCAATGGGAACTACCACCTGCCCAACAAACGACAAGTGCCCTTTTAGTTCTCCCAACAGACATCGGGCTTTATAATGACACAATCACTCGATGGGAGACAATCACGATGAATTTAGTCAATGATAAGGTTTGGGTTGACAATCAAAGTAAGGTCAACTATATTGAGAATCTTCTGGGAGAAATAGAGAAAAAGACCTTCGTCCAATGGCGTATGGCTTACCCTTTCGACTACACTTCCTTGGTAAATATTGCAGAAGACACTCAGAATGTTCTATCCCAAATTCGACGTGTCTTCTTACTAGAAGATCCAACATAAGGATCCACAGATGAACAAAACAGGGCTTATCGGGATCTCGAGAGACTCACATGCCCCTCTGTCAAGAACCTGCTGTTCTATATGAACGAGTTCAAAATTCTTGCCGCTAAATCAGGCAGAATGTACATTTCGGCTGAACTCTCTGAAAAATTCACCAAGAAGATGCCGCCTTTAGTAGGGCAGGCAATTGAGCAAGCTTTTATTAAGCAATTCCCTGGAGTAACCATCGGAGTCCTCCCAAGGATCCACTTTGCTTATCAATTCTTGGCCGAACTATGCAAACAAGCAGCCTTTCAACGAAGTCTGAAGGATTTGGATTTCTGTCAAGGAATTCCTATTCTTGGATATTATGAAAATACCCATAAACGAATGGGTCTTCGTAAGTCAAAAACTTACAAGGGAAAGCCTCACGAGTCTCATGTGAGGATCTTTAAAAAGAAACAACAAGATAAGGTCCGCAAATGCAAGTGTTTTATTTGTGGAGAACCAGGACATTTTGTGCGAGATTGCCGCAACAAAAAGGGCGATATTCATCGCGCTGCCATTCTTGAAAATATCAACTTACCAGACGACTGGGATTTAGTATCCTTGGACATGAATGAAGCCATGAGTGACGCAATATGCAATTTTAGCGATGGCGAAGATACTCATCAAGCTCTTACAGCATTTTCCAATGACTTACCATTTGAAACTGCTTTCGTTTTAGGATCACCTTATGGATGGCGAAAACAAGTCGATATTGGCAGTGACAAAGAGAATTGTGACCATCAGTGGCTTCAACATACAGACTTGGCAGAAGAACTAGCTAAATGCACAACTTGCCAAGCTGACACAAAGAAGCAAATGCGCATTCACTGTTCAAAATGCCAGGTCACTTCCTGCCCTCTTTGTTCAATTTACTACTTTAATACAACCTGCATAGCCGAACCTAGAGCATTTAAGATATATCAAACTGCTGACGGGTTGATACAAGAACTATTGAGGTACATTATTTATCTGACAAATGAAAACCATCGCCTAAATCATGGTCTAGGAGAAAAGTTAGCAAAAGATTTCAATGACCTACCCCCTTTATATGATTCTGAACCTGTTCCGGTTCCCGAACTCACAGAAGAATCTGCTCAGGTGCTTGTTGATCATTACTGCAGAAGCAGTATAGCGACTAGAGCCGTTACCAACCGGCTTTATAATATGATTATAACATTTAAGATTCTTGGAATTGCCCCTTTTTCCTTAAGGGCTATCTTGGACACAGGAGCAATTGTATGTTGCCTCGACATTGATTCAGTTCCTCCCGAAGCTATGGAGCGAAGCCCCTATGCAGCAAGGTTTGACAGTATTAATTCCACACAGGAAGCTACTCAAAAGCTTAAAAGCGGGACAATGACTATTGAGGAAAATTCTTTCTGTATCCCGTTTACTTATTGCTTCACAATGAAAATATTGTCTGACGGCATACAGATGCTGCTAGGATGTAATTTCATCAAATCAATGCAAGGCGGATTACGCATTGAAGGGCCAGTAATCACATTTTATAAAAATGTGACTACTATTCAAACAAACGAGGCATTTGAACAAGCGTCAGTTAGTCAACTCAGTGAAGACTTACCAATCATTGACACTCCTGAAGACATCCCTGATCCAATTGAACTGTCTTTACTCGCACAACCAATGAGCTTCTCCAGTAAATTCTCAGCAATACTTAGCGATCTTCAAATCCAAGGGTATATTGGTGAAGACCCTGTTGCACACTGGTCTAAAAATCAGGTAATATGTCACATTGACATTATTAACCCTGATATAGTAATACAGGATAAACCGCTAAAGCATGTGACGCCTGCAATGGCCGATTTATTTCAAAATCATGTTCAAGCCCTTCTCGACTTAAAGGTTATCCAACCCAGTACCAGCAAACACCGAACCATGGCCCTCCTGGTCAACTCAGGTACCACAGTTGACCCTCAAACCGGCAAAGAAGTAAAAGGCAAGGAAAAGATGGTATTCAATTACCGCACCCTCAATGATAATACCCACAAAGACCAGTATTCTCTTCCCAGTATCAATACACTCCTTGCACGAGTCGATAATAGTCGCATTTATTCGAAGTTTGATCTCAAAAGCAGATTCCATCAAGTCGCGATGAGTAAAGATAGTATCCCCTGGACTGCTTTTATAGTCCCCAACGGCCTGTACGAATGGTTAGTTATGCCATTCGGCCTCAAGAATGCCCCTGCCATTTTTCAGCGAAAAATGGATTCCTGTTTTGCAAGTACTCAACATTTTATTGCAGTATACATTGATGATATATTAGTATTCTCGCAAACAGAAGACGACTATGCTAAGCACCTCTTAGAATTTGTCCAAAGGGTTAAAACCCACGGCTTGGTTATATCACCCACCAAGATGAAGCCAGCAGTTCCTGAAATTGATTTTCTTGGAACTATTCTTGGCCACAGGAAGATTAAATTACAGCCACATACCATCAAGAAAATACTTGATTTTGACCTTGAAGCACTTAAAGAAAAGAAAGGTTACGATCTTGGCTCGACATCCTCAATTATGTCCGTCCCTACATCCCTAGGTTGGGAATTTTATTAGGCCCTTTTACTCAAAAACCAGCCCAAATGACGATAAAAGGCTTAAACCGTCTGACATTAGCCTAATCCAGCAAATTAAAGCTACGGTTCAGAAATTGCCTGATTTGGAGCTCCCTCCTCCTGAGGCTTTTATCATTCTTGAAACTGATGGCTGTATAGAAGGTTGGGGTGGTATTTGCAAATGGAATAAATACAAAAATGACCCTAAACATACTGAGCGTATTTGTGCCTACGCCAGTGGAAAATTCTCTCAGATTAAATCCACCATCGATGCTGAGATTTATGCCTGTATGGAGACTCTCTCTGCCCTCAAGATATTCTACCTTGACAAACGTGAAATCATCCTGCGAACTGACTGTCAAGCTATTATCAGCTTCTATAACAAATCCAGTCAAAATAAACCCTCTAGGGTTCGGTGGTTAAGTTTCACCGATTTTATCACAGACACCGACATCCAGATTTCTTTTGAACATATTAAGGGTACAGATAATATTCTTTCTGACTCTTTATCTCGCCTAATCTGTCTCCTTGTTCAGTCTACAGATTCTTTTCCGGTGGAAGAAGAAATTGCTGCTGCCCTACAGGAAGCCGACAATAATCCTTCATGGTAAGCGGAAGTCAACCACCTCATAAAAAGACTACTCCCAGTTGTACCTACTACGATAATCTCAAAGCCAACGCCAGTTCCAGCGAAGCCCAGCTCAAGCCCAGCGACGGAAGTCAACGACCCAAAGCACATGACATCCTGTCTCAAGAATACCGAGATCTGCTCGACTATTCTATCTGCCCAATGCCCCTGGATGAAAAAACCTAGCTCGAGGATCGAATGTACCGCCTCAGACAACAGGCCGTTCAACAGGCTGTCCATGCCCTACAAGAACTTGAAACCATCCTCACACTTAGGACCATCTACTGTTAAATCAACTCCACCAAGGAAAATTGGTTTGGGCTCATTACACCTGGAATCCAACAAGACGAACAAGACTTTGGACGCATCATCTTCAACTTCATGGAACAATCCTCCAAGCCCACTGGACCGCTGTAAAGCCCAAACACCAGCTCAATCCTCAGAGACACGTTACTAGTGTCTTCTTGTCTTTTTCTGACTTACTTTACTTTTCCTTTAGTCAGGCGAATATATTCGCCTTGTCTAATATCTTTAGGACTGAATGCATTTAAGCAGGACGATGGGGCCCAATGAGCACCCGATGCTTACCTCCTTCATTGCCTATAAATGTTAACGTTTTAAGTGTTGCTCTACACGTAGAAAACCTATGGCAGAACTCACTCTTGTTTAATACAAAATATTCCCCCCCCCCCCAACATTCCTGTTTGGACCCCTCTTGCCAACACACAAAATACAGAAAAAAAAAGCTATTTTAAGTAATTCAGCTGACTCATCATGAACAAACACAGTGTCTTCAGATTGGAGTTTTGGACTAGCAATGTAACAGAATTGAAAATATTTGAGATCATAGAAAGATTTCTAGCTAGATGAACATATTGTATAATACCTCTAACATGCTCCAAAAAGTAGTTGCCACAGATTCGTCGTCTCCAGTTCTTCGGCGCTCCGACTAACTCTCGTCCCAATCAACATTTTGGCCGGGTTTCACTTATTTTCGACACGATTGGATAGAAATGCCGTGATTTCTACCCTGCCCATTTCGTCTCAGAAAAGCAAAGCAGCTGCCAAGACAAAATTGAGTATTGTTTCAGTAAACAAAGCTGACAGAAATTCTCTCTCCCCAACAGTTATCAAATTGCTCCACATTAAAACATGATAAATCTATCGACCTCGCTTATTTTATCCTGTTCTACAGGAATATGCTCTCCATTGTCAAAACTTCTTATGTTTGAATTCAAACTACATGTTTAAGTAGCCTATAGCATTAATGAAATAGTAATATCGTTCTTTCGACTTTTGTTAAGCAGTTTCTACTAAAATTATCCGTTAAGAATTCATATCGATGATGAAGGATGTAAATGCCAACCTGACGAGCAATGTGGGCAAGTTGCCGATTTTCTTGAGGTGATTCAGTCATAGAGCTCGATTTCTGGGACCCCAAAGGACTACTTTGGTTTTCTCTAATCTCTTTATCCAGCATGCATTGATCAAGAGATGAACTACCGTTCGGGCTATTTAGATGCTCCTTCTTGCGCTTTCTTCGGAAGGTATACTTGAGAAGTTTATTATTGGGTGATTCGATTGGAATTTCATCGTTTAAATCAGATTCTTTCTTGTCCTGGCTAACCAACAATTCTTTAACAGTCTCAACATCTGTTTTGCAGCCTTGTCCCTCTGAACTATCTAATGACAAACAATCCTGGCAAATCAAGTCTGATTTATCTGTAACTTCCTTCTTATAGTCTGTCATGATCAAAGCATTGCAAGGTTTCACAAATGCTTCATCACTTTCCATAGCATCCACTCCCAAGGATGTCATTATTTCAGCTGTTTCCCAGGCATGGTTTCCAGCTGTAGAAAATAATAAATCCTTCTCACCATTTTTATTTATTTTTGATGAAATATTGCTAGATCGATCGATGACATCAGCTGAGAAACTATCTGAGCAGTAGGGATCAACTTTGGGCATGCCAGGAAGATATATAATGGAAAGAGCTTTGCCTTTATTGTACTTTACTTCTTTCTTTCTTTTCCGGCGGCATGGCTTGAGAACAGGTGCTCTGATATTGCTACAATCCTGCAGGGCCACTGTGGGTATGTCCACTTTTTTCCCATCTTCACACGTATTGTCAGATATATGGCTCTGAGTTAATTGCAATTCTTTAGCCTCCACATCTCCTCTATTAATGATTCCACTTTTAATGTCATCCTTTCCAGAAAAGGACAGACTTTCATCAAACGTGTTCCTTTCGAACGCACGGATTCTCTGAGTACAACCATTTCTATATAGCTCAGGTTCTTTGCTCCTCATTCTTATGGAGGCAAAGTCAGAATCATGAACATAGCCATTATCCATATGGAAACCACTTCCACCATTGCACTCACTGCCCTCGTATCTCCCATTCAAAGCGGAGTGCATTTCGTAAGTTGAGACTGTTTCGGGTTTGGAGTAAGGTAAAGGAGAAACTGACTCAGTTGTATTGAGTCCATCTTCGGGACTTGTGTCTCTCAAAGTGGAGTGAATTTCATAAGATGGGACCGTTTCTGGTTTGCCGCAAGGAAAAGGTGATATTGACCCAGTTGTATTGAGTCCATCCTCTGGTGTTATGTCTCTCTGAGAAGCATTAATGCCGACTAAATTTTGTTCCCTTACAGCTGGTAGTTTGTTGTTTGTCACCTTCTCTAATTCATCTTGAACTTGTTGCAATTCCTCCCTAAGATCTTTTACTATGTCCTCAGCTTCTTCAAGCTGTGCTTCAAGCTCTTCGATCTTTTTTCTTTGACTCAAAGATGTCTTCTCTGCTTCGTTAACCTAAAACCAAGGCATGGATTCATGTAAGTTAACAGCAGATTCGAGCTTGCTTGAAAGTAAACAACGCGTAGCTGAATTTTATCGACACTACTTGAATCCTCCATATACTTGTTGGGTGAGGAACATCTTTACTGATAGGGAGAGCATACAAAAAGGCAACTTTAAAGATAATTAATGTGGTAGTTGTTGAGCAAGTTCAGTAGATTAAGTACTGATTTCAAAGAAAGAGACCTCAAAATTATGTAATTCCTTGTATTTTGTCATCAATTCCAAAAGGACCACTTCAAAGCAATAGTCTTAATACCTACCGAAAGAACCTACGAGCCTAACTGGTTAACATTCAAAACTAAAACCTTAGTGAACAATTGGTCGACGTTCAAAACTATAACATTCCACAAGATTCTATATAAAATGTGATCGGGAATGATAATATCGAAGAAATGAAGGAAAAGAAGAATTCTCCCCACCTACTAAAACAGAAAATGGAAAAATCATTTTTCACCCAGCAAAAATCGAAATTAAAAACATATAGAGCTCTAATCATCACAGCTTTCTACCGCCACTGGGAATGATTCACTTTTTTACGAGTTGAAATCATTCTTTCAAACATTTTTTTTACGAGTTGAATGATTAAATTAACTTCAACCTAACAACTTAAACTTTTGAAGTTGCAGGTAATGCGTTCATGATATCATATCAGGAGATCCTGAGTTTGAATCTTTGTCTTGTCAAATTACTGAATTCAAAATTACAAATATTCACGAGTAATGACTAACGAAAGAATTTGCCCTGTACGTGATAAATCATGCTAATAATTATATAAAATTATTAATTAATTTCAATCCAACAATTCAAGCTTTTGACATTATCAATAATTTATCAAAAACATGTGCATGGTCACCAAAGCCCTGGACATCGTCCTTTTAGACTTTTGATTTGAGTATAGTTCTCTAAAGCGACCTTTGAAGATATATAATTTCTAAATGGATAAGCAACTCAAGAAATACTTAATTTCCTGGCCACATCCTCTCCAATGTGATGTACATTACAACAGACATTCCTTTACGTTATATCCTAATGAACCTCGATAAATTTCTCGTTTCTCATTCTCTCAATTCATGGGTGAGAGAGAAGGTAATGAAAATCATGGGTGAAGCTCATCAATAAATTATAGTGAAGATCAAATCTCCGTCACCAAATAAGAATCCACATCAATCCCCAAAATGTCAAAAAGCTGTAAAAATCATGAACATTCCAGAATGTCCAAAAATGAAAGATTCAAAAGGAAACTAGCACAGTGAAAACATTGTACCGTAGAATCCAACATGTGTTTGAGCCTAACAAGCATTTGAAGAGCACCCTCTTTAGCCGTCGAAAGGTCCCTCTGATAGAGAAGAGATTTCCGCTCTGAAACCATGATCCTTTCCGCAGCTTCTTTCGCCGTATTGAGTATAATTTCAGCATAGGCCTTCTTCAATGCCGTCAGTTTCTGAAAACAAACCGAACCCCTCAAAATTACGCCAAACCCTCGCCGAAAAAATCAAAGATCGAAACGAACTAAACTCAAATAAGATCGAAATCCAATCGACACAAAAACTTTCAAACAAGAACAATTTAATCGAAAAAAAAAGCGCAGAAGTTAGTTGCGGTGGCGATAGAGGTGGAAGTGGAGGTGGTTCGCGGTGGTGAAGAAGAAGAACGAGAGAATAGTACTGCGGTTAATAATACCTCCGATTCGCCCATTCCCTCTAATGCATACAACCTCTCCCGGCAGTTTTCCCGACCAACTCGCGAGGAAGAAAGGGGGGTGGGTTTCCTGTTTTGTTCGGTTTTCCTTTCGCTCTCCAGCAGCTTTCTGTTAGGAACTGAAATTCTGCCATAATTACTTTATTACCCTCAATCTCTTCCCTAAATTACACAAATGATCAACCGTTGCATTTAGCTCGACTCCAGTCCACTCCATAAAACCGGTCTTTTGGACCCACCAAGTGATGACGTGGTCTCGTTACATGTCCCCACATTTTTTGAACCCCTTTCAATCCCAACTTTAATTAAGTGTCTCATAATTGACTCCATATGATATCAAATAAAAAATCTCTTAAAAATCTATGATTTATCATTGGATTTACCTATGGCCCACATTTCTCAAACCCAAAATCATGCATTTAAACACTTAAATTTGTAATCAAAGATTTTAGACAAACCGCTGTGGTTCCTCGTCAAACCGCAGCGGTTCGTTGTCAAAGCGTTAACGGTAAATGTGACAGTGATATTAGCGACATTGTTTTTTTATAGTTCAATAGTTAATTTGTTAGTAAAAAAAGATTATGGTTGGTTTGTCAAAAATAGTAAAGGATGATTGTTGTTTTGTCATTTTTCCCTTTATTATATATTGAAGTTGTTATGAAGTTATATCAATTTGTTTATAATGTGTCCAAAAATACGATCATACACTCATTGCTCACGGTGTCCCCTTAGAGCTTCTACTGACCAGAGTTTCTTTGAATTCTTTTACGTCTTGGGGATAACCCTAAATAAAAGAAAAAACCCTATATTGAATGCATTTATTTGCCTTTATCTATTGAGTAATGTTATATTTATTATCTAATTATATATTTTAATCTTACTTACTGACATAATTAATTGGTACTATCAAATCTTATTTTCTAAATTTATAATTTATTTTAATTCTTATATAAATTAATAAGTGATATGTAAGTTTCATGTTGAGATATAAAATTAGAACGTATGATTACTATTATTTTTTTAATTCTTAAATTCTTAAATGGAATTAAAAAAAAAATTTTTAAAATTAAAAGGTCTAATTATAAAGGGAAAATGACAAATCAACTATCATCATTTACTGTTTGTGGCAAATCAACCATCATCATTTTTTTGTTAACAAATTAACCACTGCACTATAAAAAAAAATGAGGTTGTTACCATCGCTGTCACGTTTGCCGTTAACGTTTTGACGAGAAATCAAAGTAACTTGACGAGAAATCGTCGTAATTTACCTTTTTCTATTGAATAATGTTATATTTATTCTTTATTTATATATTTTAATTTTATTTACTGGCGTAATTAATTGGTAGCATCAAATCTTATTTTTTAAATTTATAATTTATTTTAATTATTATATAAATTAATAAGTGAAAAGTAAGTTTTGAGAGATAAAATTAGATTATTATTTTTAATTGAAATAAAAATAAAAATTTTAAAATTAAAAGATCTAATTATAAAAGAAGCCCATTAAAAAGGTTGGATGTGGGCCCGCCTATGCCTGTTATTCCAAATCAATGGTCCTGATTTAGAGCTCACGACGAGTCAATGCTGGATTTTTCTGTTAGTTACGTCCCAACGAGGGGGAATCCAACGGATGAAAATTTACGGGTCACTAGATCGCGCCACGTTGTACTCGCCTAAACACTAATTTTTTTAAATTCGTTGCCGCCAAAGTTCCCATTCTCTGCCGTTCCTCTCGCCTTCGCTCTGCAACTCTGCCGGAATATTGCCCAGAAAATTGAATCTATGAACGTTTGTTCGTAATTGATTGATACAGATTACGAGATTGACTTGAATCTTACGCCTGTGTTAGCGACAGTACTTATTCTTCCTACATCGAATGGTGGAAAATTTCTAGCTTACCAGAAGAATCAGATCTCTTCTGGTCTGAATTACTGGGCTATCCATCTTCCGCATGTACTTGCTGGCGTTGGAAGTCGTGCACGTCAAACTAGCACACGCTGCGATTTAGCATGCTGGGAATCTTGCTCAAGAAAACCGTGGTATTGCAGGTGCCGAGCGGGAGTTTGGTACTTTGCGTTTCTTTTAACACATCTTTTAATTTTATTATCGCAATTTCAGGAAGAAAAATTATTTGAATCACTTAGAAAGAGATTGAGATTTTTCTGATCTTAGTGACGTAAATTCCATTAGAGTTTGGTACTTTGCGTTTCTTCTAACACGTCTTTTGATTTCATTATCAAAGTTTTATGAAGAAACGTGATCTTCATTCTTCGAAATTGATTGAGATTTTTCTGATCTTAGTGACGTAAATTCCTTTTATAAGTTGTTGGGTAGATTGAACTTGGAGAGGAGGGGATGCTTTGATAGTTTGGTATTTTAAATTTATGGTAGACACTTGTAAATCTTAAGCAAGGCGCTTTAAGAGGTGTATGGTAATCAGGATCTATTTCAGATGAAATTTGTATTTTGTGCCAAATGAAGTTGCTGACAGTGTTGATACCCACTCTGACATTATTTGATTGCAAGTTACTCTCTTAGACTCTTCTAGCTAGCTCGCTATTATTTGGAGCAATTAGTAATTTCCACTTTAGATAGATCATGTATAACAACTAAGGTTGCAGGCCGTGTTAAAGATCGAATGATAATCGAAAAAAGAAAATACGATGTAGAACTCCAAATTTATATGAAAAAACCTTTTGGGGAAAAAATCATAGGTAGAGGAATAAATTTACTATGAAGATAAAAATACAATCGCAAGTTTTGCGATTCTAGCTTTCATGAATTTACAGAGAAAAAAAATTCTAAATGAGATCTTTAATGCAAACTCACTGATCCGACCCAATAAAATTCAGGTTACACTAAACTCTAACAGGCTGTTTGATGACCCTAAAACTAAGGGTGATTTGATTAAAGAGAACAATTTATTGATGAGAGAGAGAGAGAGAAAGAGAGAAAGAGAGAGAGAAATTTATACTTCAAAATTTATTCTATGATTTTTCTTCCCGTTAATCTCATTTAAATTGATACAAATATAATTTTATTAAGTGCTCGTAATAGCGAGAAAGGATTTTAAATTGACCAAATCACAACAAACTTATATCAAAGCATGTTTCCCAGCCACGACTGTTCGAAACTAAACGATCTATCATGCATAAAATTCAATATACATATAGATTAAATAAATTATAAATACTTCATGCCATTGATGTTCTTTGCAAACCTTGATGACATCTCCACCGATTTGGGCTCTTCTAAACCTTCATCTACCTCTCAATTGATGGTGTGTTTCCTTAAAACAAGATAGATAGGCTTAGGGACCAAAACCACTCCAAATGCTATTAAAAGACTCTATCAAAGAGTCATAAGTAAATAGTTACGAATATGAATGGGGAGGTCATAAATTTTTTGATTAATGAACCTGATAAACCTCTTGTGAGGTTTACTTATGCTAGGAAGAAAGGAAAGGAGATGTTAGAAGTTTAATTGTGAACAGTTACTTTGTAATAAATAGGAGGATAGTGAATGGAAAAGGTAGGAGAATTGTAAATTGTGTGGAGGTGAGGTAGATACGTAGTCTGCCACTGTTGTAAGTGAATTCTTTCAAGAAATAAAGAAATATTTGATGGGATATATCCTTAGAATAACAATAATAGAACAATTAACCACATAAATTCCACTATCAAATTCACACAGAACAACAGTAGAACACAAGGGGTCTGCAATCCCTTCCCAACAATCATTTCTTCCAAATGATTTTTCCTAACTGCTTCCCGAACTTCCCTTTTCTTTTATTCTTTAAACAATGAACATATATTACTAAAACATTCTTAAGTAATTACTATAATGTCTAAAATACAAGCAATTAATAAGAAATAAAAGTTTCTCCTTCCTAACATTACTCCTGCCCAAATAGTCACATTGTCCTCAAGGTGAAAATGAGGTAATTGATGTTGAAAATTAGCGAAAGATTCCCATGTAGCCTCCTCTAGCGGTAAGTCATGTCATTCAATTAAAACTTCTAAGAACTCTTTGCTCTTTGTCGTCATTGAATTTATCTACTTCTTCCTCCTCTTGACAAATTAAAAGTTGTAATTCTTTTGCTTTACATCCATGTCCAATACTGAATTTTTCATCACAACGAAAACACAACCCTTCAGCTCTATGATCTTGTATTTCGGCATCATTCAAACGTTTGAACGGTTTATCAAAATTCAGAAGAGCCATCTTGTGGGCCAAAGTCTCATTTCGTAGTGTATCAGTCATCACTCTTGTACCACTGCTTGGTGAATCAACATTAGATTGGCCTTTATGATAGATAGGATATTTAATTGAACCCAATATCTGCATTTTATTGTCTACCCTTTGAGCAGTCAACATAAGTTTTCCCAAACCGACCGGCCTCAAGAAAATAATTTCAGCTTTAATTTCATCTTTCAAACCATTAACAAATTGAGCTTCTAAAATATTATCTGGTATGTTACCCAATGGAGAGGCTAATTTCTCAAAATCCCTTCTATAATCTAGAACAACACCTTGTTGGCGCAAAGACAAAAATCGTTATTCCTTTGACCCAGCCAGCGTGGAACTAAATCTTTCAAGGATTTGCGCTGAAAAATCCTCCCAAGAACGGAATGGTCGACGTCGCTCTTCACACTAGAACCAGGCGAGAGCTTCACCTTCCAAGCAAACAGCGACTGCTACCATTTTTTCAGTGTCGGTCATGCGATTCAGGGAAAAAAATCGCTCGACGCGATATACCCAGTCATGGGGATCTCATCCTTCAAAAATTGGCATTTCTAGTCGACGAGTATGAAACTCTGTCCTCGGCCCTTTGTCACAGCGTCGGAACACAACATCATTGGCTATACCATCGAACCCAGCCTCGAAATGGACTACATCGACATCGTTCGGTGCTGTTCTCTGTCGGTCAGAACGCTGATCTTCGCAATTCTCACCCTTTAATCAAGCAAGTTCTTCCAATTTTTCCAAAATATTTTGCAAACTGGTTTCCAACAATGGAATTTTTGAAAGGCGTCCTCTCCAATACTCCATCTCTTCTCGTAACGCTTCCAATTTCTCTTCCACAGGATCTAGATGCACATCAGATTTTTTTCCAGCCATCCCAGAAATGCTCTGATACCAATTTGATGGGATATATCCTTAGAATAACAATAATAGAACAATTAACCACAAATTCCACTCTCAAATTCACACAGAACAACAATTCACATAGAACAACAGCAGAACACAAAAGGGTCTGCAATCCCTTCCCAACAATCCTTTCTTCCAAATGTTTTTTCCTAATTGCTTCCCTAACTTCCCTTTTCTTTTATTCTTTAAACAATTAACACATATTACTAAAACACCCTGAAGTAATTACTATAATGTCTAAAATACAACCAATTAATAAGAAATAAGAGTTTCTCCTTCCTAACAATATTCTCATCAGAACCACACATGGAGGTTATAAAAAACCTTTTGTATACCGACAATGGCATCTACCAAGTTTGAAATTGTCAATGCATGCCAAAGATATCTTCTTTATATCAAGGATTGGTAAATCCCATCTCTTAAGAAGCGACAGTCAAAACTAAAGATAGCATTAAAGTGATTGACATTCATCCAAAGCTCTCAGCGTGATTTTTTTCAGTGTTGTAGATGAAGTTTGGAGACAAAGGGACTGGTTTGGCAATATGGGAACACTTGAATCAACAGCTTCAACAACATTTGAAAAAGTATTTTAAATGATCCTTGGCTGATAAGTTGCATCTTAAAAGGAAGCTTTACACGCTTTATATGGAAGAAACTCTGAAGAAAGGAGTTTCGAAAGCATCTTGATGATTGCAACAGAGTTATTCTTCAATTGAGAACATCAATATCCAGATTGATAATGAAGAGAAGGAAATAATTTTATAGAGATATTGATCTAATCCATGCTGGAGATTAAAGTCGCTTTAAACTCTAAAGAACAATAAAAAAGGGTGAGATCAATCAAGGAGAAAGAATTGTCTTTGAGAAGACTAGAAAAGCTAATGAGTTAGATGTAAGATCCGAAAACGCATTTGCATTATTACCAAAAGTTGTAGACTTGGGTGCATGGAACAAGATTTCAAAATGGATAATTATCCGAGATCTGATCCATAGAGTTTGAGGTGGAGCACATTGAAGCTAAATAAGATGCGCAACGACTTGAAAATTGGACGAACCAAAATCTCATGAACATGTTGTAGGAAGCTACAATTTGATTGTTGATAGGCAGGAGAATGGTGTTAACACCTCAAAGATGGTGGCATGCAGACATGTCAAATGAAGGAATAGATTAACGGAAGAAGAAATGAAATCTTTCAAGAAGAACTACACTTGTATCAGTTGAAAAATTCTTTAATTTAGAAAATTGTGAGACATAAAAGTCTATAGAAAAAGATGAAGGTACCCCTAGAGTAGAACTAACTAGATGTACAGTTAGACCAATTGTAAAAGGATATACATTAAGGGTTAGAATGGATTAAGATAAACCATTACTTTTTGATGTGCCACTTGCATCCATAACTAAGCCTAAAACTCAAAGATTAATTAATTTTTATTTTGATTTATATTTTACAGGTATTGGAGACCCAACATAAAAAACAATTAAAGATAAATATTATATTATAAGAATATCTGAAAAACCTATTTACATTATCTATTGGAGCTTTGTTAGTGTTACAGTACTAGCAGTCAATACTGTGTGACGCCAAAATTCACAACTCATTCTGGCTAGCCTGCTCGGGCCAACGATGTGTTGGGCTTAGCCCATATTTTGTGGGCTGAATATAAAAGGTGGTTTTGTGATTAATGAAACCCTAGAGAGAAAACTTAGAGTGAGAGAGAAGAAAGACGAAAATAGATTTTCAGATTTTCAAAGGCAGGCATACAAGAATTGCGTTTTCTCAAGAATCAACCGTTGGATCACCTTGAAATTTGAACTGTGGGTTCATAACATCAAAGAGTATATTCTGAACGGTGGAGATCGTCGTTTGAGCCCTCAAAGGCTGTCAGACAGGGTAAAAACGGGACTGCAGTTTCGGTAACCCTAGATTTATTCTCTCTTACGGTTTTGTTGTCTTCCAAGACTAGTGTGTTCAATCTTGATGATTATTGTATGCCTCTAGTTTGTTGAACTAGAGAGAACTTTGGTGTACCCATTATTTATGTTATAGTGGAAGTTTGACTAAGTGGCCTACAGGTCCCGTGGTTTTTTACTCTCACACTTTTTGAGGGTTTTCCACGCTAAAAATTGGTGTTGTTGATCTTGTTAATTTTGTTGGTTTGCTTTGCCTATTTGATTGCACAAAGAGAGAAAAAAACGTATTTTTATTACGCTGCGTATTTGGGTTCTTTTTCTCAACACGATGCTATTTGCATGCGAAAGCAACAATGCTTACAAGCGACGAGAGAGATTATGTAACACTCCTAATTAATAGATTTATTTTTATTTTTTACTTTTTTATATAAATAGTTCAATATATATATATATATATATTTTTTAATTGTTTCTTTTTCATTCTTGTACCCATCCATTAATAGTCCATTATCTATATATATCTTTATATATCTAGTTCCTTATATATTTTATTATTTTAGCATGTACATGTGCAACAGAGAATCTAACTAAGTACCCATATGCATGTGTCAAGTAATTTTTACATGAGTCACAAAATATCATACTCCTTTTTACTTATTTTATTTTAAATTAGTTTTATAATCTAAATCTCTATTTCGATCTGAATATTAACGAACATTTTAAAACCCAGTTTCCACCGAGTGTGACTACTGCAACAAGCCAAATACATGGTTGCTGGAGGACATCTTCAACGATAGGTTCGTCAGATGTAGCCATACTTGTGTCCTCATTATAATATTCTCCTACATCATCAGCTTATTCTTGTAAGTATTAAACTCAGTAAGTAATGAAAATAATATAAACATATCAAATATACACATATGAACATGTTCCTTTCTTTTAATCTTTCACTTCTAGTCTGATTGTGTGGCATTGTCTAGGGAGAATGATTTTGACACCTCTAGTCCACCTCTTACGGGACAACCGAATCCTTTCCCAGCCAACAACAACCCTTTTACATATTTTTCTTGGTCTTGTTCTTTATCTTTCTTAATGAATGTCATTAACCAATATAATTTAAAACATAAAGAGTAACGTATAAAGAATTGCAACAATTTGCAATACTTTAAAAATATAACATAAATATATAAATTGTGATGCAACTTTTTAAGCCAAAGACACATATTTCACTACTTAAAATTTTTTCTTAGAGAATAGAATTCTTTCCTTTAAACTTCCCTCCGTATTCTGTAAAAATACCCTCTATTTATAACCGTGAAGTTTAAAGGATAGTTGCCAAGTGTTTCAACCATATTCATCCATATCTTAAATTCTTTACGCTAACTATTCCCATTGGAGCAACCCATCCTAGTTAGGCTTAGCTCTATAGATGAAATCATAGTTTTTCATTGATAAATTTATTAAATAATCTTTACCATTTTACTAATCTAACCATGAAGTTTAAAGGATAAGTGTCAAGTGTATGGTTTTTCATTAATAAATTATTGGATAATCTTCACCATTTTACTCCTCTAACAGTAAAGTTTGAGGATAAAGTGCCAAATGTTTGGCTTTTCATTATTGGTTAATCTTCACCATTTTACTCCTCTAACCGTGAAGTTTATAGGATAAGTGTCAAGTGTTACAACCATATTTCTCCATATCTTAAATTCTTTATTCTATTTTCTCCTCTTACAACATCATTTAAATTCCCATTCTTTATAAATTCAACTGAATTTATAAGGTATTATTACAAAATTTTTAGATATTACAGATTATCCATAATTGCCTCATTCAGATCCGCTAACACTGATGCTGAAATCTTATACACAATTCTCAAATAACTTATGGGTGTGCACTCCCATCCAAATGCATGTCTTGAGACGTTGATGCAACCCAATGTACATCTCGAGTGAGTATGATCTGACCACGATGTCCTCAACAGCAACATTCTCATCTCAACATGTTGTCGACCCTATGCGCATTGTTCCTAACCTTGGGTTGATCATGTGGGAATGATAGAGTCTATAGCAATCCAACATTCGAATTTTTATGACTAAGGAGGTATACAATATTGATGTTGGATTGACAATTGATACTGTCCATGGAACGCCCCATTCCATGGAGACACTAAGGTTATTTCTTAGCTCACTAGTGCTCGCACATCGTGGCATGCTTGCACACCACTATGTAGCCCCTGGGGTGATGGAGAGTTGACACCATGTTTCTCCTTAAAGAGCAATCTGAAACATTTTCATTTGTGGAAGGAGGGAATGGTGGTGAAGAGTCACTTTTCTTATTTGGCAGGTATTGTGCAACCATATGTTGTACATGGATTGTGTTACTTGATATTATTGTGGCCCTTCGCACCCTCTTATCGTCGTGGTTGACCATAGAGATAGTTAGACTGCGACATTTCCTCCATTTCGAGATGTCAATGTCCTCATTGACACACCGTCGAACATTGTCAATAACACAAGGGTCATGATTGGACTCTTGCGCAAATTATGACATTCTCCTCCACTTTAGTTGTTGACACTCTTCATCAACTCTCTCATTAATATTTACTTGATGTAGTCGACAACTCTGATTTGAGTTTGCTTTAAAATTTTCCACCTCCCCACTTTTGCTGAAGTCCCCTCAACTTAGTTGGCTGACATTGTCTTTCCATCACAATGTCTCTTCAGATGATGGTTGCTCGATCTCAATGTGACTCAATGTCGTTTCACTTCATAGTCCATCTCATTTGACTCTACTTTGAGTTTGCTTCAAATTTCTCCACCTCCTCACTGTCCTTGAAGTCCCCCTCGACTTAGCTTGCTGACATTTTCTTTTCATGACAATGTCTCTTTTGATAATGGTTGCTTGATTTCAATATGACTCAACATCGTTTCACTTCGTGGTCCATCTCTTTAACGACCTACTTGCACCCACTGTTGGACTTGGCCATAGATCCCTACCCAAGTGAGATCATCTCTTCAGGGTTGACGTATGTTCATTCTCATTAGACATGCCCAATGACACAGACCTTCCCTCTTAATGGTCTTTTTTGTGCAATCATTCCACTACACTATATAGAACATCTACTTTCGACGACGACACTCTCTCTTGACTTGGAATGACTTTCTCCCTACATGCTGATGCCCATTTTTGGGTTTTGACGCAACCCAACATGCAGCTCAAGAAAGCTTGATTCGACCATAAGGTCCTCGATGACAACATTTCTTCCTCTTGATGTAGCGTTCACCTTGCGCTCATTGTTCCCAACCTTAGGTTGACTATATGGGAATGATAGAGTTTATAACGGTCCCACAACCGAGCCTTTATGGCTAAGGAGGTGCGCAATACTGATGTTGGATTGACAATCGATATTGTCCATGAAACACCTTGTTCCATGGAGACACTAAGACCCTTCTTGGCTCACTAGTGTACGCACACCATGACATTGTTCGCTTAGGGCTAAGGCCCGGGGGTGGAGGAGAGTTGACACTAAGTCTCTCCCTAAAGAGCAATATGAAACATCTTCATTGGGGAAAAAGTGAATATCCCACGGTGGCGAATAGCCAATTTTCTTATATGGCAAGTATTGTACAACCATGTCTTGCACATGGATTGTAGCACTTGATATCATTGTGGCCCCTCGACGCCCTCTTATTGTCACAGTTGGCTCTAGACATAGTCGGACCATGACATAATTTGGGTTTGTTGTTATAATACCCCGGATGTTTGGGTCGCCTTGAACTTAGACTGGGAATGATTATAATTGTGAGTTATTAGAGATCAATAGATGATTTTATTATGGATTATAATACCCCAAAAATAAGTTTAGTATAATTAGTGACGATTATTGGAGTGGATTGAAGATTTATTAGATGATTTTAAAGTTAAGTTGTAAATTATTGGTTAGAAGATTGTTAAGTTAGTAAACTAAGTGTTAAATTAGCTAATCATATTTTCTCTTATCCTAATTAAAAATCATATTTTTTTTAAGAATCTTATAAATTGTGATAGGCTTAGGATGATTCTATATTGTGGGCGACATAACATTGAAATTTAAATTTCATTAATTGGGCATCAATTCACATTATTTTCTGCATCACTGTTTTTTGTCAATTATACTTGAATTAGAATTTTGTAATTTTTGGAATGAAGTTTGGACAAAATGGATGCAAAAACTTTATTCTTTCTCCAAGAGCCTGAAAGAGATATAAAAATTGTCTTTTCTTTATGAAGAGCGTGAATGGTTGATGTTTATGCAACAACCACGAGAGTTTTGAAGCTGCAAACAGTGTAGAACAAGTGTGCCTACTGGACAAAATATTATACACGTTGAAATAATCATCTGGACTGTATCATGAAAATGGTAAGCTAATTGTTGCAAGATAGCCTGACAAAGTAGAGGACACAGTGGAAGAGTGACCTAGACGAAGATTTTAGGCGAGAATATTGAAAAGGTCTGGATTGATAGATTCATAGGTCATTCAAACAAACCTCTGACACAACTTATAACTGTCAACAAGCTACAAACCAGAAACTGAAGACAAAAGGCTCTGCAAGGATGGAACCTTCAATATGCAAATTTGTAGGAAATTTATGTCAGGCTGCATTGGGATGCCTTGGTGGTTATTCCGACACATCAGAGGCACATAAATATGGGTTTGTTAAGTAGAAAACGCTGAGGATTGAAGGTGTTACTAGTATTGTTAACGTTGCTTTTTCTACATACCTTGGCACTAGAAGGTCAATGACAATGTGTTTGCTTTGTATCCCTAAACCATTTAAATTCTTGATCATTCTATGTTTTTTTTCTTGTTTAATATTTTTTTATTTATCTTCATTTAATTCTGTTGAAGTTGTGTCAATTCAACCGCAACAAATAATTTTCTGTTGGAAATCGTTCATCAGGTACAACAATTTGGCACATCAACGAGCTCTTTTATGTACATGAGTAATACAATGCATGACATGCCTATTTCACCGACATTCTCTCTCATAGACAATGCCTAGATTGTTACGCCTTTTGTGCAGGTCCGAACTTACTTGATAAGTATGGCTGCCAGTCTTGGTGCTTTGGTAAAGCAAGTGTGAAGGTACACATGAAGCTATAAGAATAAAAATATTTCATGATTAGGTGAGATTGGGTGAGATATGTAGACAGAACATCACTATTTTTATAGTTATTTGTTCTTGGGTTTGTCCTTTAATAATTGGAACAGTATGTTGGAATTGTCTGGAATAGAGATAAATTGAGAATTTAGGCATGAGTGATCTTATGCGTCACTTTTTTTCTTTTTTAGCAGGAAATAATTAGTTAACTATTAACTAATAAAAATACGATACATAAGTGTCACTTAAACATGTATGCAAAAGAGCATCGTTGTCGTTTATTCAGCAAATATAAGCGTTTTGCATGATGAATGCATCAGTGATTGTCGAGGTTTGATAAGTTTATCATTGTTTTTTTATGGGAATTTCAGGAGCTAGGAGCTCCTGATAGGTTCAAAGACTAAGAACAAGAATGGATGGGGGCAGCTATGAGCTCCTCTGTTTGCAGCCACTGTTCTAAGGTAAGTCAGTTAATACTTCAAATGATTTTACGTTTTACTATTGAAGTTATTGAAAATACTATTAAGAATATTTACAAATTATTACTAAATATTTTAAAATTTAACAATTGCTACAAATCATTTTCTGATATTCTTAGAGATTCAAACATTGAAATCAAAATTTTGTACCATATGTTATGTATAATAAATATCTCACACAATATAGTATGAAATTGATAAAGTAGCAGATGTCAATTAAGATATAATATAACAATATTAAATGATAAATTTATGTTGTAAACATGTTAAATTTATAGTGAATGGAAACAGTCATCATCACAAACACTATACTTTAATATTAACTATGAGTTTCTTTCTATTGCAAAATTGGATCAGATCTTTCAATTGCCTTTTCATCAGTTTTTAGCCATGAGGAGTTTACTTTGTCCTTAAGGAAACACTTTGTTAAAAGAGAAAGAAATAAAGAAGGAAAAGGGAGTTCATGGAACAAAACTACAAACCCAAAATTGAAACTGGTAGCAAAGGCCAATAGAGTTTTTTTAGGGTAAAAATCACTTTGCTTTGCCACCTACACACCCGTGGGATTGGTTGCACAAAATTGAGAATGTTAATCTCATTCACTTCACTTCAGTTCAGTTCAATTCAATTCAGTTTTAACTTTGAAATTATTAGAATTGATTTTCTCGATTTTATTTTCAGTTTCATTTTTAAAAAATTAGTCAAACTCTATAATTTTTTTCTAACTTGGAAAAACTAAAAAAATAAACTCAAAAACTGAACCAAACCGACGAACAACAATCCAAGCCAAGCCAAAACTGAATGAAAATGACAAAAAAAATGAGTGTAAACTTATCTAAATTGAGAACAAACAAACAAAAAAACCCGAAACTGCAACAAATTATAGACTAGACAATGCAAAATTTGGTTTCGAAACTCAATTCAATTTTGGTTTCTAAAATTCTGAAATCAAATCCATTGGTCCATTTTCAATTAGGGGTGAACCGCAGCAAACCAGACTGATCCCACCCCTATTAGCACATGGTTATAGAGAAAAATGACTTCATTATTCACAGAAAAAGCAAGATAAATCAAGTTTATGATATTAAAAAACTAGAATTTTTGATTGGGGAAAAATAAATGACCAAGAAAGGCTTTCTTCTTGTTTTTGTTCATACTTAACAAATGATTATAATGCGAAGCAAGAGGAATGTTATTCAAAAGAGTGATGTTATATACTTCGTCCTATTTATCCTCTTGGATTGATCTTGTTATTTGACATATTTTTGGTTATTTAGCTGATTTAATATTTAGATTTGAATTAATGACACATCTCAGAATTAATTTAATAAAATAAATGAAACAACCCTCAGTTAATATTATTATTTTACTTGAACATTCAATTAGACTTGGCAATGCAGCTACGAGAAAGCGCCTTGTTTGTTGCTAAGAATCATCTTTCTTTAATCCTTCCCACATTTGTGCCCTCCAGGCTAAACTTTTATGATCCTCACGTTTTCCTTGGAACCTAAAAAAAGCCCCTTTTTTCAGGTAAAGTGAAAGGAAACTAGGTGTTGATTTTTTCCTTTCAAATGCTTTGACTTATTTGAGGGCAAAGTGCCCATTACTTATTGGTGAAATTTATATTGTATTGTTCAAGGTGACACACGCAAAAGGCTCAAAAGTAGGTAAAGTTGTGCAATCTTATGTCTTTTGAGACAGATGGATGATAATAGTTCATAAGTAGGATTTAATCTTCAACTATCACTATGTCTTTCAGGGTGAGACCTCTAGAGCGAATTCGCGTAGATTTAAGGCAAAAAAAAAAGAGGATAATATTGTATTAGTTTGACAGAGATCGAGATTTACAAATTATATCATAGTTAAAAACTAATTGAAAATGTGACCCACGAGACTACTGAGTGTACCCATGGGGGATGGATGATTGTGACAGACACTTGGGTGAGGGCAAAAATCCCAAAATCGTCTTGGGAGTAATAAGTAATGTTTCATCTCAAACTAATACAATGCATTTTTAGATAAGTCTAAGTTTAAAGAGGTTAGTACAATTCTATTTAACAGAGATCATAATGTTACATAGATTAGATATTTTTATTAATTAAGTATTTAACGCTTCTTTAAATTGTTAACTGACGTACTTAGAATATTATAAAATAACATTCCAAACCCAGCTTCCGCACTTTTCAATGCAATATTTTACTCCTTTCGTATAAATGTTTTCCACAACAATTTTGAAATCTTTGCTCAATTTAGTTAATTTTCCATTACAGTAATATTATGTTTATTCTTAAATTTTACTCAATAATCTTACTTCTTGATGTAACGTTTACGTGTCACTCATTTATTGGTGTAATAATTAAGATAATTATAAATAATTAAAATAAGATATTAATTGTACCAATTAATAATCAGCACGTTAAAGCGTAAAATTAGAAGGTAAACCTAATTAATATCTTACTTTCCATTAGGAATGAGTGTTATTATCAAACTAAAGATCTCTACAATCCAATGGTTGACCCACAGTTCACCACAGAGCGACTCGTGCGCTAAGAACAATTAGTCGAACCCGTACATTTTGGTCATGAAAAATAACATTTTGTTGTGGGCGTGTCCTCCTAAATCTTTAAAAGACAATTTACACTTGCCTTTTTAGTGCACTATCTATTTGATTGTGTTTTATACTCATTTATTAGGTATTAGCTTTTTAATTATTTTCAATTAATTTATTAGAAAATTAATTATTACCACATGTGATTCAAATAGTGGATGAATAACAATTTCTATGATATGATTGAGATTGGTTCATTCATGGGTGGATTCGGGATATCGCCTTTTGCGATGAACTTTCGATTATCGTAATTACGTAATGTGTTAAGTGGCATCTCGGGTGTACGAGTCTAATAAACTATGTTTACAAATAGATGAGTTTAATTATTTTTTGTCTTTTGGAAAATTGTTTTCATAAAAAAAAAACTATGAATCGTGTTAATTTCTTATTAATTATTAAGTTTGAGAATTGTTTATTATATTTTTAAACAAATAAATAAATAAAATATGAGTGAAGTGTAATTTACACGCTGATGTTATGTGTTATTGTGGTATCCCGTTTTGTGAAGGTTAGGAAAGACGCAGGTGTGGGTCTGACCCATATCAGGGGGGCACAATCTCACATCATTTAAGAGAATAGAAAATGCATGACATATAAGTAGAGTTCCCCTTCTTATTTAGTATAACGCGTTTGAGGCTAAATCCAAAAACAAAATCGTGCAGACTTTGCCCCAAAGTGGACAATATTATACTGGGAGCACCGAGGACGTTACAGTTATTTATAGTAGATATTTTTGAGTTTTTTTTTAAACAAAATATACTTTTATCTTTTTCCTATTATGAAATATACTTGTGTTGTTAAATTAATCTGTTGAATTCATTATCTATTGCTAACGATTCTTATATGTTCTGTTTTTTAAAGGTGATGATTTTTTTATCCTTTTTTTTTTTTTTGCATATATACTATAATTCTTCTAAATTCAATTGAAGAGCGGAGTGCAAAGTTTTATGTTGGGCCTCGTTTATTTCATGAAAAAGATTTAACGGATTAAATAATGTTAAAGTTATATTTAGTGATAGCCACAAAAATTGAGATCTATTTTGTTATAAAAAAAAAAAAAAAGAGAAATTAACAAATCAATCATTGTACTTTAGAATAAATGACAAGTGAAATCAATGAAGAATTTTTGCTCATAATTTAAATACTGAACTATGAAAAAATAGATGGAGTAAACACAGCAGTTACGTTTTTCGTTGAATAGTATTGTCGTTCATCTACAGAACATTATTTTTTATATGCAGAAACGTTTTTTTTTTTGTATTGATTACATATTCTAGTGGTTAGTTTGTTAATTTTCCTAAAAAAAAAATTAAATGAGTAGGTAGTAAATAATTTTTAAAATTTAAATTATCTTTTATTACATAAATTATAAATAAAGAAAATAATATATAACATTAATTATTATTATTATTATTTAATTTAAAATAATAAGTGATAGATAAATGCCACGTGTTAAATCAGACAAAACAGCTTATCCACGTGGGCTCCTGTCGCCACTCCGATAGTTTGTTACATGGTTGTCTTCTCCCATCTTCCCTATAAATTACGAGTTCTAACCTTTCCTCCCACTTCTGTGTCAGACTTCATTTTTCTCTCTTCCCCTTATCTAATTGTACGGCTATAGATTCCCTCTTCTCCTCTTAAATACCGATAAGGTTTGACGTCGCCACCGTCCTGGAAGATGCCGATCTCCGCCGCATCTGCCGATCCTAGCACCGGTGAGTTCATGCTGTTTGGAGTAAGAGTTGTGGTGGATTCGATGAGGAAGAGCGTTAGTTTGAATAATCTGTGGCAGTACGAACAGCCTCAGGATCAGGATTCGAATAGCAACGATAAGAGTGATGTAAACGCCGTTGCTACTGGTTATGCCTCTGCTGACGACGCCGTTCCGGTCGCTGCAAGGAATCGTGCTCGGAAGCGAGGTCCGATCTGGATTATATCTTTTATCCCATCCTCTCACTCCATTTTCATTTTGACCTGGAATTGATATTGATTTGTGTTTAGATTTTGGATATTGTGTTGATATGATCTGTTGAAATCCGAATCGTCCTTTATGCATGTGTTTGGGGTTGATTTCACAGGAGTGCCATGGACGGAGGAAGAACACAAGCTGTTTTTACTTGGATTGCAGAAAGTGGGGAAGGGAGATTGGAGAGGAATCGCGAGGAATTTCGTTAAGACGCGGACGCCTACACAGGTGGCTAGTCATGCCCAAAAGTACTTTCTACGCCGGAATAATCTCAATCGCAGTCGCCGGAGATCCAGCCTTTTCGACATCACCACCTATGTGGTAATCCCGTAGCATCTTTTCTGATCGCTTTTTTACTGTAGTTCTTAAAAGCTTGACAAGCTTATAGCTTTTTGGCAGAAATTCTAGTAAACTGAATGAAAAGGTTTATCAATCTTAAATTTTCTTTTAAATAAACGACCTTTGTTGAAAATTTATATATTTGCTTATGTTGTCTGATTCATAGGCCTTAAGTTTGATCCCATTGGTTAAGTTTGAGCTCCATTGAATCCTTTCGAGCTCAACCGAAGCTGATGTGAAAAACAACAAAAAAAAAAACAGTAGATGTTTAAACATTCATTATCATGCTCACTCTGTTTCAATTGTTTGTATTAGGTCTCTGCGACACCTATGGAAGAAGAGCAAGTTCAATCCGGGAAAATCGACTCTCAGTCCTACTTCTTGCCTCCACCACTACCTGATTCTAGCAATAACAATGGATTCCCTTTGATGACGAACTTTACTTTGACGACTGGTTTGACAATCTTACCAGCACAGACCGAGAATCCGACAGAAAGGCTTTCATTTGGACAAGCAAGTTTGGAAAATACCATATCACAGAAGCTTATCCGGCCAGTTGCAGTTCATCTTGCTCCTAATCCATCCACCATAGCCCATCTTGACTCAAATTTGAAGATTCCCAACGACCCATCAGCCCTTTCTCTCAGTCTTTCGTTGAATTCCGATCAACGAGAATCATCATCTCGACATTCTGCATTTCAGGCAATGTCAAGTTTCAATAATAGCGAGAACATTATTAGTGTAGCTTAAGGACATGAATTTGTGATACCATTTGTGTTAGTGGGTCACAAAGTTATTAGGAAAAGACAGTGGATGAAAGGTGTCAAAGTAATAGCTCACTAAATTTCATCCATGCCTGTACAGACCTAAAGAAAAACAAGGTCAGGTCCTGTTTTGTCCTTTTGCAATCATCTTAGATATTTGTCGGTTCTGTTGTCCTTTTTGTTTTTTGGGTAGTTGATGTAACTGGAAATAACAACTCTTATCTTAATGTCTGTGATACACAGTTGGGTTTGGTCCATTTTTAGTGAGGGCAAAAATAAAAATCAGAGCCAGATTTTTGGTGGGGATTGAAGCATCTCCTCCCTAAAGTTTCTGTGATTGAGGAAGGCTTGATTTAGATCTTCAATTATTGGATCAAGTTGTCGGGTTTGGCAGCCCCATTTGACAGACGGGTTTCCAATTTGGATGATGTTTCTCAAAAGGTGGTTTTTGTGGATAGGAAATCTGGAGTAGCATTTAATGATCTACCCAAAATGAGTGGTGCAGGGAAGATTAATATTAATTAGGGTAATTAATATTTAATTTAAGTATTTATAATTGATCTTAATTATTACCTAATCAATCTTGATCATAATCAAATCTGACCCACCCAATCCCATTGGCAATCGATTCATCTCGACCCTAGATCACATCTATTTCTGTCTTGATAAATAGTCAACATAACACAGCGCTCTTCCAGCACTGGGTTACCCAATGATTGCAAATGCCCAAGTCTGAATACTTAGTTCTAATAGTAGGCTATGATCCGACGATTAATAGAATGAATACTTACATCAATCACTTAATCATACAGTGATATAAGATTAGAGTGCATTTCTGTTATTCAGAAGCTTGAAAAACACACAGGTCTTCTGGACTCGGCAAGACAAAGCATTTTAACCGAGAGAAGAGTAGATACGAAATGAACTTCTGGGTTACAAAAGAGGTAGCTAAAAACAAATCAAAAGGCTGGAAAAAGACAAATATGACAATTCCAGGCCATAGGTTCACCCTGATCTGTACAATGAATGTCAACAAGTTCAAAATAAATAACAGAGATAACAATTCCAATCAGGCCGGTTCTAGATGATTACCCATCAAGTTTCCTTGGACTTTTTCGGAAGTTAGAACAAGTATTACCTTGATGAAGAGAGCCAAGGATTAGGAGCAACGTAAGTATATCCGTGGAAATGTTCACCTGAAGTTGGTGTTGGAGCTGGTGAGTCATCTGGAGGCATTACCGTCCAGCAACGGTCGAAATTGGCTGTACAGTCTTTCCCAGTTACATCGGGCTTGAACTTCGGTTGCATTTCTCTGGCCTCCAATTTCTTCCAGTTGATTGGTTGAAGCCATTTATGACTTTTTATCTCATCTGCTCCATTTGGCCCACTTCCTAATCTTTTCGATGGTTCCTTTTGAAGTAGCTGAAAAATAAAAACCCTCTTAATCACTGGCCGGAAAGAATTTGTTGTAAAAACTCAAGTACTCCATGCTTACTCCTCTAAGTAAAGAGTGTGCTTCACTGCTAAGATAAGGTGGAAGTTTCACTTTGTCTTTGATAATTTTCTCTTGAAGCTTCTTCCTATTTGAATGTGTAAATGGTGGCTGCAGAAAATTATCAAGATATAATCAAATCATATTGGAATTTACAGCACATTTTGCTATGAAAGCATGGAATACCGTTGCATACTATTATCTCAATGAACAAGACATCATCAGGAAACTCTTTGATCGCAACAATTTTTTTTAGTAGGCAAGAAAACATATTAACAAGAAAAATACATACCGCTAACAAAAACGTTCCACCCCAAAATGACTTTACAAAGGAGTAGTCACAATTCCAACACTACATCTAACCCACCACATGAGTGTATTTCAAGAAGAAATGATAAAAGGTAATAAATGACCAACCATTTCAAAAACAGCTCTTGGATTCAGATGAATTCAATAATATATATCATCATTCTTCCTTACATGCAGACCCATTTTATTCAATCACCCATGTTTTAAATGAGGTTAGATTGACGAGACACAGATTTAAAGAAAGAATCTTATGCTCTGATACTATGCATTACTAGCAATCTCAAAAATTTAAGTTATTGCATTTAGATAAATTTAATTATTTATATTATATATTAACACATGGAATTCTAGATGCCACAATTCAACGATCATAAAAACTCACAGCTCATCAGCAAAACAATACTATATGATACTGATAGACCCTATTCAATAATTAATTAGCATTAATTTAGAATATTCAAAAAAATATTTTTAAAACTAAATGTAATTGAGAGAAATAATATGTTTCAAATTATTATTTTTTATCATTCTCTAGAAGAATTTTCTTTATGGAAGGAGCGGAGGGTGTGGAAGGGATATGAGAAAAGTATTTTGTAAAGGAGTTTTCTATAGAAGAGAGTTAGCAAAACTCTTGATCAGCTGTAATATTTTGTATTTTTGTATGTCGTTTTATTATTAGTATGGAGTTCATATTAATGGTATCAGAGCAACAATATTTTGAAGAGTTTGAATTGGGTCAACTTTGCGAGAAGTTTCAATCGGAAATGAGGGTTTCGTGAGAAAATTTCTCATGAGATCTAGACGTTAAGGGCTAACATTGCTTTGGTTCTAGAGAAACTCAGGGTCTTGACCGTGACAGGAAAGTTTAAATAAGGATGGTTGGGAAAATCAGAAATTGGAGGAAGGAGCGTCCAGCTCGCTAGAAAAAGAGCCAAGTCGGCACCCACTTCTTTTCGGCCATCGTTGACAGACAACAAAGAAAAAACGACGGAGAAAAATGGTGAAGGGTTGAGCGTGAAGATTGATAGGTCGGCTTTGTAGCAACAAATCCCGACGACTAGACCATGGAGGGCTCGGTGAGAGGAGGCTAGTGCCGGTTCGAGGTGAAGGAAGAACATGGAGGAAGGAGGAGTTTTTACCTATGATCTGACCAACAAAAGAACAAGGGCTTTCACTTCATTTTTGTCTATTCTGTTGAACGACCAAAACTGTGGTGGGAGGCAAAATTTAAGATAATGCACCTTGAAGACAAAGTGCATTTTGGGCAGCAGGTATTGATACACCTCATTCAAATAATTAAATAACATTTAATTTAGAATATTCTAGAAAAATATTTTTAGAACTAAATGTAGCTGAGTGAAATAGTGCGTTTTAAATTATTGTCTTTTAGCATTTTCTAGAAGATTTTTATTTAAGAAAGTAGAGGAGGGTGTGGAAGGATTATCGAGAAAAGAGTTTTTATAAAAGAAAGAGGTAGCAGATCTCTCGAACATATACAATATTTTGCATTTTCATACGTCGTTTTATTATTAGTATGGCGTTCATATTAGATACATAAACAATACACCACACATCTAAGACTACCAACCAAAACAATGTAGAGCAAAAAAGAAATAATGAAGTACCAGTATGAATTATAGATAGGGAAATTCCATGATTAATAAAATTTTACAGCTCCTGCCTCCTTTTCAGGAGCAAAACCACAGCATAATATTTGAATGATGTGACACACGCAATGAGCAGGTTTGAACACTTGCCCATGCATTGATTCAGTGGCACTCAAAGATTTCCCACCTTATCCCATGCAAGAACCTATTGGATAGATAGCTAAACTGTTGGGAAGTGGATGAAGGTGGTAATTTAGGAAATAGTATATTGTTGAGGTGGAAAGTTTGTCAAGCGTTAAGAGAGTGAAATGTGTGCAAAGAGTGAGGGGGTCAGATAAAAATTGAAAGGCTGGGGAAAAGAGTGGAAACTTTTAGATGAATGAATGGTTATTGCCTAATTGATGGTGTATTTTTCGAGTCAAACATTGTTACCAAGTCTTGTGGGTAGATTGAAGATTTTTAGTTGATTTACATTTTCGTTTAATTTTCTGTGATGGTTTCTGTTGTTCATCATAGACCTTCATAAATGAGTATTAACCACATGAAATCTCTCTTCTTTCACTGTTGAAGTCAAATTAGAACAATGATCATCCATAATCATTGACCACGCAGTGTAAACAATACTTCACTAAATATCATATTTACTTACTTGCCCAGAAAGCATTTCATATAAGAGTATCCCAACACTCCACCAATCAGCATCTTTGTTGTGCCCTTTATTCAGTAAAATTTCGGGAGCCATGTATTCTGTCGTTCCGCACAATGAATTTGACCTGCTTGACTCATCGATTTCCTTGGCAAGCCCAAAATCTGTTAGCATAACCTGGACAATTGTAGAGGTAGGAGGGGTATAACTTATAATTCCAATTTATAATTCTGAATTCCCATTAGAAGGCTATGTTTTCTACAAAAGCATAAACATAGTAATTACATGCCCGTCTGAATCGACTAGAATATTTTCAGGCTTGAGATCCCGATGCACGATTCCACAACTGTGCAGATGTGAAACAGCAGATACAATCTCTGCAGCATAAATCCTTGCCTGGTCCTCACTACTCAAAATAAAACAGGAATTCATTCATAGTGAACACTGGTGCCAGACATATAAATCAAAATTCAGTGCAATTTTAACTTAGAATACCTGAAAAGGCCCTGTCGATAGAGATGAAAGAAGAGATGTCCTCCATTTATGAAATCGAGAATCAAATAGAGCTTTGCTTTGGTCTGCAAGTTCAGGGAAAAAAGACATATTATAGCTCTTACAATAAATATGTTTTACATACTTCATTAAACACAATAATCAACCTGATTGTGTCAACTATCCCTTCATATATTTAACATTCTGCTGTCCACACTTGCTATCACTGTGTTTTTTTCATAATTGTAGGTGTCTGTCTGCTTGAGCTTGACTAATCTCATAAGATTCGAAAGTTAATGGATAGGTAATCTTTCGGCAGTCTTAAGAGGAGTGGAACTTGCAAATATATTAAGACCAAATATTTACTAGTGAAGCTACGCTCAAGGTTTCAGAGGCAAATTATGATAGAGCGCCATTAATGAGAAATTAAGAAAAAACCATATTTGATTTTTGCTTCATAAACCACATAGCTGTATAATAAAGTTATCACCTTAAAGAAGCTCTACCCTGTTAAGTACAATACATCCTTCAATAGGCCATTCACTTGGATCAAATTCGATTCCACATCAGTCGAATCAGAAGTCCATTTGATTTTCGCTCAATAAAATTGTCTTTTTATTGGTAAAGCTCATAAAAATATAAAGGAGAGTTCGATCTTCCAGTAAGAGTTTATAAAATCTAAACCAACGAAGCAAAACATGATCTATGGTTTTCTTAAGGAAATTGTAGTTAAGATAATAAGTAATCATAGGCACCTGGAAAGAGTAGCGGAGCTGAACAATGAAGGGATGCACAACTTTGGTAAGAATGTCTCTCTCAGCCTTCATGTAATCAACATGATTCTTCTTTATAATAGTGTCCTTTCTCATCACTTTCATTGCATAAATCCCATCACTATCTCCTCCATCGTCCACCGTCTTCTTCACCAGAAAGACCTTTCCAAACGCACCCTTACCGACAACTCTAAGAATCTCAAAATCTGTAGGCCCAATCTTACCCACTACTTTATTTCCATCACTGTTCTGGATTTCATTCTTTCTCTCATCATTTTGAGCTCCTTCAATATCTGGAATTTCATCATCCGCTTCTTCACCTTCTTCTTCCTCACTCTGCGAATCAAGTTCCTGGTGAAAGGGTAGTGACGAGGGAGGAGCGAAGCGAGGAGAGGGGCCGACAAAGGAATGAGATCGATTATGAATCACTAGCATCTGAGGTTGTAGTGGATCTCTCGGGAACGAGGAGGAAGCGGATGGGGAGGAGATGGGATGGCCAAAAAGGTCAGAAAACTCGAAGTCGTGGTGGGTGGTGGGGGAGGAAGAAGATGGGGAGGAGGAAGAAGAAGAAGGGATAGTAAGCTTTGTGAGTTTGGAAGCGAGGAGAGAATGGAAGGTTTTCTTCTGAGAAGAGGAGGACACCATGCTTTCTGAAAATTCAAGATCAGAAAATGGCGATCGAGTCGGAGATGAGTAAGGTTTAGGAAGAGCCAGCCAAGAATTACTTCCAGGCGGGCGGCGAGAGCAGAGATTACATCCTAGAGATGAGAAAAAGGAAGAGAGATAGAGAGGGGGAATACAGTGAATGAAAGAAGAGGATATTCTCCGAGATCGCTAAGACGCCATTAAAGGATGGGTAGAACACTAGGCTAACATAATACCATTGACTACTCAATTTTATCTTTTTCCTTATTTTTCGTTCTAATTTTATATTTTTGACAATTTATTTATTAATACAAATACAAAATATAAGCTAGTGAACACCACAAATAAAATTCTTTGGTTAAACCATTTACAACATCCAAAACAATTCTTAACTTAAAACATATTTTTCCTTTTCTTTATTCTTTAGTCTAGTCAGTCACAAGATCTACAACACTTAAATCATCGATTAACTGCTTCTTTCTTTATATCATCCTTACCTATATCACAAGTTATAATCTATAAGTCTAATGTTTAGCAAGAAATTATATGCAATATGATCCATGTAATGCACTTTACGTAAAACGGTTTTCGTGTTAGTTTCCTTTCTTTTTTTCCTTTTCTGTGTTCCGATATCAATTGAAGACTCATAAATTGCTATACACATCAATGCATAATGTCTCTTGATAAAGACTCGACATCAATCGAATTGTTTGTTAGTTGTTGTGCAAATCAATGCACAACGACCAATAACCTCCGGTGTAGCAGCTCCAACATCAATCAAAAACTTTGCTAGTAGTTGTACACATCAATGCACAACGATTCGTTCCGCCATCAATCGAAACTCACTAGCGGTCGTGTACTTCAATGCTTAATGACCTCACCAACCGTTGGCCGGTCTGTTTCGACATCAATCGAGATTAAACTAACAAACTTAAGCTTGTTTCATTTCTTTTTAACATTTATCATTCATTTTTATAAAACACATGTGCATGAGAAATTCATTTCTTAACATTTCTTGAAAACAATGATGCATGAACATAAGTGAATGCATATAATTTAACATATCCTCTAGCATATTATCAATACAACGTATCCTCAAAGTGTGAACATGGTCATTTAACTTAGTAATCTATAAAATACCAGCATCAAACAACAATAAAACCCTACTTCTTGTGATGTAACCCACAAGGAAAAACACACTCAATTATTTCTTACCTTAATTTTTTGAAAAAGATGTGAGCACCAAGGTTTTGAAGCCTTCTTTTCCACCAACCTTTCTCTTCTTCCTTTCTGTTTCTTCTTCTTCTCTGGTTCCCTCTCCTTCTTTCATGTTCTTTCTCTTTTCTCATTTTCTTTCAATCGCAAGCTTCCCTTCTACCATAGCTAAAGGAAATAACCTTTTAAAGCTGCAAGAGTTAAGCTAGTGTTGAAGTGTTAAGCATCCTAGCTGAAGCTATAATGAGTAATCCTTTAATCATCCAATGAAAACTTAACATAGCAGCACATTCACAGTGACTCTTTCCATTACTGGTCGTTCGCCAACATCAAATGACCAGCCGCTAAACAGCCCTAGACAATACTCAGTGTTTTCTTCAGTATACTAGTCGATCACCTTCATTAATTGATCGACCACAAATTCCAAACTTTACAATCTGTATTGAAGCCGAACGACCGCTATCAAGCTTGATTGACCGCTAAACACAAACTTGACAAATATGCTTCAAAACCTGGTCGTTCACCGATCGTCCACAAAATTCCTTATTTTTAATCTGTAAAAAAGCCGATCGACTACTACCAAAGACGATCGACCGCCAAACAACAGAGAGCCCCTTATTCTGTTGAGAAAAAGAACCCAAATACGCAGCGGAATAAAAATACATTTTTTCTCTCTTTGTGCAATCAAATAGGCAAAGCAAACCAACAAAAATAACAAGATCAATAACACCAATTTTTTAGCGTGGAAAACCCTAAAAAAGTGTGAGAGTAAAAAACCACGAGACCCGTAGGCCACTTAATCAAACCTTCCACTATAATAGAAATAATGGGTACATCAAAGTTCTCTCTAGCTTTAACAAACTAGAGGCATACAATATTCATCAAGATTTAACACACTAATCTTGGAAGATAACAAAACCATAAGAGAGGATAAATCTAGGGTTACCGAAACTGCTGTCCCGTTTTTACCCCATCTGACAGCCTTTGAGTGCTCAAACGACAATCTCCACCATTCAGAATATACTCCTTGATGTTGCGAACATACAATTCAAATTTCAAGGTGATCCAACGGTTGATTTTGAGAAAACGCAATTCTCGTATGTCTGCCTCTGAAAATTAGAAAATCTATTTGCGTCTTTCTTCTCTCTCACTCTAGGTTTTCTCTCTCTAGGGTTTCATTAATCACAAAACCCTCTTTTATACTCAGCCCACGAAATATGGGCCGAGCCCAACAAATCTCCCCCTCGTCTCATATATCGGGCTCTAGCGCGCCCGCTTTCTGCCTGCAAGTTTTAAGCTTCTCTTGAGGCAAAGTTTTCATCATCATGTCAGATCCACTCTCATCAAAGTCAATATCTTTTGTCTGACTGAATCCTTTCACAACTATTCTTGCCTTATACCTAGGCTGTAAGTTGTTTTCGTCTGACTTCAATCTAAACACCCGCTTGTTTTTCAAAGCTCTCTTACCCTTTGGTAGTTTCACCAAGTCATAAGCGTTGTTCTCATGCAAGGATTTCATCTCATCTTGCATTGCATACAACCACTCATTTTTCTTCTCATGCGAAAGAACCTCTTCATAAGTCTCTGGTTCTCCCCCTTCAGTGAGTAACACATAATCACTGGTAGAATATCTTCTAGAAGGTTCCCTGTCTCTGTTGGATCTTCTCAATTGAGGCTTAACCAGTGGCTCTATCGGGTTTTCTTCAATTGATTCATTATCAACTGGAAGATAATCATCTGTCTGTGTATCTCTATTATCATTCATAGGCACCATAGGTGGATGAACCAGACCTGAATCAACTTGCTCTTCACTGCTAGACTCTAGCTTCATCAAAATCTGCAATGGTTTGATCTTCCAAAATGACTGCATTTCTACTTCTGATAATTTTCTAGTTGATCGGATCCCAAAATCTATACCCAGACTACTCATGACTGTACCCAATGAAAATGCATTGCCTCGTTTTACTGTCAAGTTTAGATCTCTCATCTCTAGGGATATGCAGAAATGCCCTGGAGCCAAAAACTCTCAAGTGCCCATAAGAAATATCTTTCCTTGACCACACCCTCTGAGGTATATCATGATTCAAAGGAACTGAAGGCGAAAGATTTATCAAGTCAACCACTAATCTCATTGCCTCCCCCCCATAGGGTTTCGGCAGCTTTGCATGAGAGAGCATACAACGAATCCTGTCATTAATCGTGTGGTTCATTCTCTCTACAACTCCATTGTGCTGGGGCATTTTTGGCTCTGTTTTTCTAAGCTTGATTCCATGAGTTCTGCAGTACTCCTCAAATGGCGATCTGTATTCACCACCATTATCTGAGCGAACACATTTCAATTTCTTGCTAGTTTCCCTCTCAATTGACGCTTGGAAAAGTTTGAAGAAACCTAAAGCTTGATCTTTAGTCTTCAAAACATAAGCCCGTACCTTTCTGGAATGATCATCAATAAAGGTAATATAATAACGAGTACCACCAAGGCTCATAGTATCCATAGAGCAAATATCAGTATGCACCAAATCTAACACATTTGGTCTTCTCGACGGAGGCAAGCTTTTAAAAGATACCCTGTGTTGTTTACCAGCTAAACAATGAGTGCATACCTCTAGCTCTGTAAACTTTAAACTAGGAACTATCTGCTTCTGCATACCATTATTACTCATGTGTCCAAGCCTCATATGTCATAGTTGAGTAGACGAGTCATCAACTGTATTCACTTCTCCTTTGTAAGAAGTAGCCTGCACCAAATAAAGAGAATTGTGTTTCTTTCCTCTGGCAACCACCAACGACCCCTTAGTGAGCTTCCATTTACTTTCACCAAAGTGGCTATGGTATCCCTCGTCATCAAGTATACCAGTGGAGATCAAATTTAGACGGATATCAGGAACATGCCTCACATTCTTCAGACGCAATCGACATCCGGCATCAGTATTCATGTAGACATCACCCATGCCTACTATCATGCACTCTGCATTGTTCCCCATCTTCACATGACCAAACTCACCAACACTGTAGGTAGAAAATGCATCACACTGAGAAGTAACATGGTATGAAGCACCAGAATCTACTACCCAACGAGGATCCTCACATGTGAGATTAATGCTGCTGTCATCGCAAATAATAGTCACATCTCCATCTACAATTGCTGTTGTATTGTCATCATCTATCTTCTCTTCATCTTTCTGATCTTGTTTTTGTTCTTTCAACCATTTTCTACATTGAGATTTCTTGTGTCCTGGCTTGTCACAGTAGAAACATCTGAAGTCATTCTTTGTTTGAGACTTTCCTCGTGATCTGTCATTATTGTCACGGTTCTTTTGATTTCTACTCTTGTTTTTACTTTGTCTCTCTAAAACTAGCACCTGACTCTGTGCAGTTAGCTCTCGCTTTTTTCTTATGTTTTCTTCATTCAACATGCTTTCTTTCACCATTATCAAGGTGAGAACACCATCTGGAGCGGAATTGCTAAGAGAAACAACAAGAGTTTCCCAACTATCAGGCAATGAACTAATCAAACACAAAGCATGTATCTCATCATCTAGCTTCATGTCAAGTACTGCCAACTGATTCAGAATTCCCTGAAAAACATTCAAGTAATCAGAAACTGGAGTTCCATCTGTGTATCAAAGATACATCAATTGCCTGAAAAGAAAAGCTTTATTTTGTGCATTCTTCTTTTCATACAACTCCCTTAGAGTCTCCCAAACCTTGCTGGCGTTTGTCTCATTGGCAACATGTTGATAAACACTATTATCAACCCACTTTCGAATTTTGCCAACTATTTTTCTGTTCATCTTAACCCAATCTTTTTTTGACATCTCGTTTGGTTTGCCCTCATCTCCCAAAAGTGTATCTTCATAATCCAGACAACATAATAGGTCTTCCATTCGCGACTTCCATATTGAGTAATTGGTAGCTGTGAGTTTAATCATAATATTGCTACTATTACTTGACTCCTCCATTTGACAATCACAAGAATAACCACCAATTCAACCTGGCGCTTTGATACCACTTGTTGAGAAAAATAACCCAAATACGCAGTGGAATAAAAATATTTTTTTTCTCTCTTTGTGAAATCAAAGAGGCAAAGCAAACCAACAAAAATAACGAGATCAATAACACAAATTTTTTAGCGAGGAAAACCCTCAAAAAGTGTGAGAGTAAAAAACCACGGGACCCGTAAGCCACTTAATCAAACTTTCAACTATAACAGAAATAATGAGTACAACAAAGTTCTCTCTAGCTTTAACAAACTAGAGGCATACAATATTCATCAAGATTGAACACACTAATCTTGGAAGATAACAAAACCGTAAGAGAGGATAAATCTAGGGTTATCAAAATTGCAGTTCCATTTTTACCCCGTCTGACAGCCTTTGAGAGTTCAAACGACGATCTCTACCGTTTAGAATATACTTCTTGATGTTGCGAACCTAAAGTTCAAATTTCAAGGTGATCCAACGGTTGATTCTTGAAAAAATGCAATGCTCGTATGCCTGCCTCTTAAAATTAGAAAATCTATTTTCGTCTTTCTTCTCTCTCACTTAAAGTTTTCTCTATCTAGGGTTTCATTAATCACAAAACCCCCTTTCATACTCAGCCCACAAAATATGGGCCAAGCCCAACATATTCTTCATTATGTACATATTCCGGTTGATCACTCTTTCATTTGATCGACCACTCCTTCTATTCATATCCTATAACCATTTAAATCATCTCTCCTCTTTAAGCCATAACACAAAACTCCCACTTTTCATCATACATCACAACTTCAAACCTTTACAATTAACTTACATAGAAATGACAATATCTTATACTTACCATGATAAAATTCGAACTATTACAACTAGACATTTTCAATCTTCTCTGTTGGGTGACTTTTCAGAAAAAAAGTTCTGATTTTAGTGATTAAACAAATTTTAAAGAAAAATTTTGGCTTTTAGAACTCGTAATTTTTAGAAAAATCTCTTATGCATATCGTCTTCTTTCCAAAATTACAACTTCTTTTTCTGTAAAATTGCTCATTCAAGAATATGAAAGACTGTCACGTGAAAGAAAAACATGGCTGACAATGACTTCACTACATATGCCTATAATTTCAATAACTTATTTGTCTTAAAAAGAAAAAAAAGGATTAATATATATTTTCATGTAAAATATTTTATAATTATAAATTTAATATTATAATATAAGATAATTAACAATTTAGACCCTAAACTTTAAACATACTTTAACAATTTAAGCTCTAAAACTATGCACAATTTGCGATTTAAACCTTGTGGTTAGAAAACATTAAAAAAGACGGGTTTCGAATATGGTCTTTGCAAAATGGTCTCCTTTTGTCCTCCACCCAACTTCAATTATGATACAAGCACCAAGTTCAACTCAAGACGCTTAAAGCTCCCGGTACAATCTCTTGAACGATTCAATTTTTTCGACAAACATATTATAGCTCTTATATTGGATCCATTAGAGTGTTTATATCATACCCTGAGGCTGCATTTGCAAACGCTTCCAAAAATCTCACTCGCTCCTTTTCTGTGATTGTCGTCAATGGATTAGTTATACGCATACATTTGCCCAGCCCCAACCAAGTGCTTGCTTGCCAAATGCACGAGTTAGAGCCAATAAGATTAAGGTACATTTGATGGTCATGATTAGGGAAAGTAAAGGAATAGTTGTTGTTGATTTATATTTGGTCTTCTCATATGAGGTTGGATTAGTTACTTAAAAGGAATAAATAATCCTTTAACTAAATGAATTCTTTTTTAAAGAAAAAAAGCAATTTTGGATTAAAAGTTAGTTGAAAGGAATTTTCTAAGATAAATATTTCAACCATACTATAAAAACCGAAAAAATTGGGAGAGTTTGTACAACTTCATCAGCCAAATATATATTAAACCATGAAATTTGAGTGTTTATTCAATTTAAATCTTTCATTTTTTTCTTAATAAAATGAATATTAAACTTTTAAACTTATTCAACTTAAACCTTAAACTTTTGTTGAACAAAATAAACATCAAACTTTGTACGATGAATAAATCATACTCTACTCAATTTTGTTATGATCGTAACAAACCATTCCGATATCATAATATTTATATATTTTTTAATTTTAATTTTAAAAATTATAAAAAATCGAACAAAACCAACTAAACCAACGATAACAAACCAAAAATTGAGTTTAAACCGACTTACTCAAAGTGAGTCCAAAATGAAAAAAATTATAAAACGAGAGTTGAATCAAGATGAAATAAATAAAAAAAATCTGTCAAAGGTTCTTTTTATTCCTAATGCAAAATTCAATACTCATTTTGTTCAAAATAAGTTTAAAATTTAAGTCGAATGAATCCCATAATTTTATGTCATTTTGTTAAAAAAGATTAAAATTTAAAATTCTCTAAAATTCAGGATTTAATTTATATTTTTCCATTCTCTAAAAGGAATTGTCTTGCAAACTAGGGTATTTGTTATCCACTTACTTGTATGAGTTTTGGGTAGGTCATATTTTTCTTTGTAGTATGTTTTCTTACTGTATTTGTAGAATCTTGGCAAAATGACAAATCAAACATTATACTTTGTAATCAATGATAAGTTAATCATTGAAAAAATTTTGTTAACAACTTGAACGCTGAATTATAAAAAATAGACAACACAAACATCACCATTACTTGTTGAAAGAAATATTGCCGCAAAGACGATATCGAAACTTTAATTTCTGTAAATTCTTATTTTACTTCACTTTTATGCTAAAATTGCTCTTATTTTACTTCATTTTTATGCTAAAATCACAATAATTAAAGCAATATTACCGCAAAGACGATTCCGAAAAGTTGCGGTATGGTGTTCTTGTCATCTAAAACAATTTCCATGTATTCTTCTGAGCATCTTTCCATCGTCGAAAATAATTTCCTCCTCTCAATTTTATCTTCCAGTTCTCATCATTGTCTTCTCTTTCCTCTTCCTGATCCGTCGTCGTCGTCCAGTGCTCATCACTTTTCGCAGAAGAAAGTAATCTTTCAGCGACGAAAAATAATATTTCCTCTGGGGAAACTATTCATTTCACAGCAGAACGTAATATTTCTCTAAGAGAGACAACGATGTTCCGCAGCAAAACATGTGCTTTCCACAGTGGAACATCGTCGTTCCCCTACAGAAAGTAATATTTTAAAATAGTTTATAGAAAAAACAACGTTCCGCCGCAGAACGACAATGTTCTTTTAACAAAAAAACGTAACATCAATGTCTGTATCGTCAATTTTTCATAGTTCAGTGTTTAAGTTGTTAACAAAAATTATTCAGTGGCTGAGTTGTCATTGATTACAAAAGACAGTGGTTAATTTGTTTCCCTATAATATTTATTTGCTAAGTTACTAATTTGTATTTTCTGAAATTTGTGCTCATAACCTTTGACATTGGGCTTCATTCCATGATAGAAATCAATATATAATATATATTTAATAGCGAAATTAAAATCCAAACCGGTATATAATAACAACTTAATTATCGTTTTGTTAATCACATAAGAGACGAACTATGATCATGACTCTTTACATGTTTGGATTCGTAAATTTGACTCGTATTAGCAAAGTAGATCCTCAACTTTGGACAAAGGATTGGAAACGAGGGCCGGACACATAGGCCTCTTGCCGTAAATTTGTCCGCTGCTCTTAAATCGAGAGAGTTTTACTAAGTTAATTTGCTTAAAATTAATTATTATTTTTACTAAGATTAATTATGCAAATTAATTTTTTGTTTAGACTTATCCGTGCGTAACACTAAGTTTAGAATCAAGAATCAAGAATCGAACCGGTCTTAGACCAAAATTTTCCATTCAATTTGAATGGATTATGGATGTTAGCGGTCCGGTTTGGTTTTTTTGAACCAAGAATCCAGATCAACCATCAACTTTGGCCCATGCTTCTTAAGCAAACGATTCACCGAAGTTGGGAAGAAGACCGGGAAACGAGTACACTTGCAGAGGTATCAGACTCTGCATAGGGAATGCAATTGTAGGCGAGAGCTCCAAGTTATGGCGTCCGCTTCGCAACCCGGTGGCCCCTTGCCCTCTATTTTTATCTCTCCAGAATGGACTGAGGCTGCCGACTCCATAGCGAACGATTTTAGACCGTCTTCTGCTCCGGTTGCTCTTATATGTGGCCCGAAAAATTGTGGCAAAACTACCTTCTCCCGCCATCTCCTTAATGTTCTCCTCCATAGGTTAACACTTCATCTGCCTTTTTTGGTTTCGGAACTCTTTAGTGTGTAGCAGCTAATGTCTGTTTATTTTTCTGATGCTATTTGCGAATAGTTAATGGTAGTCTGGATTTTATTTAAGTCATCCCAATGTACTGTTATTTATCTGCAAAATTATGCTCTTCCAATAATTCAATCAAATTTTTATATTTTCCTTAAGCATGCTTTGGGAATGAGTTTTCCCTTGTTTTTTTGTGACCTCGGTGTTGTGCCCTTGATTAAGAACACGAGAATTGTGCAGTGATTTCAGAATTTTTTCTCCATGAGTCAAGATAAATAGTTACTATTACCATAAGATACGACCTTAAAGATTTGGGGGATTCAATATTGGGTAGGTGAGTATAGCATCGAATGGGAATGGAAGTTGTTCTTCTTTTAATATTCAACATGATTAGTTTCTATGATAGTCATGTTTAAGTGGATAACTTACTTGGTTATATCTGGTAACTGTTTTACTTTCTACACCTTAGACTTGCATTCAAATATGCGCTTCTTCTCTCTAGCTTATCTATATATATTATTGTGCGTTTGATCTTTGTCAATAAAGTTTGTGAAGTTGTTTTTTAACTTACCTATGATTCCATTCGTTCTTTTTTATTTGAACTTTCTACTATCACGTATGCATTATGGTCGTTGATGTTAATTATCTACTACTTAATCTATTCTCTCTTTTTCCTTCGTATATGTGAATCATTCACCGTTCCAGAGCCTACTATGATCTATTAATTTGTAGTGGGTTGATGTCTTTTCCTTTCCTCTTCTCACATCAGCGTCATCTTTCTTAATTGTTATGTGCTGTTTGCAGGTGTAGAAAAGTGGCTTATTTGGATACAGATGTTGGTCAGCCTGAGTTTACACCACCGGGTTTCCTATCCCTGACTGTCATTGACAGTCTAACTGCTGGTAGTTTTTGAATAAATTGGTTTTATCACTTAATAATTTTTTGACCTCAAGTCTGTAAGTAGTTGAGCGGATATAAATTTGTTCATTTTCTAAGAAGTTTTGCCTTTTGTCTCAAATAGATTTGGCAATTCCATGCTTAAAGACCCCAGAAAGGTAACAAGTTTGAGCTCATGTTCCCACCGTTGAACTTTTATATGCATACCAACAAGGATTTCAGTCAACATTTAAATTAGATGGGGATGGTGACTGTGTTATCTGTGATTGGATACGTATTATCTAATAAAAAAAGGTTGCTGAACTAAATAACGTTAACTCCACTATACTAATATGTGATGGGTGGCAGGGTTAGTTCAGTTTTCAAACCATTAAAATCCATTGAAAATAGTTGATTTATGAATAGTAAAGAAAAAATATGAGGAAAGAAATGGTGTTATAAGTAGATTGATGTTAAATGATTATTCCAATAAAACTAATGGCCCTTTGAATAGCTTTTGGAGCAGTGCATTTGGAACAGGCTTTCATAAACTTTATTTTAGTCTCAGCTTTACTTGCCTGAAGAATGCACATTGTTGCTTATGGGAAAAGCAGCGCTGACCCACTATTTTCTTTTCTCAGATGCTTTTTCTTTGGTGATGTTTCTTCAAAAACGGATCCAAAAGCATATTTGACTTATATATATTCCCTGCATGATTACTACCGAAAGGAGTATTGCTCACTTAGCAAGAGTGATGTTACTGAAATGCCTCTTGTTATAAATACGCCTGGTTGGGTGAAAGGTATATGCTCCACACCCAAGAACTTATTCCAGAATGTACCACAAAATTGAAAATATTTGCGTTTTCCTGCCATGTTTGACCCTTAATGTGCTTTAGATTCCTTCATGTGCTCCAGGTGTTGGTTATGAGATTTTGGTGGATATGTTGAAGCATATTGCTCCTTCTCATGTTGTAAAGATAAACATATCTGCTGACAGTAAGAATCTACCAGATGGGGCATTTTGGTTAGATGACGGAAATGATGATGAGATCACTCTAATTAACATCAATTCTGCTCGTCAGGACTCCTTCAACAGATCGTAAGTTTGAAATAATTTAACTGTGAATGTAGCTTACCTCACATGGATTCTATTGTTTTCCTTCCTTGGAAGGAAAATTCAGCTTCTTTGTTCATAATGCATTTCTCAATGTATGCACAGGATACTAGTACAAAAAGATGCATGGCGATTACGAGATTTAAAAATAATGGCTTATTTCAGGCAGTGCTTTCCAGGTGACTTGAATATCACCACCATTAAGGAACTTGCCCATGCGCTGGCCTCTCATTCTCCTTATCAAGTTCCTATATCAAGTATCAGGATTAAACATCTCCACTGCCGGGTTAGTAGTTTGAATATTATTTTCGGTTTCTGTTCCACTGCCCTATTGAAGGTAAGTGATGCAACTGCAATGGAGCCAAATAATTTATTTGGTAAAACTTACACAATGAGGAAGTTTATAACTAGCGACATGAAGGATAATTTTAGTATTGTTTGATGAGTTGACAAAGTTGGTTATGTTTTAATTTAATGGGAGGTTATTTTGTGGAAGTTAGATTGTAGGAGGGGAAATATTTATAAATGGGAAAGAGAGGACATAAGTTTATGTTGTGAAAAGAAGTGTTTGTAGATGATAATTTTCTGGTAGTAGATGTCTTCAAAAGCTAAAAGTGTAGAAATTTAGATTTGTGGTTAGGATTGTATTTTTCATGTTTGTGATTGTTGTTTTAATTAGTAAAGTTTGTTCACCACGCATTAGTAAGTTCCTTCCAAGACCTTATTCTTCGGTTAAATCTATTACAAGTAATCTTCTTCTTCTTCATCAGGTCCCAAGAACTGAAATCTTTTTTAGCTTGAATGCTACCATTGTTGGATTGGCAATCAGTTCTGGAGGCTCTCAAAATTTACCTTGGTGTGTTGGTTTGGGTAGGTTTCTACCCTTCTGCATTACTACCATCTCTATTTAGTTATACGTTTCAGATGCTCGATAATTAGCTTGTCGTAAAAAGTTTCTACGAGCTAAAATCTAGGTGTGAATATGTTTCTGATTAATTGGTCTCCATTCACTTAATGAAACCAGGAATTGTGCGAGCTATTGATGTGCCAAAAGGTTTCCTATATGTCATCACGCCAGTTTTACCGGATACTTTGGAAAAGGTCGATCTACTTCTGCAGGGCTACATACAGCTTCCTACTTTCTTATTGGAGGTAACTAATCCAGCTCTGACCACATATAATGTGATTCTGATTAATTTAGATTGCATATCATGGTGAGTTTTTTGTTTGAATAACATAATAGCCAAACTTGGGGTTGGGAAAATTATACTCTCCAGCCGCAAGTAGGGTCTGCACAACTGTTCTTGGTCCAAAATTTAAGTGTAGGCATCAGCTGTGTTACTCAAAACACTTTTTATGTCTCCGTCATTGCTTTTCTGACCCACTTAGGCATTGCCTAACACGACCCGAACCAACCCCACACGCATGGCTTAATTGTGGACTTTCAAAGATCAGCCTGGCACCTTAAATTTTGTTTTATGTTTTTTCGTTTCATAATCATCTTTATTTCTGATGGAAAACCTCAGATATTAGACCTCACCGTAACCCTTTTTCTTCTTTTTAGGTCCAGGGGTGCATATCACCATATATGTCGACAGATACCATATCAGCAAGTTAGCTTTTATTTATACGGTTGTTGTAGGATTGAGGCCACTTTATTGATTTGATTTGAATTTCAGGTCGAAGTTACTGATTAGATGAAATTAAATTTGTTAAAAAAAAGATTTTTTTCCCTGAACTTGGTTAGCTCTGAGCTTGATTTGAGTGATTATTTGATTCTTACTAGTGTTTGTGAGTTACGGTCAATTTTTATCCTCCCCAACTAGAAGAACTAATTCAAGTTTGATTTTAAAACACTTAAAAAATAAAAACTTCTTAGGAAAATTAACAAAACAACCACTGAATTATGAGATCAATGACAAGTCAACCATTAAATAATTTTCGCTAACAAATAAAATGTTGAACTATGAGAAATGGACATAGTAAACATTGTTGTCAAGTTTTCTCTTAAAAATTTCAATTTCATTCTGCCGCGAACATATTTTTTTTCTACAGCAGAATGTTAGTGCTAATTAATGGAACTCTGAGTCTATAGTTCCGCTGTGGAATGTATACTTTCCACCGTGGAACGTAAGTATTAATCGATTGAAATCTTAGTCAGTAGTTCCGTTCAGGAATGACTACTTTCCTCCGCGGAATGAATATTTTCTGTGGCGAAACATCATACTTTCTGCTGTGGAACGTAAGTATTAATTGATTGAAATTCTAGTCAGTAGTTTTGCTACAGAATGACTACTTTCCTCTGCAGAATGAATACTTTCCACGGTAGAATGTCATACTTTCCGTGGCGGAACGTCATACTTTCTAAGGCGGAATGTAAGTATTAATTTATTAAAATCTTAGTTAGTAGTTTCGCTGCGAAATGACTACTTTTCTCTGTAGAATGAATACTTTTTGTGGCGGAACGTCATACTTTCTGTGGCAGAACGTCATATATTTCGCTGCAGAATGACAACTTTCTGCAGCGGAATGATGACTTTCCGCCACAGAAATATACTTCCGCTGCTACTTTCCCTCGCAGAAACTTTACTTCCGCTACGAAAAATTCAATAATATTTTATATGACCCAACATTACTGAAACTTATCTGTTATCAAACTCTAGATCTTTTCGAGAGCTGAAGGAGACTGTATCTAGGCGAAGTTGAAGTGTTATTGAGAGGTCACTGCAACCTTTGTTGTAACGAATATGCGGATTAGATTGTTGTAATGAACATGTAGATTAAATAGTTGTAATAGACATGTTGATTAGCTTGTTGTAATGAACATGTTTAACATAAATGAATGTAAATGTAAGTTAACTGTTTGTTGATGAACGAAATGGATGGGTTATCAAAAATACTAGAGCAAGGATTGCTGTATAGGAGTAATCAAATGAAAAGTTTAACTTGTTTGACAATCTCGTGCAATAAGAATCATAAAAAAAAAGTGTTCGGTTATCCAAACTGCAATTGTCATATTCCACCTATATTTTCATCAATTCATACTAACAATTAATATCTTCTTCAATTATAATCTACATCAATCACATATCAATATACAATTAACTAATAGAACAATCAATATACAATTAACTAGTATTCATACACATCAACTACCTACGTCGGCGCCTTGTTGCGAGATCTCCTCTGTGAATCGATGACTGCAAATGACAATTTCGGGTCCATGTATACGTTGGAGCTTTTGACGTACAGGGGAGACCTATCTGGTAGCTTTGGATGAGGGTGGAATCTGGTGTTCGTACAATTTCAAAGCAGTCTTAAACTCCCACTGTTACAACGAAATATGTCGTTCGGGCTGAAATGGAAAGGAAAAAATTAGCATATAAGTAGAAAACAATATGAATATACATAACTGTAAAGATATACCTCTCTTTATATGTTGACGTTATGACAATTGCAATTACTTCTGGCAGCAAAGCCTGGTGTGGGTAGTGAGTGTGCAGGTCAACGAATGACAAAAAACACGATTATGTTGGGTGTATCTGAAAAGTAAACCATGCGTTAGAACTGTTCAAACATGAAGTACAACAAAAGCAAAAAGTTTACTTATGTGAATCCACCATAACGTAATAAGTGATCTTTCCATTAGAATATCAAAGTATTCTTCTTCGGTCAACGTATTACACTGCATAAAAAGAACGCAATAATGAATATTAAAATAAAATATTATGAACTACTTAATTTAACATAACGTAATTCTCACCGTGTTTTCTATCGCTTTTTGCTTCGGGATGATGAGAGTAGTGATGTAGTACTCATCATCTACCTGAAAATGAAAATAGGAATCGAAATATCCTAAGTATACAATCCAAAACATGTAATGCTAGAAAATGAAATAGCCTACCATAACCCCTATAAGGCGCATGTCTATGTTTTTATTCGTATTTGCATGAACCAATCTCATGAAAGTATTCATCAGGTTACTTCGCTGAAATGGACATTTTCAAACTGTCAGACTACTAAGACATGAATAATTGTAGACACGTAGATAACAAAATCGAATACCTACCTCATGCAAAGTTTTAAGTGAAGGTTGCATTCCACCCAACATGTTTGTCGATGGAGGACTGGAAGCCACTATTGCACATTGGCAAGCTTAGCAGGAGGAGAAAGTTGGCGTGTGATGGCAAGAGCGTTGCACATTTGAGATGCGTTATTAAATCGTATACAAATAAACTAAATAAAATAATTATTGAACTTTGCATATAAGCTAAAAAACTTACTGATATTCTGAGGGTTCGGTTGCTGGAGCGGCTGTTGGAGAGTCTGTTGGAGGGGGTTGTTTAAGAGGGTGCTAGAGAGGCTGTTCGATCATGCACACTCCTTGTTCGTGCCTCCCTTCTTTAAATGTGAACCTCCATTCTTTGCCAACCAACAAAATTTGATGGTGCTCCTCCACTTGGTCCTCCATCTTTTGGACTCAATCCAACACCATTTGATGGCACTCCTCCACTTTGTCCTCCATTCTTAGCACTTGATTCAATACCATTTGATGTTGCTCCTCTGCTTGGTCTTCCATTCTTTGCAACGAACCGACGATCTTGTTCACCACTATCTATTTAGCCATCGACGTAAAGTGAGATGACTGAGGAGGGGGTGGAGACATAGGCTACGAAGTATCATTCTCCATGGGCTACGGAGGCGATGATGGAGGTTGTCCATCTGAGGTGGATGGAGGGTGTCCCGTCGAGGGGGCTGGAGGCTGTATGACGGAAGGGGTTAGAGGCTGGGCAACATTGGATTAAGTCTTCAAAGCGGGCTTGGATGGAGACTTGTATACTCATTCCCCTCTGACTTTGCTGATCCCCATGTGATCCATTTCAATTTATTGTAGACGTCGATGGGTTTCTATTGGATTCTCGGCTCATTTTCCAAGACTTGTACCCCCTTATTCTCAACATTCCTCTAAGTGAGTCAATTAAATGACAGACTCTTGGCTGAGTTGTTGAGGACGTTGTACATGTGACTCAAAATCACATAGCCAATGTTCACTTTCTTTTGGTTGAACACATTCTCCAGCATATAGAGATCCATGCAGCTAACATGGTTTCGATGTCCATCCCAAGGCAGAATAATGTGCGTCATGATGGTGTGGATCACTCAAGCTTTGGTGTTCAAGTCATTGGATTTTGGCTTCTTGAACACTTCAATACCGAGATCATAGTGCAACTTTCGAAACACTATCAAACTTTCTCCTCGTCTGATGAAATCTGACTCCCGAGATACGTGGTAATATTTCTCGCTTGGTTCCTCTATCGAACATCCAAGCAACAAGTTAATATCGTTGGGAGTTAGCCTCAACTTCCGTTAAAACATGTAAGTCCGGACCTCTAATAGTTGGGTGGACAGTTCCAAATTGGCATAAAATAGGTTGACAATCCACTCACAGTAACTTCCACCCAATGTGCACAACACCGCTAATCCAGCTCTCTCAACCATTTCTTCAATTTTCAAATCAGACAATGAATCGAAGTCTACTCTTCTGGATACAATAATTGAACGATGTTTAATATCAATTTCGTACCTATCGTTCGCCGCCGCAATCTTGAAGAGCGGTGAGTGGAAACTATTTGTTATAGGTTCGAAACAGACCAATTGATATTTTAGTCATCGTTAAGGTTGAGGTTGAGGTTGAAGTTTGGGTTGTGCTTCAACCTAAGGTTGTGCATTGCGTTGAAATTAAGAGCAAATGAACTCAATTGTGCTTTGTCTACGGTCAATGGCCAATTCTGTTTCTGGTTTAAATTGAGGTTCAGACTGAGAGGGAACACCTTTATGCTTGAGAGTCAATTTTTTTGTTTTAGTAGAATCCATTCGAATTGATGAAATAGTGAGGGAAATGCACAGGCTAAGGTTCGGAGTTCGCTAAGTAAATCGCTTTGAGTGTAGTGTGATCTATTCAGAGCGCGAAATGTGAATTTATATACTAGGGCAATGGAAGACAAAGACAAAGACTTACTTTCCTCGGTAGTATGATGTTCCACCGTTGAAAATATTCATTCTGCGAAGGAAAGTAGTCATTCCGCAGCAGAACTACTAACTAGGATTTCAATCAATTAATAGTTATGTTCCGTGGTGGAAAGTACGACGTTTCATTGCGGAAAGTATTCATTTCGCGACGGAAAGTAGTCATTCCACAACAAAACTACTAACTAAGATTCAATTGATTAATATTTACGTTCCGCGCAGAAAGTATGACATTTTGCTACGTGGCATCATACTTTCTGCAGAGAAAAGTATGCATTACGTAGTAGAACTATTGACTCGGAGCTCCATTAATTAGCGCTTACACTCTGCTGCGGAAAGGAAATATGTCTGCAGTAGAATGAAATTGAAATTTTTAACGGAAAACGTGACAACGATATCTATTCCGTCAATTTTTCATAGTTCAGCATTTTGTTTGTTAGTAAAAATTATTTTGTGGTTGACTTGTCATTGATTTTATAGTTCATTAGTTGTTTTGTTAATTTCTCAATTTCTTATTTGTTAATTTAAGTCTTTAATAAGAGTTATTTTGTCTAGTTTACTATTAGGATATCTTTTTACAATTACCGTTAGTTATATTCTAAAATAAATTAATACAGTAATTAATTTGGAAAAATGACAAATCAACTATCGTGGTTTGAGGTCAATGACAAGGCAACTACTATGGTTTTTTTTTTAACAAGTTAACCACTCACGTATGTTAAAATGACAAATTCAATATCACATAGACGTTTACCGTTAAAAAGTTAAGAGCTAACGTTAGAACGCCAAAACGACATGCTCTAGCATTCTAAATTCTTGAATTTTTCTAATTTTCTGAAGAATTCAGAAAAAACTAATGAAGACCAACAAGACACTCTATCCAAGCCTTGCCTAGAATCAGTCAAGGTCGTACTGATTCCAATCTTTCGGTTGGAACTGATAGGTCACATCCTTGGACATATTTTATGATTTTACTCTGTCAAACTTCCAATTCTTGAAGTTAGTCAACAAGCTTCAGGATTGAGGAAATTGTGTTGCAGATGGTGAAGTTCCAACCATGACAATGGCAGAGGCTTTAGAAGATGACCAGGTCTATTAATTGCCCTGATTTGTCATCCAATACCCAACTAACCTCCACTTTTTTCCCACCTTGTGATTTGTTTAGAGAGACTAAACTGAGTTTCTCCACCTTCAATCTTCTTCTTCTGCACCTAATCCCGCGTGTTCAATGATTCTCCATCCATAATACAACATACAATAATAGAGATTTCCCACTAGAAGGAGATGCATATATATATATATTATATATAGCCAGGATCCTCAACACCATCAAACCACCTGAAGTATCTAAAGTTTTTGAAAACAAGGCATCACCATGACCATTTCCCCAAGCTCCTCACCATACTCTTTCCTATTCTTCTCAATCTCATTACTACTTCTATCTTCACCCTGCCTTGCGGCCGATCCCGACCCGTTACAGGACTTCTGCGTCGGAGACTTGAATTCTACTCTAGGCATCAATGGCCTCCCTTGTAAACCAGTATCTCAAGTAACTTCAGCCGATTTCTTCTTTGATGGGTTTGTCAAAGCGGGGGACACTGGTAATGTATTTGGTATAGGGGTTTCACCCGGAAACGTTCTTGCTTTTCCGGGATTAAACACCCTCGGCATATCGATGAATCGGGTTGATCTTGCTCCGGGGGGGATGAACCCGCCCCACTCTCATCCTAGATCTACTGAGACTGGTGTGATTATTGAAGGAAAGGTGCTTGTGGGATTTGTGAGTACAAGCAATGTGTTCTATTCCAAGGTTTTGGGTCCCGGGGAGATGTTTGTGATTCCTAGAGGACTCGTTCATTTTCAGAAAAATGTTGGGTATGGAAAGGCCTTTCTTTTGACGGCTTTCAACAGTCATTTGGCAGGCACTGTGATTGTGCCTCTCACCCTCTTTGCCACACAGCCTGCTATTCCTAACGACGTTTTAACCCAAGCTTTCCAGATTGGAGAAAATGTTGTCGATGGCATCAGGTCCAAATTTGCTTGATAATTCTCATACCAAACCATATCTACATACTATTACGATGTGCAACTGTGTTCGATTAATGTAGTGAATCAAATAATACTGTGTTGTTTTTTAATTTGATGTTGGCAGTCATTTTGCCTTCCAATTTCCCTTGTAATTCATGAATTAGAGAATAAAGCATCATCGTTTAATGTTTGACCTGCGATTTGTGTGTGAGATTGTGTGATTTTCATGGTAAAAAGAAGATTTCTTCAAAGTATCAATGGCCTGGTAGAAGAGCTTCCGAAATTGGATCCAACAGGGAAAAGTTTTCTACTCATATAAGTGTTTCAAATACAGTACACCCAATCAGACGATACATATTCGAATATTGTTCAATTTTCAACAAATGAGATTTCACTTCATACATAAGAATAGCCGAACGTACCGGAGACTGGCTTGAGCACTGCAGGTAGAGACGAATTGAGAACTGATAGTTTGATCCTTAATTTGCTCTTTCACAACCAGCACCACCAACTTGCATATGCAGCCATTCAAGCTGTAAGCCTTGACCTTGACCATATTCTCTTGGCATTGCTTGGGAACCATATATCATTCCTGCAGCATCAACTGGCTGGGTTCCATTCTGTCATATCAGACTAACTACTTAGCAAATTGCTGAGAACCTTTCTTCTGACAACATAACCAGGAACCAATGTTCGAGCAATGCAATTTAAAGTTGAACTTCTCACCATACGAAAACTATGAAATCTCGGCTTAATTATGTCCGTTTTGGTGAAACTATACAGACAAACAGGTGAGGAAAAAGAATGAAAATCATGAATGTATACGGGCATGATGAAAAGAAACTTTAATATCATTTGGTATGTTTCTAGACACATCCGTAAAACAAAAAGCAGAACGAATTAGTACGACAAATTCCGATGCTATTGACAGATTTGTGAAACTAGAGAGTGCACAAAAGATAATGCAATTTTCGTCTTGAAATTTATAATCGAAAGTACTGAAGTTATTGCAAAGCAAACATGACGATGATTATGAAATCAAGGCATGTGGCACAAAGTTTGCACAAATGCAAATCGTAGTTCTCTCAAAGCCATATTTTACACAACCGCAAATTTTAGTTTTCTCAAGACATTAAGGGCGTACCATGAGACGCATATATAAATAAAAAAATGCACACATGACACAATCTTTAACGAGTCTCGTTTAACTTTCCCCACATAATAATCACTTGCATGAGAGGGCGTGCAAAATTTAATAGCTTCAATGGTATTGTATGTGTTCAGAAGAAAGATCAGGTTGCTTCTTGACTACAGACCGTTGAATCCAAAATGTTACATTTTTCAAATAAGAAATGAATTCATTATACAAATATCTTCAATAAAAGATGAGAACTACAGATAACAGAGTACCAAGTTTTCTGATTTTTTTCGAATGGGTGAAACTAGAGACGGGCAAAGCCAAATCATTTCCTAAGAGAGTTCAAATCATTTGAAATCCGCCGAGATTTATTTTTCTCCGCATAAAAGAATCAGCATATTTAGTCTAAATTCAGAGCCAGACAGAAAGAATCTGGAAGTAATTTTAAGGAAGCATACTTATATAGAAGACAGTCATGGAATATTTCTCAGTAATAATTGACTTACAACATCCTTGGTAGTAAAGCCTTGAATGCCCGGGTTCCCATTTATTCTTGAATTAACCTCTTCAAGCTTCATCGACAGAAACTAAAGAAAAATGACATTGAAATTCAGGAAAGCAAAAAGAATTACAAAGAGTAGCAAGAAATTATCGACCTTGATAATTACCTCGACCTGATGCTGCAAAGATTGAATGTAATTGATAATCTCATCGAGAACGAGTGCCTTTCCAATAACCTGCACAGTGAGCGGTAGAACATTCCAGAAGAAAATATGTCAGTTGAATCGAAAACAGAGTATTAGAACTGTGAAATACTAAATAAATCACTATCTTTGAACCAACTTTAGAAAATAAAGTACCTTATTACATCCCGGTACCAAGTCTTGAAGGATTTTCATTCTCTCACTTATTTTCTCTCTCCTAGCCTGCGGAAACAAACACGGCATTCGCGAGACTTGACCAAATGCTGAGTAATGAAAAAAAAGTGCAAGAACAACTGGTTTCCAATGCTGAGTGAATGAAAAAAAAATGAGATTCCTATCATTAAAATTGGATTACTCGTTCTGCCAGACTGTGGCTATCGGTAGCTTGGCCTCTTCTCGCTCTCACGTGAATATAATCTTTAGGTGGCTCCAATGTTTTAGAGGTTGGTCCACCGGGTTTGTTGCCATTAGCTGAGCTTGTTTCTTCAGCTTTCCCACCACCGTTTTCATCTCTGGATTCCCCCAACTTCATTCTTTTACCACTTGAATCATTCTGTTCCATTCCAACCAAGAATAAATAATAAAAATTTACAGTATGACACAAAAATAATACACGGAAACAACAAATCACTTAACAATACTAAAGATCAAATTCTTCTACATGATCTACCAAAAATGAGAACATGAACTTGCTAAATGAAATGCAAAAGAAACTACCATGCCAAAAAAATAAATACCGTCATATTTTCATCAACAAGAATCACAATAAGCTGAGCCATTCGACAAATTTTCTATAAATTAAAGACATGTCGGAGGTAATAATTCTAAATTTCAGGAAACTATGATGGCACAGTGCAGGAGGGTCGAGAAAATAAGACATGGATTCCTTTTCGCTACTCAGCTTCAATATACTTTTTTCTTCCTACAAATATAACTGCTAAATTGACTAAACAGTGAAAAAGGGCAAGAAACTAAAGCTAAAGTAGAAAAACTAAAACCAACCAAGTTAGTAGCACTACTAGTGGAAACCATTTTCGAAGACTCATCCTCCGAGCTCACATCAACCCTCTTCCTCCTCCCTCCGCCCCCGCTCTGCTCAGTCACTGTCGATTCCTCCACCGACCCATCAGGATTTCCAGAACCCTCAGCTAACCCACCAAGATTCCGACGCAAATTACCGATTCGTAGTCCCAGTACTCCGTCAGATGCTCCGCCGAACGGCCAAATCTCAGTCAAGCTGTAAGCAGACGGGTTGGCGGCCGAGAAGGAAGACTCGTTTACTAGGGGAGGATCCATTTTCACCGACCCAGATCGCTCAACGAAGCTCCAAGAGTGTCGGAAAGAGATGGTACTAGTGTTCTCCTCAGGAGCTACTGAATTTCTACAAACTGAGCGAAAGGTCCACTGAGGTGATGGTTGAGGGTAATGGGTTCTTAAAGTAGTGACGAGAGAGAAAGAGTGTAGAGAGAGACAGAGCGTGAGAGTTGGTTTGCTTCGTCCTCAAAGATAAAGGACGAAGAAAGTGACTGATGATGCATTTGGCTGGACGGGAAAATGAGTCAGAAATGGACGGTGCGCTGTGCACTATCTGCCCATTATATCATCTTGTAATTTTAACATTTTTTTTGTTTTATTTTTTTAAGATGTTTTTTTTATCACCTTTCATAGTTCCATATTTTAACTTTTTACATTGATAGTTAATTAACGTATTCAATATTTTATTTTAATGAAAAATGACAAATTAACCATCGTGATTTACGATCAATGATAAGTCAACTACTATTATTTATTTTCTAATAAATTAACCCCTAACATATGAAAAAATGACAAAGCAAACATCGCTGTCATGTTTACCATTAACAAGCTGATTTGAAGCCACAGCGGTTCATGAAAAAAAGGCCAAATTTGGCCTAGACGTCACGGCATCTCAAACGTCGCTAAGACACTACAATTTCCCGAGACACTACAGCGGCATCCATCAGAATGCCGCTGCGGCGTCCCATGGCTTGTTATTGGAAAAATGATTAATCACAAAATTGAGGGCTTAAACACGTGATTTTGGGGCCAAGAAAGGGGGGCCATGGGATGCCCCCATGAAAAGTGATAGATCTCTGAGAGAGCTTCAATTTGATACCTTCTGCAGTCGATTCCGACACCTATAGCCAAAGTTATGGTCATTTGAAGTTGAAGAGGTCAAAAATCTAATAAAAATATTAGATTCGAAAAACATATACACATAGACTTTGAAGTAGCCATTAAACTCACTGTTTTTCATGCATGGCTACTTCAAAATCTGCAGCGGCGTCTCAAAAGACGGGGTGTCTCAAGACACTGAGTGTCTCAAGACACCGCGTGTCTCAAGGCACCGCGTGTCTCAAGACATCACGGTATCTCAAGACACCACGGCTTCCAGGCCAAATTTGGCCTTCTTTTTTTTTGGAAAACCACGGCGTTGCAGCGTTTTGTCTACGAACCGCTGCGGCGCCCTGTCAGCTTCTTAACGGCGAAAGTGACAGCAATATTGAGTTTATCATTTTCCCATACGTCAGTGGTTAATTTGTTAAAAAATAAAGGATAGTGGTTGACTTGTCATTGACCGTAAATCACGATGGTTAATTTATCATTTTTCTGATTTTAATTATTTATAATTCATTTCAATTATTATATAGATTAATAAAAAAACACAATCGTTATAAAATAAAATCAAGTACAATGGAATGAATTGGACTTGAACTACGGCTTTTAGTTCCATTCCAATCTCAATAAAACAAAACTTAAAATTAAACCTAAATTTGATTCCAAATTTCATTTTTTGAAAATTGATTACAGCCGAACTGAGAATATTTATATATTTTTTTGGAGAATGAAAGATTGAAAATGACAAAAAAAACAAAACTAAAGCACTACAGATAGGGGAAAGATGGAAATCTCTCACAATAGGCACCTATTAAGGAAAGAATCGGACCGAAAATGGCAACTGGCTTAATTCGGCCAAATACGTGTCCAAATGACGTGAAATTTGGACCACATATTGCTCTATGAATGAAAATAAAGTCCTCCAAAAATCGCACAGAAATTCGTTTCGGGAGAGGAAGTTATGGACAACGAGATACAAGCTAGTTCGAATAGGCACCTAAAACGTGTCTATTGACTACATTGGCCTCTAATGATGGAAGCACTCCAACTTAGTTATTTGCAAACTTTCTACTTCTTTGTTGGGGATGTTTACCTCTAGAAAGAGGTGAAAAAAGGAGTAGCACTAAGAGAATCACCTAAAACTTACAAGAAAACGGTGAAACCAATTTGAAAACCAAAACTCAATTGGATAACACCACCAAATGAGAATGGTTGAAAGGGGAGGGAAACTTCACACTTCAAAATCTGTTCTTTAGTTGAAAATTCATCTCCTATGGCAGACCTTAGAAAGGGTCTTACAAAATTAGGGTAAGCGTCTTGAAGACAACTTACTCAAAATGCCCTCACAAAAACATACGCTCGATTAGACATGCCCTAACCGAGTGACACTAACAATTGACTATTAAACTTCACATAAAATAAACCATAAATAAGTTCTTAAATCTTGCATGCAACAATGATCTAATGGATCATCCTTCAAGGCCAGCTTTCAATTTGAATTGGGCTTCAATTCCGAGTAAATGAGATTGAACTTCTTCAATAGAAACAAAGCTGTTTGTTAGCCAAACTTTTGACATAGTAAATAAAATCCAATGTTAATGCAGGACCGACCCTATTCTAGAAATCTTGAGAAGTCAGTTACAATCTCCATGAAGCACACTTTTTTATATAAGACTTTGAAGACAGCCAAATAATCCAAATAATGCTCGGGAGTCAGATTGTCAGCAGTTTTGGAACGTCTAAGAAATTTTCTAAACTTGTGTTTGATCTTCCACCTATGTTTGATCTTTGACTAACTCCATGATACCCATGGATGTTGGATGAACAAAAAGGATGATTTGAGCATATTTCTCCCCTTGATCACCTACAAAAAGAACATTAGAATTAAACTTAGAAAATCTTCATATTTTGTTGTTAGTCATAGGTTTCGGTGGCACATCAAAAACAAAACAAAAGAAATTACACCAAAACCGCATTGAAATTGAAGTGAACAAAATTGGAAAACTATGGCTTGGCTTTTGTAAACATCTTTATTTTATTTTGGTTCATAAATTTAGAACCTAAAACGATCTAGTTCGGTTCAAATCATCTAAGACCAATCACAATACTTAATTACTACTTTAATTGCAAAGAAATTAAACAAGAATTATATAAATTTGGATAATTGTTTTTGAAAAAAAAAAAGGGGAAAGCTGGAGGAATGTGCCAGTGCGTAATGCGCACTCGAAACGTTATAGACATCTAGACCTTGTTCGGTGGGGCTCCGACTAGAGAAATTGTGGATTAAAATGTTTTTAAATCTTATGCGCGGGTGATCATCAGAAAAAGAACTCTTCGCTTGTGAATGTCATGTAATCTCTAATGGTTTAATTTCCTTCGTTTGATTGAACTTGCTCCTTCCTAGAAGCGAGTAGCATGTTAATACACGCTTATACAGTGAGAATGTCCATTTCCATTGGATGTCATCTAAAAATTTTCACATCCAAAATTGGTAGCCTTATAGATATCCTTTTATTTTAATTAGGTAGCAATAGAAGTCACAAACAAATCATGCAAACCGAGCTGAGATTGAAAAACTTTAACTTACTGAATCTAGTGAGTCCAACAAGTACAGCCTAACAAGTTTGTCAAAAAAAAAAAATTCAACTTGAGTTAGCTCGCGAGTTACAAATTAAATGAGCTGAGCTAATCTAGCTAAATGAACTTAACGAGCCAAGCAAACATAAATGTATTCAATTTATATATATAATGTATATTTTTAAAAATAATTTAATTATTAAAATTATAATATATATTTATCATTGGACCAATTTACCTTTGTTGGATTGCCTCTTATTCCCATTTAGTTTCCATTTGCTCACCCTTTAGTGTCATTGAACTTAACCAAATTTAACTTTTATAAGGTCTAGCCTGAGGGATCAATATACGCCTATAGAGTGGGGGTGAATATAGGATTTCTAACGTTTTCATGCGATATTTAAATTTTCTAAATTCCTAAGTAATTTATCATATACAATTAAATAAACAATCACAATAAATGCGAAAATTAAAGAGCAAGGGATAGAGAGAGTGCACACAATATTGTTTACGCGGTTCGACAAATACGCCTACGTCCGCACTCCAAGATTCCACTTGGAGATTCACTAAACCAATTGGCTTACGGGTGCCAATTAAGCCGTTTACAACTTGACTATTACCTGGCCGTTACCCTTTGACTATTTAGGGTCATCAACCGTGATTATTACGGGGCGTCACCCTAAATTTGACTATTTCGGGGAGTCACCCTTATATGACTAATTCGTAGGGCGTCACCCTTTACAATTTAGCACAAGTATAATTTGGAAAATAAAATTCAAAAACTAATCCAAAACTCCCCCAATAATAACTCGCAAGTTTATGGGTGGGGAGAGTTGGGTTTACAATGCTCACAGTGTATTGGAATCGAGTATAAAATTTGGCAGGGCTTCACCTCAATTCCGCATTCATTATTGTGAGCTTGGAGTGCTTCTCATATTTATAGACTGCACATTTTTGGTTCAACCTAAACCTTTTCGATCAATCGCTTCCAACCGTTGTAGAAAATAGTTGTTGGAATTCGACCATTAGAAATCTGCTCATTGTACAAAACTGGACTTTTCGGTCGCATAGCTCAATCGCAGTTTGACAGCGTTGCGTCCGAAAACAATCCAAAATTAATTTGTGGTCTGCTTCTATATCGAATGTCTGTTTCATCATGAGGGACGTCCGTTCCTCAAATTCTTCGAATCCGGCGACATCATTTCTACTTTGGTTTCATATGTCGGATGTCCATTCCAGTATAAGGGACGTCCATTTCTCCAGTTCTACGTGAATGAAACTTCGTTTTCCTTAGCACATGACATCCGTTCCTTCACAGTTTCGTTCGTTCTTCAAAGCCACGTCAACAGTATTATGACGGATGTCCTTTTCTCCATGAGGGATGTCTGAAACTCCAAATCTTTGTCGTTACATTACGACAGACGTCCTTTCCTACATGAGGGACATCTGTTGCTCCATTTCTTCAGCACAGCACTTTAACGAATGTCCTAAATTCCATAAAGGACTCCTGAAACTCCAATTCATTCATTGCATGGACTCAATTAAACATGTTAGCACACTTTAATACCCTAAATACGGGTATTTTCGATAAATACGAGTATAAATATAATGAATAAAACATTAAGAATAATATCCATAAAAACACAGTAACAACTTATTGATTCCATTAAATTAAACATCATTTAGTCATCATTAAAATAAAACTAAGCGTAACAAAAAGGCTAACATAGCCCGCTTTCAACAACACAAACCCTAATTTTATTCACTAGATTGATGAAGATTAAACCTACTTGCATCTGTCGATTCTTTTAGTTCATCTTTAGTAATAGCTTAGTTAGCTAATGGGTTAATTGCCATGACCCGGAGGCAGGCCTAACAGAATCGCCGGGTCAGGCAACCCAATCCTATGAGAGAAACCGATTGCCCAGCTTAAGGATAGGAAGAAGCGAAAGTCTTAACATGAAATTAAGCCCAAAACTCAAATCACACGAGTTGAGATCCAGATAGTATAATAATAAACAATAGAAAGTATTGTGTATGAATTAAACTAAATAACATCAAACAACAAAATCTCAAAAGTACCCAAGACGGAGGGATTGCCCACGAACTTCACTCATCTAAGGGGAAGCCAAAGCCCACGAAGGGAGACATAAGCAAACATCTCGCAAGGATCTTGTATAGACCTAAACATCGGACCTGAGAAAAATATAGTCTAAGGGGTGAGTGAAAACTCAATAGGGGAGTCTATATTAAATGCAATGCATGCGAAAAATAGTTTTTCTCATCTTTTTGAAAATCATGGTCATGCTTCTTATTTACCATACATGGATTTAAAACATTTGAAACCTCTTTATCACATAATAAATCGACCCATGGTTCTCGATGCGGTTTCATCAAAATCTGCTATATCCATAGATAACTATATTGCGAAATATGTCAACATCATTTTCCGTCCGAAAATGTTATCAGTAAAAAAATATGGTTACTCAATGACCCATTCGACACTCATAAGAGAATAGGTGGTCATCTGTCGATGACAACACCACATGAGGCAGAGGAAATAGAAATGACAGCGATCCAGAGATCCAATGCGTCACTGGAGTTGCCAGCGAGCTAAAGCTCCACCTCGACACAACCCTTATCATCAAATAAAATGGATAAGGTTGACGACGATGAATTGATCCTCAACTAGCTACCATCAGGTTCCAAATTGATGAGAGTTTCCGACGAGCGGAGCTACGATCCATCACGCCACTCATCCAATGGAACAGTACTAGGATAGCAAAACTCAGCGACTAAAATCTTCCAACCCATGTGACTAAAATCTTAGCTGAGTTATGGGGCTCGAAACCCAAGGACGCATCATCACCGTCCCATCTCTATTTTGACTTTTAAGGCTCGAAACCTAAGGACATGTCACCAATACCTCATTCCTATTTCTCATGTACAAACAATCAACCTTCATGCAATAGAAGGTTTTGCAGAATGATATTTTAGCGCTAGAGTACCCAAAGCATAAAAAAGACTCATCCTCCCAACATATCCTCAGATAACAAAATGTAATACCATGTACTATAAAGTAAACGTGAGAAAACATACATGTACATAAAAACAGACGTGCTATTGAAATAGTCTATGTCTAGTTTTCAAGTGTGGTATCCCACAGAATATCAATTTTGAAAACATGATGGAATGCAATGCAGAAAGTATAAAAATTCCTACCTCATAGACAATAACCTTACTGACTAGCTAGCTCCACGATTTATCGGAAGTGAGGGTCGAACCAGTGACATCTCTGAAACCTATAACAAGGCCGATGTCAACATCTCTATAATCACACAAGGGATACAATAAGGATCCTAAACCGAAAAACAAACCTGATCGAATAGACCAACACAGGACTTCCTATGTCAAACGAGGAATGATGGGTTCCCTACACCTCGAGTCAAGAATCTACACGATTGAGAACAAGGTATGACTGACAAAGCCGAATGGAGTTCGCTAAATCCAATTTCGAGAAACAAACAGCGTAGTCGATCGAAACACAACCATGGTCGACACGACACTCCAACAGACAACCCGAAAGACCTACCGGTTGACAAGACAAGGTGACAGTCGACGGGACACGACATGGTCGACCAAAATTTGTCAAAAAATAGTCGTTTTCCCCGCGTTTAGCCCAATTTTTTTACTTCTAATGACAAATAACCCTACATTAACTTCTATTTTACCAATATAAACCAGAATTTTTTCTCGGATTTGAGTGTCTAAGCTTAAATCCGAAGCCTATAGATTTTAAAACCCTAAACACGAAAACAAAGAGGAAAAACATTAATACTTACCAACGGCCTTTTCAAAAGTTATTGGTATGAATGATGAGAATCTAACACTTAGGACCGAACTAGGCTCTACCTACTACAATTTTGGGTCTAGCAGGCGCATTGGCAAGCCAACCCTCCCATTTGTCAACTCTAGGTAGCAATCATAATTTAAGTAATTAAATTAAACATAATAATAATTAATAAATAAATACACAAAATTTGCTTAAAACACCCCAAATTAAAATTAACATGACACTATAAAATATCAAGTTAAGAATTACACTTATGAAACAAGATGAAATGTTATACATACAAGTATAGTGAAATTCTAACTCCATTGTCATTGTAAATTTCCTTTTCTTCTATTGATGAAAAGTCAACTTGACTTACAAATAGACTCAAATAAAAAAATAATAATGCAAATTAAAACCTGAGTTCTTTATGTGCAAGAACAAGAATAGGTTTGAAAAGAAATGTAGGTTTTGTGAAACAAAAAGGCAAAGAGAAATACCTTAGCATTTGATGTAACCCAAATTCTAGTTAGGTATCTGATATTAGGATTTTTCATATTATTCTATATATTGTTGCTTGAATTGCAAAATTCTATAGTACCTTGATTTTGATTGGGGGATTTCTCTTATGTATGAGGTTTTTTCAAGTAAATATCAGTGTCTCTATTTCCGTATATTTCTTTTTCCAATTTGTGTTCAATTTTCAACAATTTGTATCAAAGCAATGTTGAGAGTTTCTATACTCGAATCAAACAATTTTAGGTTGTCATTCTTTGTGAAAAATTACAATTTGAAAAAAGACACTACGTGGAAACATAGACATCAAGATTTAAAACCATGGGCAGAGGAAAAATTATTTAATCAATATCAAATTACTAAAGAGTTTTGCGACTCAAACAATAATATATAAAGAATATGAAAAACTCTAATATTGGATGTTGACCCAACTTGGCCAAACTAGAATTCAAGTTACAACGAACTTTAATAATTTTCACATTGACACGAATTTCATATGAGATGTCCAAAACGCAGGCTTCTCGACCCACCCCAAAACGAATTCAGAACACTGAAGTCAAATAATTTTCATTTTCAAAGAAATTCTTATGTAAGGTACAAATCTGCAAAAACTCCAACAAAAAATAATCTCATCTTCCACAAATGCCCCTACAAGACCAACTCAACACTTGATATCTATCAATTTTAAGCACTGCTTAAACTTGAGAGACATACTCGAGAAGAAATCACATCTTCTTCTCCATGGTATCACCAAGTTATCGGAGTTGTTACATCGAACGGTATTTCAATATGTTTATACAAAATTTGATGTTCCATTGTTGCATCAAAATACGAGTTTTCCTCGCACAGATGGATTTAGATGACACGTTGTTAGGGCTTGATAAAATGTCCACATCTTGGAGTGAATAGAAGAAAATTTGTAATGATTGAAAATCCCTATCTTTAATATATCTACATTTGTCATATTAAATTTTGCAGGACGTTTCGAACGAGAAATCTGTTGCTGAATTATGGTTAAAATTAAAGTAGTTTTGTATGAAGAAAACTCTAGTTAGCAAGTTGCATTTGAAGCTACGACGTTATTCTTATCAGTTGATGGAATGAACTTCTATTACAAAACATTTACCACATTCAAAGATTTAGTTTTGGATTTGAAAACTATGGGATGCAAATATGATGAGAAAGATTTAGGGTTGATTCTACTTTGCCCATTGTCTGCTTCATATTGTGATGTTAGATATACGGTCTTATACAGTAGGAAAAATCTAACTCGAGAAGAAGTTTATGGTGTCTTGTTATCAAAGGAGAAGATGAAATAGATTGTTGTTGGATCCGAATCTCGAGGAGAATGAATCATCATTTGGGGTAAAACAAGAGAGTCAAACAAAACTAGCAGTGATAATGTTCCAAGTTGGAAAGGCAAATCAATGTCAAGGAACCATGATAGAACCTGATACTTTTGTCAGAAGAAATGACACATTAAATCGGAGGGTCGTAAATTGCATAATGAAATTAAGATAGCTTACTGAGAAGGGAAATTAACTGATGAGGTCTGGTAAAGTTATTGTCGCAGAAGAAGAATAATATGATAATAGAGATTTTCTAGTTTTGTCATAAGGAAGTTCAAAACCAAATAAAGAACGAATTCTAGATTCAGCTTGTTTGTTTTACACGTGTTACAATCGGAATTGATTTTTAACAAAATCATTAGCAAAAGGCAATACAAAAAGAGCCAAAAGAAGAGGATGGGAGGGTTGGTAATGGGTGATAAAAATGCATATTGAGATAGAGAGAGAGGGATAGTAATACTCCATTTTGAGTAGAGTTATCAGTTGAGAGAACTTTTAGGTCTCTACACCATCACACTACCTAACACATCCCATTCCCACCTCCTCTTCTACCATTCACATTAATTCCAAAGATTTGATTTTGAGTTCCTCTGCCTAACTTTTAGCACCAAAAAAAAAAAGAAAACAACACCCAACTAAGAAAGACCAGTAAAGATTCAGAAAGTAGCCTCTTTTTATTATTGAGATGGGGTTTTAAGACAAGTTTTTTGAACAATTTCATCGTGGTTTGGGATTTGAGTAGTGAAAATTTTCACCTCTAGTCTGAGCTTGCACATGCGGATGCTCAAAAGGGTATTTTCTTGTTGCCCAATTTCCATTGTTGCATCAATGTTTGGCATCACATAAATCCAAAAGGAGGTGGAGCCACCAAGTGTTACCATGTAAGTTACGAGTCTTTAATGCGACCAATCTTTCTAGTGGATCTATTACTTTCTCATCTTCAATCGCACGCATTAGAGTTTGTTGATCTAAATTTTATTAAGTCAAGCCGAAAGACTTGCATTACAAATCTTCTTTAAAGTTTTATTTCTCCTCTATACGTAGTTTGAACGTGTATATTCAATAATCGTTATACTTTTACCATTTTTCATTTATGACTCCTTTTGTTTCTCTTCTAGTCTCTCAACATTCCTCTTAGTCACACAATCACAGAGGACATATCTCCAAGAATACTCCTTTGCACTGCAATTGCATGTAATAAAAGATTGAACTCCAAACTTTTTAACAAGAACTTCAATTGCTAAAAATGGAGCCAAATAGTAGCCACACGATCAAACCTCAAAGCTCTTCATCCTTTGACTAGTGTCCTCAAAGTTATAGCTAATAATACAATCCAAGCTCTTAGAAGCGACATCAATGAACCCTGGTCATCAAGATTAGACTTTTCAAAATGGAAGAAATAATGGGTGCTAGAAAGTGTAGAAAGTTCATGTCCTTTGATATATTTATAAATGTTTTTTACTTGTCATTTCTCTGAGAAATTAAAGAATAGAACTCGACCCTAACCCATCTCGAACTTGGAATGAATGTATCATTAACTTGTCAATAATCTTTGAGGCTTAAGTTTAGCGGCTAATCGCACCCGTCCTGAGATCATCAAACATCCTAACTCGTATAATTCTCAGTTTCAACTCTTGATCAAAGTTTACTCATTGTTTCTAATTAACTAATCACAATAATAAACAAGTGACACATCACGTTCGTTGATCTTTGCTTTTTCCGTTGTTATTCTAATTCGAAGTACCATGAAAGATTAAAAGAACTTTAGGAAGACTATGGAAGTAAAGTATATAAAACATGATAAGAGAATCACACAACTTGTTCACTTCTCTTTATTTTTTGAGAATGTTAGACTCGTGTATACTGAAAATGAGTTTAAAAAAATTAGATCATTGGACCTTAAAATGAGTTTATATTTCTTCGATTTTTTTTAATTGGCTAAATCTGAAAAGAGCACCAAGTAATTTAAGCCATAACGTTTAGTGTCATTTATAGATTAAATTTTAAATTGTTATTATTATTTTTCAAACAAAATCTTTACCTTTTAACTGTCAACAATTTGAACATTGTCGTCAATTTATCAATTAAATCCTACACATTTCTATGACGTTTTTCATTTAATGAGATGCTTTAAGCCCATCTCTAACCTCTCTTGTGATTTTAACCCTAATTCAAACTCTATCACACAATTGATAGATTTCGAAATCATTGGAGAGAAAATCGACAAAGTTTAATGTCAATCTAGAAATAGGCACAGTAGTTAGAAATTGAGTTTGTCACGACCTAGAGGTGGGCCCAAATAGCAACGGTGGATCAAACGACTCGATCAACAAGAAGGATCTGATCGTACAATCCAAGGTTAGCGAAAGACTTAACCAAAATTTAAAGTCATAACTAATACAAAATGGGCTGATATCTACATAGTGATCACAGAATATAGAGATAGGGCAATATAATACAAGAACGAAGTACTGGGCAAGAAAGAAAAGGAATCCAACACCTAATAGTAATTATACATACGAAAATAAATAAAGTCATCACTAAGGAAAAGATATAAAACACTTAAAAAAAGAAAATGTAGAAAGGGAGCAGTGAAGTCCACATATAGCTAATCTTGGGCATCATAATTCTTACATGTGAAAAATGAAGAGTTTTTTTGGGGTAAATAACTAAATTAGTAGGGAATTCTATACTATACTCAAATGCATGAGAAAATTAATTTTATCATTTTATTTAACAATAATGAGCCAACAAAGAAAATATAGTGCATGGATTTACATTCATCATTTTTCATTTACCATTTGAAAACAAACTCCACGATCCATTAGTGAGGCAAGTTTCGAAAACATTGTTATATATATAGGTAGCAATTTACAAAATAATATCTCCATTGTTTTCAGTAAAAAATAGTCTAAGTGAAAATAGATTGCTAACATACCTTTGCACATCGAATTCCCACAAGGCATGAAAGAGAAATAATAACGACCGTTCATGGACCAATCAATTGCACAAGGAAAAGAAAGATTGTCCAAAGACCAATTAATCGCATATCGAACATAACAATAAAATACCCTAGCCAGATTTAAAGATTTGAATGCAAGGGCACATCATCATTGTCCCAATACCACGTCACATGTACAAACAAAACACTTTCACACAACAAAAATGTGTAACAAACAAAAAGGACCAAATCACGACCCAAAACAACCAGAGGTCCATCCGACATCGACGCACATTTAGTATAAAAACTGACACTTTATTAAACAGTTAAACATGACACATCAGGTTATATGTGATATCACAAAATAACAGTTTTGAAAAATCATGATGCAAATGCAGTACAGTAAAGAAACCCCTACCTCAATGATGGTTTCCTTTCATACTAACTGAAGCAACTGTGGCATCCCGCCCTATGAAGGCTAGGAAAGGCCCAGGTGTGGGTCCAGCCTATATCAGGGGGGCACAATCCCACATCGCTTGGAAGAGTAGAAAATGTATGGTTTATAAGCATGGATCCCCTCCCTACCTAGTACAACGCGTTTTGGGCTAACCTCAAGAACAAAACCGTGCGGGCTTCGACCCAAAGCGGACAATATTGTACTGGGAGCACCGGGGACATTACAGCAACACTCTTAGGGACATGCTCAAAATTCGTAAAATCGTTAGAACCTAAAACAAAACAGATGTTAATATCTCATCTGAAACACAAGGGATAGTGGATGAATCTATAATCGAAAATAGGAACCCAAATCGAAAGAAAGCGATAATGGGTCGCGAACTTCGACAGGTTGACAAAAATTTGGGCTAGACAAGTACTCCTAAAAACAGGCCCAAAGAAAGCCTGACATTGCGGCTTAGACAAAGAGCAATGAGCCACAAGACGGGTTTTATACCGCAGCATAACCCCAAGCTATGTCACGGCGCTTAGGAGAACAGGTTTGTGCCACGGCTTAAATTGCATTCCTCCAACATTCAAATCATAAAAACTTTGATTTCTCACAGTTTAATGCCAAAATTCAGTCGAAAAATCATATCAACGAACTCATAACTCCTAAACGACCAATATCAACGATTTCGAGTTTTCAAATTCATAATCAAATTTCACGACGAAAACACAAAAACTAACAAAAATGAATGAAACAAAGATTTAGAATCGATATGCCCTTGAAGAATGTTGAGAAAACACGAAGATTAGGACGTAGAGAACTCGAATTGGAAGGAAAATCACTCCCAAAATCTCAGTGTGTCGCTCTCCCTTGCGCTCTCTGTAACGTCCCATTTCTGTTTGACTTTTCAATAAATTTTTTTTTAAAACTTTACTCAAAACATATGTAAAAAAAATATCAGAGTAAGTAAGTGCGGAAAACATGAAATCGTTCTTTAAAAAAACAAAACAATATTGTCAACATATCTTAAAACCAACTATCTTAAAGCCTTGAACATAATTAAACTCTTTTATTCCATCTATGAGTCATAACCCTCAGGTCATCACGCGCCGGGTAACACAAGCCCTCGTCGCATCATACTTTCTCCACGTACACATCATTTGGATCACAATCGTTACCTACATCATAGGAAAGATAATGAGCCTAATGCCCCATTAAGAGATATAAATGTAATGCAAAATGATTATGTTGACTCTATGAACACATTTGTCATGTCAAAAGAGAACTTATCCTTCTGCTTTACTTAACGTTTCACTTTCAGTCAGAAAGTTGGAGATATTTCCCACAAAGAGATAGATACATCCTCGGGATCTAGCCTTGGTAGAACAGGTCACTCAATCTCTATGTGGGAAGAGATACATCATCTCGCAGTTCTCCCAAGCATCAATGTCACTATACTCTCCAACCTCCAACGTCTATTTACATACATTGGATTCATTATTATACCCTTTAATGCATGATATGCAACCCTAACTGACATGTCTATATGATGTTACGTAGCAGTTTATATAATATTGTAAGAAAAGAATACAATTCATTTAATAAGCAATGGAGGCATGAATCAGTACACAATTGTAAGTCAATCTAACACATGTTGTAGTTAACATAACAACAATGCAATAAACCTATATGTTCATTCTTCTACATGTTTATTTGAAACAGTTTCATCAATATAATTTCGAACTTCAAAACATGTTGCAAAACTAACATCCTAACATAGTTCTAACAACACATAAAATCAATTGGAATCCCACAACCACATTACATGCTAACACGTAACCATGCCACAAGATATATATATCATGTTCTTATTCTAGCAATTTAACATTCCCATCATGCAATAATTTACTGAGAGCTCAAGGTCACCAAACAATAATATAACAATAGGTTTCACTATCTGCCTAAAACACAAGGGGCAAAGAATAAAATCAATAGTTTCTATCATCACTTTAACGTAGAGAGAACATCATCAACATCACAACATAACAACAGAAGGAATCAATAAGTTATTTATTTAGAACAGGTTAACCTATTTCTTGCAAAGTTATCAGAGCATCGAAAGAATACAGAATTTGAGAATTTTTCCTATTCTTCAAGGCTATACCATCAACGAGTGTCTTTATCAAGCAGTGGCATGGATGAACACAGTATCAATAACAGACAAGTTCTATGGTTCATTAACAGGAAGCAGATTCATTAACGAGAAGCAAATAACAGAAACAGATTAACAGTTCATCGGGGCAGAAACATTTCCAACCACACCAAACACACAACCCTAATCCTGTGATTTAGGTCATTTCGGACAAAACACACACAAATCTCTTGCCTTTCACCTTGTTAAACCTTTTTCTGATAAAACTTTCCCCGTCGAAATCCTTCCCCTTCAACAGAAGCTCTCCGGAACAGATGCAGAAGGACAACCCAGAAGAAAATAGAAGAGAAGGCTCCAGAGAATATGATGAAGATGTTTTTGCTTCTCCCTCTGCCAATCTCCTCCTATTTATACACTTAAAACCCTAGAGGGCGACGAGGAGGCGTGATCCAATTTCCACGCAATTCGTAATCCTCCAAACATCGGTTACCATATTTTTCATAACCGACGGATTGCGTACCGGTTGATCACGTGATCGATTGTGAACCAATATTCTCACAAATCGCTACAAATTCAGTGGAGTCAGTCGATCACTTGATCGACCGCTCCAACATCACAAAAACTGTCTTTTTCGCTGTCGATTGATCCTTCATTGACCGTCAGTTTATGCCATTGCCATTTCTTTGGTCAACCTTGTGGTCGACCGTTTCCAACGTTGCCAATCTTTTAAACGTTTCTGTCACTTTTGCGGTCGACCGTTTCAACTATGCTAAACTCCTCATTAATTATTCATTCTCTTATTTATATAACCAAATTACATTCCTTACAAAACTAATACAACATAATTCCGTTATTCTTCCAAATATTAACAATATAAATAATCTCAATCATATTAAATATTCGGAATTACAATTTCACAATGTTCAAGGATCGAATTACACAAAATCAAAGTTTTACATATAAATACATCTTTCCAGATATTACATAGTGTTTCTTTCATAATGAATGAACCTCCCCCTTCTAAAAAAAATTTTTTAATTAATTTTTTTTATTTTATTTAATATATAAATATAATATTTTAGTTTTATATTATATATATTAAATAAATTTTTGAATTTTAATTGGTCAAAAATCTAAACATTATTCAAAATTTTATCAGAGATAATTTCAACCAAACCTAACATTATTTTCAAATTTTAATTATAATGTAACTCTCATTTCTTACTAATTTGACTATTTGACAAACGAATCACACATGACTGAATGTTAACAAGTTTCAACTCCTCGAGTCAACGCAGAACAATTTGATCTCAACAACGCAAAAATTAACTTGAAAATTTTATTAATTTTAAATTTGCAAATTATATACTATTAAAATATCTCATTAAATAAAAAATATCATATACACATTCTAAATTTAATAATAATTATTAACCACTGAAAATAGAGATTCTGATGGTAAAAATAAATAAATAAAGTTTAATACCTAAATAATATTAAACGTTGAAATTGTAATTTTTCAAATGAAAAATAATGTTAAAAGAAATATCATTGAGAGTGTTTTACTCCAACCATTATAATTGCTCGAAATGAGTGCTGAAGACAATAAGACAAATCTTTGTCCTTCAAACTACACTTTTAGGAAAACCCCACGTCTTGACAGCAACAGGACGTCCCTTCCTGCAACCAGCATCATAAATTGGTGGCCCAAAAATCTGTACAAAAAGGTGTTCTTCTGGTCCTCTTGATCAGTGAGTACTATTCCTATTATCACAGCATGAGTCGAGTTTCTACCTTCAATGAGAGTATTCTTTGACCACCTTTAACCTTTTCCCATTGGATCACATTGTAATTATTATATCCATGAATCAAAAAATGTACAATTAGTCCAATGCAAAATAACGAGAGAATCTAATCCACTTGAGATTCGATCTAAAGCGAACAATATAATAAAAAAGCTGGGGCCATTATATATTATATCAAAGTCAAATCTCAACTGAAAGTGTGACCGACAGAGACGTCAGGCCCCCCCAGAAAATAAGATTGTGACATCCCACCAAGTGAAAGTAAGGACGATCCAAGATGTAATGGTCTATCTTATACCAGTAAAGGTACACAATCCTACATCATGTGATGGAGTAGAAAGTGAATGATTTCTAAAAAAAATTCTCCTTTTTACTTAATACAACACGTTTTGGGATAACCACAAGAACAAAATAATATCAGTTTCAACAAAAAACGGTCAATATTATATTAGGAGGACCTAGAAGATTTCGATACATTTCCAGCTTCACCCGATTTCAATCAGAAATAGTTAGACATGAAGGGAGGTTCAGGGTTGAGCTCTTGTAAAATGAACTCTAGAAAAGCTGAAAATTTTGGTCTTTTTTGTAAAGGGTAGAGCTGATTTAGCTCTATCACAAACGAAACCATCTATTTTGGACCCAACTTAGACATACTTTCGATTAATCTTCCAAGCAGCTGAAGTCAATGAACAAATAAAACCTCAAACAGGAAACTCTAAATTGAGAACCCAACAAAGAACACACCCAAAAGTTGCACCATAAATCATAAAACACTACTTTTAACATGAAAAAAACAAGACCAAGCCGAAGTAGAATGCAATTTCCAAATTTCAGATGAGTATAATGAAGTGGCTGGATACTGTAATCCAAAACTAAATGAATTTTTCAGCAGGCAGGACTGCAGAAGGGGAAGAGCATCAGCTTTATGCATGTATAGAAAGAACAAAGATACATTGTAATTTAACAACTTAGAAGCCAGATATTACTGATACCCTATATTTATCTTTTTGAATGAAACTTTCATTGTACTTTAGGATGTTAGCAAAACAACCAAACACCTTGATAAAATTTGTCAAATATCCCACGTTTTTTTGCTTGTAATAATCATTTTAACTTAACCTGATTATCTTGAGTCATTCGATTTCTTGCAAACACTCATATCACAATTGATTGCAAATACTAAAAGACAGTCTAACTAAGGTATGTGTTCAAAATCAAGTGCGGAATTGAGTATTTGTCTGAAATCAAGTGGGTCAAGGTAAGCAGAATGAGCTAAAATGACCATTGCAAGCAAAAAATATGAGACATTTGATAAATTTTATTAAGACATTGACTGCTTTGCTAATGACTCAAATTACAAAAGCAGTTTTGCTCATAAAAATAATTTAGAGTATCAATTATCTTCTGCCCTAAGTGGAGGCTAATTGCACTTTACTTGAAAGGAAACTAAGAGCTTGTAAAAGTATAAACAAAGATTTGCTACAAGTACTCATCACATTAAAGAATGAGCCAGTAAACTTAAAATCAGCAGCATCAGGTCAAGGCCTAAGACAAATCTCACATGCATAAGTTACTTTTTGCAATGATTTGTTCTCTTAAAAACAATTTCAGAGTCATTTTGAAGAAAAAATCAACACTTTTAGAGCTTTCTCCATTACTACACCTAAAAGTTTACTAAATAAACCAGATAGAAGGCACAACAGAACTGAAAAGGTAGAGCTCCAATTTTCTTGCTCATCATAAACTAATGTACAAGTTACAAAATAATACCTCTGCAATGGCGTTACCGAATGTTTTTCTACACTAAAAGTGCAGATGAACCTCTCTAGTTGATCATTTCTATCCCTCTGCTTAATCAGCTTTTTGAACTGTGGTCTTAAACAGAAGGACATACAGCTTTGTATCCATTGAGAAATACAAAAACCCACCCACAGAGTGGGTCACAAAAGACCCAAAACTCGACCCCACAATACAGTGCCATGCCGGTCCATAAACTCCATCAAATTCCTGCAAAATTCAAACTTTTCTCAATAATTGTTTTTTCCCACAATCACACCCACATCACTGAATCAGCAAAGAACATCACTTTCATTAGCTATGTAATTGGCCCACAAATCGTCTGTGCCTAGCTTAGTTATTGGTTTACATTGTTTAGTCAGTCCCAAATTTAAGTCATCCTCCTCATTCAGTAAACCCAACAAGTAGCTAAGCTAAGTTAAGTAACTAATCCATCCTCCATCCATCGCCTAGAAAAACTTCTGTGAGAACACAGTGCCCTTTCATTGTATGAACAATCTAAGAACAACAAAATCCGCTTAAACAGTTAAAATCTTTTTTGCAGAGGCCCACCCTTTCTTGTATTATTTTTGTTTCTATCAACAACAATGATAAGTCAATGATTCTTTGATTAACAAAAAGAGAAAAAGTAGTAAAGTAATCACTTTTGTAAAAGCAATCACCTTTTTGAGAGTTAATGCGAGGGTCTTGGAGGTGAATTTTACCATACTATCACGACTCTTTCGGGCGCAATCTACTGCATGGATCTGCATATATGGAGGCATGTCAACTGCAACAATTTTCACTCCATTGCTAGCAAATATATCAGCCATCTCAACCTGTGCTCCTCCAAACGACCTCCTTCTTCCATCTCTAGAAGATAACGAAGCCGACTGTCTTCTTCTCTCACACTCAACTCCTTCCCATTCCTCAAAATCCCCATTTTTGAACTCGCCGGTGAGACTGTTGCTTTCATTTCCTTCGGGAGATTTCTTTTTTTTACTCACGATAAATTCGTAAAATTTCTTCTCCGATACTTTCGAGCCTTCCTTTTTGGATATTCTCATCTTCTCAATTTCCGGAACTGGAAGATAATTTCTGGGTAGAGAATTTGATTTGGGAAGAGAAAAGTTAGAAGAATCAACAATGGCTGAAACTGTCACAGGTGAAATGGTGGGTTTTTCTCTCGTGCATGATTTTGAGAAGTTTTTGCAAGAGGGTTTTCGGGATAGAGTTATTTTGGATTTGATTTGTTTCTTGAGCGCGGTATCAATGGAAGAAGGTGTAGGGTCCGATTCTGCTAAGATACGCCGGTGACTTGTCTGGTGAGCCATGCGTTGATGGTGGATAGAAGAAAAAGAAACGGCGGCAGGTTTGAGGAGGGTGAAAACAGAAAAGTTTCAAAGGCGCTCTGGTTTGCTCAACTGGCCAAAAACTAGATGAGAAGTGACAGGGGAGGGGCTAGCGGCATGAGATCTAGAGAGAGCCAGAGAGGTACATGTAGTGTTCAATGGTGAGGTGAAGGTACAGGATAAGGAGGACGTGGAGGGTTTATGATTTTCTTTGACCGTTGACTTGTCTGGTTTTCGGTTGATTGGAATAATACCAATATTTAATTGTTTGTTGATGTTAAGGATAGGTACATTTAATTTTACTTTTGGGATAGGGAAAACGATAAATAAAGTTTGTGGTTAATGACAAGGTAATTACTGTGGTATATTTTTTAATAAGTTAACAACTGACGTTTGGGTAAATTACAAATTTAACATCACAGTTAGCAGTGGGCAAGAACCGACCAGAACTGAGAACCGAGCTTCGGTTCTAGGTTGGTTCCGGTTCTTGGTTCCTGAAATTATAACTGGTTCGGTCTCGGTTCTTGAGTCAAGGTTTGGTTCGGTTCTTGATTCTCTATCTGTGGAACCGAGGAACCGAGAACCGAGAAGTTTGAAAAAGTAAAAGAAAAAGGGGGATAGGTTGGGCAGTGATAGGTTGGGCAGCTGGAACCTTGGAACTAAGAGGCGAGAATGAAGAACCTGCGATTCTGCTTTCTTGAAGACGAAACTGCTATTGCGAAGACGAATATGCATAGACGAACCAGTGAAATCGGTGCTTCTAACCCTTGCTCTTCTGATTTCGAAGGTATGTCGGTTAAAAATTGTTGGATTTACCAATTTAGGGTTTGTGATTCTGATCGAGACTTTGATTTAAGAGTGGCTTCCGATTTTGTTCTTATGCTAATCTTCCTTCTCTCTTCAAAGTAACAACCAGTCTCTTGTGAACTAAAATTTCTTGCTGCAACGAAACATTACTGGTTTGAGAAGATGATTCCTGAATAGATTCCTCTGGAATGCCTTGTTCTGGATTTCTCTGAAAAATAACTTCTTCATTCTTAGTAATGCCATCTCTACTTGCTACATTATCAGATTTTTTCCAACTTCCTGATTGACTTGAGTCAGCAAAAACATTCGCATTAGAATTGAAAACATCATTATGTGTTTCAGTTACCACTTGAGAACTCCCCCAGTTGTCCCCTATCAATAGATCAATCGTATTCACAGCCTTGGCTGCAGCAGGAATGAATTGGGTGCCCTCTGGGACACCTGCATTGCCAGGAAAATCAGGTAAACTCAATTCTATCTTTGTCAACAAGGGTTGGCTTTCTTCAACGAGCTTAGAGGTTATCAAAACAAAATCACATTCTGTACTTGGAGTATCAATATAAAATTTTGTTCTATTTTTATAATTTGATCTGTGATTTGTGAGGTTCTGAAGAGAATTTGATATGCAGAGAAAAACTTTGTTTGCCTAGGAACTGGAACTGACCAGAACCGAGGCTCGGTTCTGGGTCCGGGTCTGGAACCGCATGGTTCTGGTTCCTTAATCTTGGAACCGATAACCGAATGGTCGGTTCCAAAAAGTCCAGAACCGAAACTGAGAACCGACTTGCCCACCCCTAATCACAGTTACATTCACCGTTAAGCACTCCGCGACGGCGTCCTGGGACCCCCCCGCGACGTCCTATGTTGCGAAGGAGCAGAGGCACAGGACGCCGCTGGTCCCCAGGATGCTGTTGCAGCGTCCCAGGACACTGCTGCGGCGTTGTGGGATGCGAAGCAAAAGAAACAAATTTTTGGTGTAAGACGTCGAAGCGGTTTCATGGGACGTCGCAGCGGTGTTTCAGGACGTCGCGACTGTGTCTTTACGACACCCCTGCGGCGTCCCATGAAACCGCCATGGTTTCTTCACCAAAAAGCCCCCATTTTGTACCAAAACGCCGCGATTTCCCTTCACAACACCGCGGTGTGTTGTTTAATTATTTATTTATGTACATAAGCTATGTACTTTTCCTCCTGATATGAAAAAAAATTTGCCATAGTTTCCCTTGTTACTTTACTCCCCCAAAGCTATTCTCATATATCCTACACAAAAATCACAAATAGTTCCAGAATCATCCACTATCAACCACTGTATGTATATAAACAACACCAGATAACAACGCTCGTACAACTTTGAAGTGTAAACAAATGACACGAAATATAAACAAAACATGAAGTACAACAATACACATTCATGTTAACATCTATTACAACTTTGAAATGTAAACAAATTACACGAAATGTACATAAACATTCTACTTCTTCCTTGTCCGTTTATTCTGTAGATCACTGATCGCAAAACATAATTGCTTGTCCATGACTAAATGATGTGTTTTCTCGAACAATGGCCCCTCCTACTCAAAGATGGCTAGATCGTGCTCGTGAAATTGTTCAGGAATTTTGCATTGATAGATCACCCTCATCCCCACACTCGTACACCGCAAGATGTTGTATGAGCTGCAATACAAAGGGAAAATAAGTGAGAATATGCAGTAACCAATAGGAAGAATTTACATAAGGCAAAATACATACAGTTCTTTGTTAATGGGAGCTATGATCATGGAGATAGCTTCCGGCAACAATTGCTGGTAAGCATACTGAGTGTGGAGGTCAACGGACGACATAAAACAATTATGTTTCGAGTGTGTCTGCAAAGAAAACAACGCATTAGATGAACTCAGTTAACCTGAACAACAACCTGGAGAAGCAAGATGATTACTTACGTGAATCCACCCTAATGAGATTAGATTGTGCTCATGATGAAACGCCGCTACGGCTGCATCGTTTGTGGCATTGCACTGCATATATGTTTAGATGAGTACTAAGATAAAATATTAAAAACTAACATACAAAGAAGGCTTCTCACTATATTTGTCGTCCCCTCTTGCTCTGGGAAGATGAGATTAGTGACTGTGTAATAATTGCCAGTCCGCCTTCCCCCAAGAACTGCGCATGTCTCTATATTCTTCTGAGTATTTGCATTCACATACAACTCGAACGTGGTCATCAAATCAGGAGCCTGCAAGAAAAATGTCAAACTTCGTTAGAGTAACAAAACATTAACATGAACCAACACACACATATAACCAACTCACAGACATAATGCTCTAACAATTCTAAGTTGTCGATTCTCATCTTGAACATCTGTATGTTGGCTGCTTGCAGCACGGGTGTTGCAAATGAACAAGACGACATTACGTCAAACAGTAATGAAGTAAATACTGGACCTTGCGTACGAAGTAAATCACTTACGAGCGATGTGAGGCTGCTTCAGAGGCCGATGACGGGGATGACATATGAGCTGATCGCTTGTCAAGTTGCGAAAGTGCTGCCACCACCTCACGGTGTCAATCTGTTGCTTGCATATGGCGCTCTTGTGTAATGCGATGCCTCTCTTCGGCGAGGGCCGCTGCTTGAATATGCCACTCTTGGGCCATTCGATGTCCCTTGGCTGCGAGCTCTTCCCCTCTGCCTATTTGGATTTGTTGCATTTGGAGGTGCTCCTCCATCATTTGAATTTTGGCTTCCATTCTGCTCATCCAGTCGGTCGTCTCCTCAGGCATCGAAGTGAAGTGCGATGACTGAGGAAGAGGCTGCTGTTCATGCAAGGGGGCTGACTGCTGAGGCTCTGAGGGGGGTGGAGGTGGAGGTGCTGGCTACTTCCTGGACTTGCGCTGCCATTCCTCTCCAACGTTGGCACACCTCATGCGGTCCACTTTTGCTTGATTGTAAACGTTTAAGGGAGATTCTTCAATTCTCGGCTCTTTATGGGAGATGGGCACTCCATAATGTTCAACGATCCTCTGTATCAGCCAATTGTACAGGAGGTTCTTCGATGGGATGTTCAACACCTCATTCATGTGGTTTAGGATGATAAATCCAATGTCCACCTTTTTCCCGGTGAACACCTTCTCCATGATGTAAAGATCCATGCAACTGATATGGTTTCGATGCCCATCCCGAGGCAAAATTGTGTAGGTTAGGATGAGGTGGACCAATCGGGCTATAACATTCAGATCCTTGCCCTTTGGCTTATGATACTCTGCAACCTCTGGATCCCGGTGCAGGAATCTCAGCACTTGTACCCTTTCTCCCCGGCTGACAAATGGTGGCTCCCGAGACACGTGATAGTATTCTTCGCTTGGGCCATCCAATTCACATCCAACCATAATATTTACGTCATGGGGAGTCAACCTCAACTCCCGTCCAAACACGAACGTCCTTAGCTCCATTGGCTCAATCGATAGTCTCAAATTTGCATAGAAGAATTTAATAACTCGCTCGCAATAATTGCCTCTCAGCTGGTACAACCCAGTCAAGCCAGCATCTTCCATCAGTTTTTTAATCCCCATGCCAGCCAATGAGTCCAAGTCTACTATTTTTGACACAATAATTGCATGATTATGAATATCATCATCATCATCGTACCGTGATTTGCAATGTGCTGACCGAAATAATCTGACCCTTCGCCCTTCTGTGAAAGGTTCAAACCGGACAATTGAGTATTCGGATTCTCCTTCGGCTTGTTCTACCTCTGGTTCAACCGGTTGCTCATGCTCAGTCGCCGCGGGTTGCTCAGGGTAGGACGCCGCGAGTTGCACAGATTCGGTTGTTGCCTTCCCATGCTTGGCCGCCAATTTGGTTGCTCGCATGTACTTTCTCATTTTCGGTGTTTGATCGCGGTGAAAAGTGTTTGCCGAGAGGTTTCGGTGATTATGAGAGTTGAGGGTGAAAATGGCTAACCCTAGCCTTTTCGCGCATTATGTATACAGCTGATTAAAATGACGACGCCTCAACGACTTACTGGGACGCCGCTGCGGCTTCCTGGGACTTGCGCCGCAGCTTCCTGGGACGCCGCGGCGGAGGCGACATGGGGCCTTCACGGCGTCTAGGCAAAAATGTGCCTCTTTTCCTTCGCCGTGCACACTGGATTCATAAACAAATTCATATGTTTCAATTTAGTCACAATTACAATATGTAGCTAATCTATCAAACGTTTCTCTCACGGAAGGTTAAGGTCCATCGTCCTGTACGTTTGTGTTTGTGGACCTTGTGCATCCGACTCCTGCAACATAGATTGCAACTGAAATTAGCATTGTTCAAATAATACTTGAAAACGTTAACGTCACCAGGGGCTCACCTGTGTCGTAGGGACTCTATCAGGATCTGTCTCAAGGACTAGGGCGGGGGCTGACTCGGGAACTCTGAACCCCATAAATGTGCCCTCTGACCTTCCTCTGCCACCTCTGCCTCTGCCTTGGTCGCTCCCTCTGCATGGCCTAGCACTTGACTCGACTCCCCCATCGTAAGTACGAGAATTGATCCCCACACGGCCACACTGGCCACAAGTGACGTTGAGATGTCTTCTGGTTAGCACCGTCAGGCTTGGGGCCTCGTCCACATCACGTACTCTACGTACGCGTGGCCTTCATGGAAGCCTTTTAAATGACGGTGGCCTAATTGGATCAAGATTCGTCACAGGAGGCCACTCGATCGGCCCATTGATGGGGCGGAGAAAGTAGGAGTACATTGCCATGTATGTTTCCCGGTGATAGCAAGCATTCACAAATTCCTTAGAGATCTCCTCATGAAATTAATGCACGGGATTGCATGGACACACGGGATGCCGGTCAACTCCCACCGGTAACATGTACAAGTACACCTGTCCAAATCGACAGAGTACATGTCGGTACTGTTGCTGACCTCAAACTGGGCAGCTCCTGCAAACTGGGGGCTCCAATTTCTACTGGCAAGTTGTACTTTGGCGAGGCGGTTGTTGATCATTAGACACAACCGTTCGGTCGACTGAGCCATCTTTTCATTTTTTTTACGATCCTACCCATGATGCCCTTTCGAATGATCTCAAACATACTTAGAATTGGTTTGTCCCGGGCGGGTAGGATGCAGGCATTGAAGGACTCGCTGAGGTTGTTGAGGCTTATGTCGCACTTTGGGATAGAAGAGAAGGCATGTTTGGCCTAGCATGTCACCTCTATTCCTTGTAAATATTCGTGGGCCGCCGGGTCGAGGACAAATAACTTGGCCATCTCTTTCTCAAATTGCCTCACTGTTGTGGCTCTTGATGCAGCCCACATTGCATCCTTGAACAACCTGTCTTTAAATTGTTTTTGAAAATTGGCATACAAGTGTCGGATGCAAAACCGCTAGTCTGCTTGCCATGCCACCTCTCTCACAGCTAGCACTAGCCCTGCAAAGATTCATAATATGAGACAAACATTGGTAAAAAATGCATAACATAAACACATAATGCAAAAGCAATGAACCACACCTTTGTCGATCAGAAATGATTGTCCATCCATTACCAGATGGGGTGTTTAGATCGTCTAGCAACAATTCTAGAAACCACCTCCACGAAGCCTTATTTTCTGCTTCAACCACTGCTACGGCAATCGGATACATACCATCGTTCCTGTCGATGGTGACAGCAGTGAGCAGTTGGCCCGGAGTCGATTCCTTCAAGTGGCAACCATCTAAACAAATAACCGGTCTACCACAGTTCAACACAGCCCTCTTGCATGCATCCAAGCACATGTACATCCTTTTAAATACACTCATGTCAAGGCCAACACGCAGTGAACTTCCAGGATTGGACCTCCGAATCTCCTCGGCATAGGACCATATGAGCTTGTATTGCTCATTGCCATCCCCTTCGTTAATTTTCTTGGCCACATTTCTTGCCCTTCTAGCAAGGCTAGGTGTGATGTTGACGTTGAAGTCCTTCCTGACAGTCTCAATTATGGAAGATATGTCCCAGTCGGTCTGACTTTTAAATCTGTCTAAGTAATGCGTTGCCACCCATTTGGCAGTGGCATGACGGCTTTCCATCTTTCTAGAGCATGTGTGAACGTCGTTGTAGATCTTTACTTGAAACATCATTTCATTTTGCATTTGTGAGGCGTGCAACCGCCATGTGCATCCTTCTTGGCAGGCAGCTCTCAATCGATGCACATCACTGTGGGTGAATTTTATCCCGTACCCATTCTTCACTGCATGATCAACAATTTCTTCTCTAATTTTATTCAATGAACTATACTTTTTGCCAAGGCCCATACCAACGAATATGCACTGTGCTTCTGGTTGGCGCCTCAACCTACTCTCTGCCATGTCCATCTCTTCATCACTAGTGGATTGGCATGCTGATCGGAGGCCCTCATCGTCCTCTTCGTTTAGATTTGCTGAAACAGAATGCAAAACAATCGCAACTTCATTTCCAAGGCCACGTACCTCGTTCTCATTGGCCAAAAATGTCTTAGTGGGCCCCACTTCACATTGATGGTTAATAACGGATTCTTCAACACTCCAAGACGCCATATGCTTGTCAACAAATTCTTCACATTTGCCAAAATTTCTTTCTCTTCAGCTCTCGGACTTCTCTAGGGTTCGCTAATCGCTGATCAAATGCCTCTGAATGTTGAGAGGAGTTAGCGGTCTATTTATAAATTCGCGGGGGTGTCTGGGACGCCGCGGCGGTGTCCTGGGACACTGCGGCGGCTTCGTAAGGACACCGCCGTGGCATATTTACAATGCCGCTGCGGTGTCATTGGGACGCCGCGGAGTCAAGGGGCTGCTTTTCTTCGCAACACAAGACACCGCAGCGGCTTCCTGGGGACCAGCAGCATCCTGTGCCTCTTCTCCTTCGCAACACAGGACGCCACCGCGGCGTGCTTAACGGCGAACGTAACTGCGATGTTGAATTCGTAATTTACTCAAACATCAGTGGTTAACTTGTTAGAAAATATACCACAATGGTTGACTTGTCATTGATCGCAAACCACGATGGTTGATTTGTTATTTTCCCTTTGGGAAATGAAGTGTACTAACGGGATCAATGACAAATTAATCTCCGAATTATTTTTGTTAATAACTAAAATACTAAACTATGGATAATGAATAGAGCAGATATCGTAGTTATATTTTTCGTTAAAAAGTATTATCATTTCACTACGGAACGTTGTCTTTCTGCGGCAGAACGTTGTCTTTCCACTAAACAGAATTAAAATATTATTTTTTGCAAGCAAAATGATTATTTTTTGCTGCATAAAGACAATGTTCAGCAGCGGAACTGTAATGACCCGATTTTATTTACTTTGAAAATCGTGTAAATTTTAAGTTTTTCTTTTTATAAAAACATCAGAGTATTTTCCTTTTATAAAACTCGATCATTAAAACTTTTTACTTAAAACATTTATCAATTTTAGCAGAAGTAATAAAAATCATTTTTATGAAAACGCAGCGGAATTAAAATACAATATTAAATAATTTACAACCCTTTTACAATTAAATTCCCTTTAATTCTTTAGCCCAGCCAGCCACAAGATCCGCGCGTGCAAATCCTTCATCACTGCTTCTTAACCTGTTCTCCTATGCGTGTACCTACATCGCAAGACTTAACTAATGAGCCTAATGTTCAGTAAGTGATATAAACTAAAAGGTATGATGCACATGTCATACAACTTTTAAATCTCTTTTCGTTTTCTTTTACCGTTTCTTACTTTCTTTCTTTTATTTTCTTTTATCGTTTTCTTGATCTTAACTCTGTTTTATCTTAACTTTACTTTACTGTTCATTCTTTACTTGATCGTTGTTTTACTTTATCTTGAAAGGCGTTGGAGATGTCTAAACTTGACGAGGCGAACCTCACATCCCCAGACGACCCCGTTTGTTTTATCTTTTTCTTTATCTTTACTTTATCTTGAAACTTTACTTCATTTTGTCTTTACTTTATCATTATCTTTACTTTATTGTTTTGCCTTTGATATTCAACTCAAGTCTCAACCAATGGGGGAGTAACTCGCCCCAAGCCTCTATCCATTGGAACCAAGTCCACCAAGCCTCTATTTATGAGTCTGAGTTTAATATCAAAGCTTTAATCATTTAACATTGGAATGTAAACTCAACCAATGGGAGAGTAACCCACCCAAAGCCTCTAACCATGAGGACAATGTCCACCAAGCCTTTATTTATGAGTTACAAGTCAAAGCCTCAACTAGTTGCCATTGGAAACATAACCCAACCATTGGGGGATTAATCCACCCAAAGCATCTATCCATGGGGACAATGTCCACTAAGCCTCTTACGTGCCAAAGTTTTTATCTTTTTCTTTACTTTACTTCATTATTTAACCATGGGGGAACAATCCGCCCAAACTTTTATCTTTTCTTTACTTTACTTTATTATTTAACCATAGAGGAACAATCCGTCCAAGCCTTTATATTCATTTCTTTATTATTCATAACCATCTCATTCCTTCTTTGTTTCCTTTTTAACATTTCGTAAATATTTCGTTTCTTCTTTGTTTCCTTTTTAACATTTCGTAAACGTTTCGTTTCTTCTTTATTTCCTTTCTTTCTAAAATCATGTCTGAAAGCCATTTTTGTATCTTTTTGGAAAATTATGATGCGTGATGCTCGTGAATGCATACATTCTCTACTAGAGGAATTTAATAGCATAACCAACATACAATTCATGCTTATAAAACTGTAAACAACGAAACGTGCTATTTAAAACTGTAAACATTGAAACATGCTATTTAAAACTGTAAACAACGAAACATGCATCTCTTATTTCTTGCGATGTAGGGTCTGAAGACCAAAGCACATGCATATCACTTACCTGGAATCCGTGGCGTGTTTAACACTCTATTCTTTTCCCGTTAATACCTAAACCATTAAATTCACATATTATTAACTACACTTATACGACTCACACTTTCACAATCTGCATATGGACAACAGAATTGCAAGCCTTATAATGTTGCTCATTCCATCAATGTGTCATGATAAATTAACTTTACAAACCCGAATATTATTTTATCATGAATCCATATTTTCCATAGCCAATAATGGCCAATATGCACAATATATACATTTCAAACCAAGAGGTAGTTCACCAATCAAGAACACTTAACAACAATATATATTTTCCATATTTAATTCTAATTATTTACATGTCTTTGATCAATTAATATCCTAATCCCAATACAAAACTAAGAGAATGTAAGGACCAAGATTGTAGCTAACAAGTTTATATCTAGCACTAATACTTTCTTCGTTCAGAAATATAACACTTAACACTTCAACACTTGTTATCTTCCAACCAATTCATTCAGAAACCCAATAGAGTGTAAAACCAAAAGTACTAACAGATTATTCTCCAATAATATAACACTCTAACAACAAACTAACCATTTCCCATAAAATCATGAAGCTGAGTATAAGCAGAGCATTAATCAACACTCGACCAACAACCCAAATTCTTATTGATAGAATAATTTCTCCATAACAATAAATACCACCAAGAGAAGTCAAAACAGACTCACGACAGGGTATTTTTCTACTTGCTCAACCGCAGAGTACACAGCACATTCATAATCCTCAACACAACCATCAATATAAGATGAACTAAAGCAGTAGCTAAACAAAGGATCTATCCAACCAGAACTAGATTCCAACCAACAGAACGCCAAACATCCAGAAGAATCCAAACATCCACAAAAATCCAGATTACAGAGAAGGAAACATTCTCACCGTGAGGACCCGAGAGGAAACCCAGTAGCTTCACTGCTTCACAATTCCAGAGAAACATTCAGCCACTGCATCCTTCTCCAGCACTTCTTCACTGTCATTCACTCGTTCTCCTCACTGTCCCTCACTCGGCTCACACCATCTCCAGCACTTCACTGTCACATTTCCTCTCTTCCTCGCCAGCTTCCAATCTCAATGCCAGATTTATAGACAGAGCAGACTGGAAGGTTTCCCAATTCAAGGAGGGAGGTCCAATGACCAAACTCCACGCTGGACGTCTGTTATCATTTCGGGAGAAGAAATAACCCGTTCAATTATGGACCAGTAGACCCGGACTCGGAACCGTACCGAAGCCCTGCTCCAGCCCCGCCAATTCGTCTCTGCCATCACCAAAAACGCCACTTCCTACGCCCATAACCGGAATTCAGGAGAAGAACATAAAACGCAGAGCATCGACTTACCTCCACCGGCGAATCACAGCTCCAATTCCGACATTGGAGGCCGAGGCATCCGAGGCCGAGGCATCCGAGCCCTAGCTCGCCGCACGAAGCGTCGCCCTCAACTGGACAGAACCTCGTCGCCGAACGTTACCGCAACTCCCGTCGCTCGCCGTCGTCCGTCGTCCCGCAGTCGCTCGCGATTCCCTCCCGATCGCTCTCTCTCTCTCTCTCTCTCGCCGTTTCTCTCCCCCTTCTCTTCTCTTTTTTTCTTTTTCTTCTTCTTTTTATTTATTTATTTCTTTTCTTTTCTTTAATTTAAATCATTAATTAAAATAAAACTTATTTATTTATTTATTTTCTTTTCTTTAATTTAAATATTTAATTAAAATAAAACTTAATTTAATAATTAATCCCTCGTATCACTTTTTGAATCTCAATTTTAATTTTCTTTTCTTCAATTAATCTAATTATACCCCCAATTAATCTCTCGTTGAATAAATAAATTTCGATCATCCTTAATTAATTATGTTCACAAAAGTCGGGGTATTACAAGAACGATAACGTTTCGTTTGCAAAAAACGTTTTGCTTACGAAAAGATTACTTTTCTTTACGAAAAGTGAGACATTGGTGATGAGCACTGGACGACGATAATGGACTAGGAAAATGAAAGAGAAGATGGTGAAGAGAACTGGACGAATGAAATCAAGAGGAGGGTGAGTCATGCCGACGTTCGACAACATTTTCAGAAAACCAAAATCGTGAGAATTGTTTTCAACAACAAGAAGACCATGTCGAAGCTTCCTGCCATCGTCTTCGCTGTACGATTGCTTCAATTATTGTGATTTTAGCATAAAACTGAAGTAGAATTAGAATTGCATTGAGTATGTTTTTTCATCGTCTTCGCGGTAATGTTTCTTTCAACAGGTAACAGTGATATTTGCATTGTCCATTTTTCATAGTTCAGTGTTTAAGTTGTTAGCAAAAATTGTTCAGTAGTTGACTTGTCATTGATCTTATAGTACAATAGTTGTTTTGTTAATTTCCCTTTATACTTTTATTGAATAATATATTTTTTATTTTTTATTTTTTGACGTAGTAAATATTAATTAATGTAATAAATTATAAATAATTAAAATAAATTATAAATTGCATAAATTAATATTTGACAGAATTATTCATTTTTATTTTACTTATTGATATGATCTTTATTAATTGAAGTAATTAATATTTTTGTTTAATTATTTATAATTTATTTTAATTATTACATCAATTAGTAAATGACACGTAAACATCATGTTAAGAGACAAAATCCGAGAGTATGATCGCGAGAGATGATTTAGAAAACTTTCATACTCTCGGTCCCAAAGGTGGAGCGAAATAGATTTGGGGATAGCCTTATGTATTGAAAATGGGTGGTGTTTAAAAAAACAAGGAGAAATTCAAAGCACATATGAAAAGTAATGGATGAACGTGAAGGCAACCTATGTTATGTCCCATATTCAATAAGACCTAAACAATTAAATAATGAGATTCCTTTTAAAATCCGATGTAACCATCAAAATAAGAGACCGGGAGGGACGGCCTACTGGCAAAATATATTGCATAATGCTTAATCTCTATTTTTATACTATATTCTTTCTTCATGACGTGTTAAATATTGATCCGTGCAATCAATGACTTATTTTAATTTTTTGTAATTTGCTACATTAATTACACCAATCAATATTTGACACGTAAAAATGAAAGAATTTGAAAGTATAAATAGAGAATAAATATAATATTACTCTTATTTATTTGCTAAAGGAACTGGGCCAATATAATTAAGTTAAGCCCCGTTCGTTGAATCGGTACATGTTTGGACTGAACTAAGCTTTATGCTTGTTTGAACACAAGTATGCATTTGCATTTTTTTTAAAACTCAAACATAAACTCGTAGACAAATAAGAATAAATACGGATTCTCAATTCAATTATGCATAAGTTGAAGCAGATTAATGGTTCAATTTCGGTTCAAAATAAAGAAATAATCATATAGTTTGTTCATAATTTTAATTTTTCCCTTTTATTTTATTTCTTCATTGTTGCTTTGTTTTGGCGTGACATATTTACAACTCTAAACTAAGTGTTTGTTGATTATTTAACATTGATTTGTGTAATTAATGATTTATTTTAACTATTTATAATTTATACATTATTTGTACCCATTAATATTTGTCACATTAAGAAATAAAAATTAAAAAACAGAAATAGAGAATAAATATAACACTGCTCGAACTCAAGTGACACTGATGATGTAAATGTAACTTTCTCTCTTCCACTATTTTCTCTATTCATTCCACATCTACAACTACCCTAAATCAACCCCCATCATTTTTATCTTGTTGCCTTCTTCTAGTTTCCTTTGATAGAACAACAATTACGAACGAGATTGCTCGATCTATTACATATAAGCATGTGAAGTCATCTCGTTGTGGATCTCTTCGTCTTTTTGTTGAGATTTGAGAGCTCTTCAAATTGCTCTTTGACATCAATATTGTCTTCTTTGTCATCATCAAATTCCTCGTTAAACTCTCTTCATCAAAACATTCATATCTTTTGGTACAAAATAATTTAATAAGAAATAAATTAAATGTTTAACAGTATTAATTAAAATTTAAAAAAAAAAGGTCCAAATCCAGCTGATCTTTACTTAGACGGTGTGGTCTATGCCAAATGCCAACCAAGAGTATTATTTAATTTAATTAATATATTAATAATTATACATATATTATTTTATTATATATATTTAAAGGATCGACAACATAATATTACATATTGCCTATCTTTTCTGTAGTTGAAGATGTGGTTGAGTGGGCAGTCGAGTAACCGAATTGTTGATCGACCAAAAATATAAAGATATGAAGAAGCGGTCGACCGATTTGACAGATCTGCACGAAAAATGGACAACTAAAAACAAAATGTTAGCATTCCAACGGTTGGATGTGGTCAACCAAAAAAGAAATGGTCGGCCACTCAAGCAGAGTCTATTTTTAGAAGGCACTCCGAAGCTCAAACTAACGATGGGAGAAGTGGAGCGAAGCTCTTGCAAAATTCATACACGACTTCTCCTTATTCATACGAGTGCATGTGCTTAACTCTCTTATCCCTAAACTTGAGATTGTTTATTTGAGAGTTAGAATCTAACTTTTATTTTACATTTCCGCATTTTGTTAAATGCTACAGCAAGGGTGACGCCCCTCAATAGTCAAAGGCTAGATTGACTGTAACAACCCGATCCTAAATTCTCAGATTAAAACGACGTAATTGTTTTGTTAAAAATAAAATGAGTTAATACATCGTTTTATGGATGTTATGTTACGATGTTGCGACGTATACCCTCGTAGGCGTTTAGCTTGGGTAAGATTTAGAAGAAAATATGAAAAACGATGGATTTATAGGTATTGCGGACGACTGGGCATAGGATGCGGACGCAGCGGACGAATAAATTGGAGTCCGCATTGAATCTGTATAAATAGGGAGTATCCGGACGATACATGCGGACAATGGATTTTGCGTCCGCAATGAATCTGTCCAATTTTGATTCACGCAGACGACACCATGCGGACGATGCGGATGACGAAATGGCGTCCGCAACCAGATTTTGAACGGTACGGACAAATGTTTAGGACACCATTTACTGTGTAATTTTGGACTTGCGGACAACAGTACGGCGTCTGCAATCGTCCTAAAGACACCAGATCTGCGATTTTAAAGGAAACTAAAGTCAGAAAACAACGACGGGTTTCAACATTTTGCGAGTTAATGCTTGTGCTTTCGGTGGGAGAATCCTGGTAGCAGCTCCGTAGCCCAACCTAGATGCATGTCTTGTCTCCTTTGTCGTCTAGGTATGTCTCCCTCTATATCTTCCCCACTTCCTCCTCCTCCTCCAAGTGTTTTTGGGTGCTGGGAGTATTGAGTTGCATTTCCGCTGCTGAGTGTGGAGCCTTCGTACAAGAGATTAGACTTCAACAGGTAAGGAATGGGTGTGTCTGCCCCTCTATGCCCTGCCCACAAGTATTGTAGTCATGTTTGTTGAAATGGTTCTTTGTTTTATAATTTCTGAAATGGTTCTCTGTTTTATGCTCTGTAACCCATCTTAGTGCAACTTATTTTATTGAAAACCAAGAACACGAAATGCATAGAGAATGTTCAAGGATATGCTTAATAAGTACAATGGAAAGAAGAAGATAATGGTTATGATGGAAAGAGAAACCAAGTGATTGTTATGAATAAGTTTTCTGGTGTAGAATCATAAACTGTTTTTCTGGTGTAGAATCATAAATTGTAGTTTCCTTGCTGAACTTGTAGTTTCCTTGCTGAACTTGTACAAATGTGTGTTATGACTCCTATGTTCCATGACAAGGATTGAGGATATGAAATCTACTATGATAATGATTAAGGAAAGGAAAAAAAATGGGATCCTAAGCAAAGGAAATGCAAAAGAGAAAGGAAGATGTTATATATAGTTTTCTAGTGATTATGCAGTTTCTGGTTTATGTTTTCTAGATGCTATGCAAATGGTTTGAGATATATGTTTTATGACGTTTACATGATACGAAAAGGAGCAATTTCATGATAAGTAACACAAGACAAGTAAAGAATGAGTTAAACATAGAAATGGAAAATAGTATAAAGAGTAGGGTGGATGATGCTATTGTTGAGTTTCTACATCTTTTTGTTCACCAAGTATTAGGTGTACAGATTTCATGCATTTTCGGTTTAATATGTTTAGTATAATAATTACTAAAAGTTTAGCATGATAATTACCAAAACTACTTTTAATAAGGATAAGTGAAGAGAGAAAAAGGATTTAGGTTTGTGTGTGTGTGAATATGCTGGTTTATTTCTTGTCCTGGTTTTCTATTTAGATTTTATCATTGTTTCCATTGTTACATGCTAATGTTATTGGTTTTCATGCACATGTGTTTAGTCCTAATAACTTAATGGAAGTAGAGATGATTTAAAGAAAGTGTGAAATTAATCAACATGCTAGAATTTTATCACTAGGATGAAAGGTAATGCAAATGAAATTGAATGAGAGCATGAATTGTATTATTCTGTTCTTAGTTCTTTCTTATATATATATATATATATATATGCTCCTTGTTTCGTTATTGTGTCTTTCATATATATATGCTCCTTGTTGCGTTAAGGAAAAGTTAGATTGAGTCCATGATTAATAGAACCAAGTAGGGAGTAACCACTCGGGTGGTACTCACATGCATGAGTGAAGAAAAAGATTAAGAAAGAACCCTAAAGTAGGACTGGGCAAGAACCGACGGAACCGAGAACCGGAACCGGAACCGAGGTCGGTTCCGGGTTCGGTTCTGGTTCCCGGTTCCACAAATGACATTTCAAAACGGGTTCGGTTCCTTGATTAAAGGCGGGTTCGGTTCTCGGTTCCAGGGGTTAAAGAACCGAGAACCGACTATTTTACCCTAAAATCAGAAATTCTGATTCATAGCCCTACCCTCCCCGACCCCGACTCCCCGATTCTGATTCAGAGCCCTACCCGATTCCGAGAGACGACGAGTGACGACTGCGATCAAAGAACAGAAAGACAACTGCGATTGAAAGCTGAGAGACGACGACTGGTCGACTGCAACGAGGATTGAGAAGGTGCGCCGAACACTATGAAGCTACGAGCCTGCGAGCGACGAACACCGTGAAGCCGAGCCACTGCAACTGCAATTACACAGGGTATTGTCTACTTTGATTGATCTACTCCTCTAATTCCGAATATTGTACTGCTCCTCTAATTACACAGAATGAATCTGTAATGCAATTTTACAAATTGCTCTCTGTAATATTGTTAACCTAATGACTGTTGAAAGGCGATAGCCATCTGTAAAGCAATCTGTAAATCTGTAATGTGCAATCTGTAAATGCAAATTACAGATTGCAATTTACAGATTGCAATCTGTAAATGCAAATTGCATTACAGATTTGCAATCTGTAATGCCATGCCCTGTTTTGTTTGGGTTGGTTCCTGTTCTATTTTGGATAGAAATGTCGAAAATTCATTTTGAATCTGCTGCTCTGTTGGACTTGGACAATTGTTGTGTTTAAACTCTACTGTTATTGAAAATCAGAATTTGGAAACAGGTTCTCTGTATCGAAAATCAGAAATTGGGGAAACAGGTAAACAGCCGTTCTTGGAACTGAGAACCGCCGGTTCCGGACCCGGAACCGACCTCGGTTCTGGGTTCGGTTCCGGTACCCATCGGTTCCGGGTTCGGTACCGGCTCCCCGGAACTGAGAACCGATTATTCGGTTCCGGACGGTCCGGAACCGGACTCGAACCCGAAATGCCCAGTCCTACCCTAAAGGCGGGTATATGCCGGGAAAAGAAAAGAACCCTAAAGGCGGGTAAATGCCGGAATAGAAAGAACCCTAAAGGCGGATATATGCCGGGATAGAAAGAACAAACCTTAAAGGCGAGTATATGCCGGAACTAGGGAGTTGAGGTAGATGGGTAGTCCGGATCTAGTCTAGCTACTAAGATACACCCTCACCAAGAAGGGAAAGGGACTAGTAGCCCACAAGGGGTTAGTTTCCGTACAGCTAGGCTATCTCAAAGGAAAACCCTCAATCTCCGGGCTCGATGTACGAGTTTAAAGAATGAACAAAGAAAAAGAATGAAATGAAAGAAGTTGGATTGGGTGGTCCCCGTTTCAACAAGAATTAAAGAGAGAAATGCATAATTGTTTTTCCCCTCTCCTTACTGAGCGTAAGCTCACGTCCTTACTTGTGGTGTAGGTAACGATGGAAATATGCCAGAAATTAAAGAAGAGGTCATTCCGGTGGAGTCTGTGGTTGGTCCAACAATGACGCCAGCGGAGTAGTAGTAATATGGTATGGTACGACATGAAGAAATGAATGTTAAATTCAGTTTATGTTTTTATTTGAATAATTGGGCTATGTAATCTTGATAACTTTGGATTTGAACTTCAACTATGTTTTGAATGTTGTTTCCAGTAAAAGTAGTTTACTCTTTATTTATGCTTCCGCAAATTTTTATGAATAATTTCTTTTAAGAATGAAAAATGAAAGAATGATTTTATTAACAATTCGGATTTTTAGGCACTCTGATAACCCTGTTCAATGATTTTAATAAAGGTTAATGAGCTTTTAAGACGGTTTAAGAAATCCGAGTCGTTACATTGATGCTTGTGAAGATCAATCCAAAGGGTAACACCCTGAGAATAGTTTGTAAAGGTTTGATTGACACCTGTGAAGTCAATAATCACCAATTGGGGAGATGAGGTGATTAAGGATCTTCAAGTAGAAAACTTGGAGTGTAGGCGTAGGTTGGAGTGGCCGAATCTCGTGAACAAATGATGTGCGCAAGGAATGCGACGGATGAACTATAGATGAATGCACCACTTCTCACCTCTTTGGATAAGGATGCGGATGCAATGTTCTCTTGTGATATAACTCACACAAGAGGATCTTTGGATATGATTCACCAAAGGCGTTTGGATATAACTCACCAAAGAAAAGAAAAAGGATGACTCCAATTTCCGAATCAAAGCAAAGCTTTAATTTGTATTTAATTCTCAACTATCTAAAACATAAAATTAGGTGGCTTTATATAGCCTTTTAAGAACATAAATTAGAAAACTAAATAAGAGATAATCTAGATAAGTGGATCTAGATCTCCTAGTAAGTGGATCTTTTTAGAGATAATATCTAAAGAGATAATATCTTTCTCTCTCTTGTCCTCCAAGCTTGTCTTCATGGGCTTGCTCTGGGGCTTCTTTTCATGTTCAAATCGTCCACTTGGATGAGTTCCACATCTTGAGTTTCTTGATCTCCAAGTTTGGAAACTCGGGTTTCCCTTAAACTTTTTGTTCTTTGTTCTTTGGGCTTTTACCATAGCAAATGAATTTCGAATTAAACGATCCAATATGCGTTAGAAAGCTTAGGAAGTTGGTTACAATCTTCATGAAGAATACTTCTTGAAAAGACATAGTCTTCATTTTCAAAATAGTCAAACTATTGGCAAAGGTCAGAATGAAGACAGCTTTGGAAAGTCCACTTATGATTGATCTTCATGATATTCTTTGAGGCTTGATAAATAATCGAATAGTCTCATTTCACATCAACAAACGTATTTGCTCTCTCTTTCCCTTGTCTCTCTTATATTTGTTATAAATCACATAGAGATTAGAATTAATTTTATCGCACGAAAAAGTTTAGCACACCTAATTCACTTCTCCCTCCCTTAGGTATGCATACGGTCCAACACCTTCGTTCTTACAACCACACACGTTTCTGCTGCAGAAGCAAACTTTTCTGCTACAAAGAATTTCTAGTTGTTCAAAAGAATTCAACTTTCTTTCAAAAATTTTCCAACTTTAACATCACAAAATAATTTCTTGCATAAATCTCACTCTCTAAACCACTGATCTTCATACTCAAATCAAAAACCAAAATTCTTAATAAGTCCACACAATTTATTGTTAGATATTGTACAGAGAATTCAGTTTTACTTTATGAGAATATCTAAGACTCAAACTTTAGAAATTCCAGGTTTCAACAACACAATCCGATAGGTAAAACGTCAGCCTAATCAATTCCACTTATCAAAACTTTAAATTCAAAGATGATATATTTTCACAACATGAAGAACACGGATTTTTTATCGAATATATCAACTCTGAACTTCAATTTACAGCCAACGCTCTCTCCCACTCAAGACTCTGTTTTTCTCTGGAGAGTATTAAAAAAAATCCAGAAATGAATGAAAATACCCGAAGACGTCCTTAAAAGACAGTCAAATGAATATTTTTTTCTCTAAAATATATATATATATATATATATAGAGAGAATGAAAATACCCGAAGGCGTCCTTAAATGACAGTTAAATGAATATTTTTTTCTCTAATATATATATATATATATATATATATAGAGAGAGAGAGAGAGAGAGAGAGAGAGTTGTACATGGTAGAAATACATTGCGTTTCTAGAGTGAGAATATAATAAAACTGTGAGAAACAAAATTACGGTCATAGTATTGAATGCTTGTAATACTGGGGGAGAGACTATACATGAGTTGGTATGGTTAGCTGAGCCATTTTGAGAAACACAATTGAATTAAAAAATTAGGGTTTACTCTCTGAAGTTAAGAGATTTGGTCCAAAAACAGGTACATCTGTCAATTCCGATCACGAAACCAGATGCTCCGTACTGCAAAAATGATGTTCGTCAAGATATAGTCTATGAGCTGGTATGGTTCGTAAGAAAAATCAAGGAAATTTAGATTCTAGCTTTGAAGATGATGATTTTGGTTGAAAAATTGATTTATATTCCAATTCTTGTTCCAGTATCAACCGCTTCAGACTGCTTGATGTTCGTGGAGACATTGCATACGACATGGTGTGGTTAGCCATTTCTAGAAAATATCGAACCTATCATAAATTATGATTATTTTGTGAGTGATGAAATTTAAATGCTAAAGTTTGTCGAGACAACGAGATGACATTCAAGAACAATTCAGTTGAGAGCACTTCCAATTCCATTTTATTTCCAAGAAATCCGGCACGAAAATGGCAGAAGGGAATTTTTGAAAACCATTTTGAATTTTCTCGCAAGGAACGAGGAATCATCGTCATTCCCATACCCACTTCCGAACTCCATTAATTCCTCTCATTTCTCTTCTCTTAGGGGGTTCCGCCTGATCTTGCTGACCTAACCTCTCTCTCTCTCTCTGCTCGTTGTTTCTATCTGAACTTTTCGAGTGGTGGCATTAATGGCGAACCCGGGATTTCCGGTTCCAGTTTCCAACGAAGTGAATTTGGCGTAGGTGTTGATCATCGTCTTGCTGTGTTGTGGTTCTGTGAAGTTGGTTTCTGGAATTCGATTTGTTGGGCTTTCGAGTGGGAGATGAAGAGGGGGAAATTGGATAAGTTTGGGGTTTTCTCGTCTCTACCGAGGCAGAGATCGGTGCAGATATTGATCGGCGTTGGGGTTTTGTATCTACTTCTTATTACTTGGGAGATTCCTTTCGTCTTCAAAACTGGTTTAAGTGCTGTGTCGCAGGAGGCTTTGTCTCGGCCTCGTCGGCTAGATAGCGAGGAGGAAATGGAAGAAAGAGAAGCCCCGACTCGCCCATTTGAAGACGTTTCTCGTAAATCGTTGCAGCCGTCTCAGAGTCGACTTAAGAAGTTTAAGATCGTGTCCGGGCTGTCGTTCAATGTGAAAGCATTTGATTCCGGTGATTCTGAGCTTTTCAAGTCGGCTAAAATGGCTTTCGACGTGGGGAAGAAGCTTTGGGAAGAGATTGAATTTGGAAAACTTCGAATTTCGGAGAAAAGAAAGGCTGAGAATCGATCAGAATCGTGCCGAACGTCCATTTCGTTATCTTCTTCAGAGTTCTTGGCTGGTGGTAAAGTCATGATACTTCCTTGTGGACTTACGCTGGGGTCACACATAACATTGGTGGGAAAACCGAGGATGGCACATGCGGAATATGATCCGAAAATTACGTCGCTAAAGAACGGTGATGAATCAGTGTTGGTTTCACAGTTCATGATGGAGTTGCAGGGGTTGAAGACCGTAGACGGTGAAGATCCACCGAGGGTTTTGCATTTTAATCCAAGGCTGAAGGGGGATTGGAGTGGGAAGCCTGTGATCGAGCTGAATACTTGTTATAGGATGCAGTGGGGCTCTGCACTTCGATGCGAAGGCTGGCCATCGAAGGCTGATGAAGAGACGGGTAATTGATCTTGACTATGCTGTGGATTATATGCATTTGATTAGCTGTTACTGGATCATGGGGATGTTTATTGTTGACTGAGAAGCTGAATTTCGTTTATTTTACAAGCTCAAATCCTATTTTTACATAAAATACTGACACAAGTTGAATTTAGTCTAGAATATAGAAAGAAACTATTTAATAATCTCAAGATTGAGAATGCATGTTAAACTCTTTGTTACCTAACCCCCAAACTGTGAGTTACCAACTTTTCCTATATCTATATATTATATTGGAAGAAACTCCTCTTCTATGGTGTTTTTTTTGTTAAAATTGGAGAGCGGATATGGGGTATCTGTCAGCTTCTGCTCCACTTGGGAAAGAATTTTGTATAATTTTACTTGATCTCTTTTATTAGTTACTTTCTGGTTGCATTAAATTGAGTCGATTCTTAAAACTGGCTGTGCAGTTGATGGTCAGGTGAAGTGTGAGAAGTGGATCCGAGATGATGATAGTCACTCAGAGGAGTCCAAGGCAACATGGTGGTTGAATCGGCTCATTGGGAGAACAAAAAGGGTGACTGTAAACTGGCCATACCCTTTTGTGGAGGACAAACTATTTGTTTTAACTGTTAGTGCTGGGTTGGAGGGTTACCATATAAATGTTGACGGGAGGCACACCATTTCGTTTCCTTACCGTACCGTGAGTAGTACCCCCAAATCTATGAAATTTTAGGGAATGAGAATGATTTCTTATGATATTTTGTTAATTTAAACAGGGATTTACTTTGGAGGATGCTACGGGGCTGTCTTTAACTGGAGACATTGATATACAGTCTCTATTTGCTGCATCTTTGCCCACATCACATCCTAGTTTTGCTCCACAAAAATATCTCGAGATGTCTAGTAGATGGAAGGCACCTCTACTTCCTGGAGGGGAAGCAGAATTTTTCATAGGTATTCTATCTGCTGGTAATCATTTTGCAGAGAGAATGGCTGCAAGGAAGTCTTGGATGCAACATGAGCTTATTAAATCATCAAAAGTTATTGCTCGGTTTTTTGTAGCCTTGGTAAGTGGATCGACATTAGTTTTAGAGTTAGATTTTTTAATGGGGTTTATAAAGAAGATTTAGAGGTTCTAAATTACCTGTTGGAATCGATATGTAAACAGCATGCAAGAAAAGAAGTCAACTTTGAGCTCAAGAAAGAATCAGAATACTTTGGAGATATTGTCATAGTACCCTACATGGATAATTACGATCTTGTGGTGTTGAAAACTGTGGCCATCTGTGAATATGGGGTAAGTCATTTAACAGGAGCGAGATGCTTTGTATTATTTTTTCATACAATGTGAATTATGGGTATTGTATTGGGTCATACAGGTTCACACAGCTGCTGCAAAGTATATTATGAAGTGTGACGATGACACTTTTGTAAGAGTCCATTCTGTAATTGCAGAAGCAAAGAAAGCACCGGTTGGTAGGAGCTTGTATATTGGGAATATTAATTACTATCACAAGCCTCTTCGCCATGGAAAATGGGCAGTTACATATGAGGTATATGAGTATGAACTCGTAAATAGCTGTTGGCAATATAAATAATGTCAATTCTTTTAAGAATCAAAATATTCTTTTTCTGTTTTTTGCAAGAAAATTGAAGATGCTTTGAAAACAAAGACTATATTTCATAATGCTAGTTATTAATGTTGAACCTGCAAGAAGCATATTGTTTTAAAGCAACCAAGTTTTCTTTGATGTGATATGAATGTTCTATCCTAATGTTGTTGTTATGTGGTGATTTTAGGAGTGGCCAGAAGAAGATTATCCACCCTATGCAAATGGGCCAGGTTACATTTTGTCGTCCGACATTGCACAATTCATCGTATCTGAATATGAAAATAACAAACTAAGGGTGAGTTGCATTAACTTTACATGAAAACTAGCTACGGTAGTTTGATTGGCGTTTTTGCTGAATACAAGCAAATCGATATATTTTTGTGCAGTTATTTAAGATGGAGGATGTTAGTATGGGAATGTGGGTGGAAAAATTTAACAGTTCAAAACTGGTGGAGTATGTGCACAGCTTGAAGTTCTGTCAATTTGGATGCGTAGAAGGTTATTACACAGCCCATTACCAGTCTCCAAGACAGATGATGTGCATGTGGGACAAATTACGACGGCATTCGAAGCCCGAGTGCTGTAATATGAGATGATGATGAGATTAGATGAGATGCTAGTTGTTGAGTTGCTTCTCATTTTTGACCGTGAAAGTGGAGAATCGAGTTTTGCAGTCTCAGCTAAGCTTCTATGTTCTCCAGCGGCTCTGTTTTAGTTTTTCTCAGGTTAGTTTCAATCAAATTGATTTATTATTTCATATCCCCCGGCCCCTCTTGTTTCTGCTGTCATTTTCTGTCTGTCCGTCTAGATAGGGAGATGAAAATGCAGAGTTGTGATGGAGGTTTTGTAATTTACAATATACACAAGCATGGAATAGTTTTTTAATTGGGGGATTAAACATATTAATCCTTGTTCATCATGATATTGATTATGAAGGATTGGCAATGGTGGGTACAGATAAAATTCTATCTTTGCTTAAATCTTGACCATAAATTTCACTTTTGCACTTGAACTGATACCTATGAATTGAGGAAAATCAGAGCAAATAATGAGAAGAGACAGATTGAGCTGAGCTGATGAGAATTAGATGAACAATTTATGTGATGTCAGAAATTTAAAGAGATTCTAGGCAACCCAAGTTCTTTGACTTCTAAAGTGAATTACAGGTATTAGTTTAAGGGTGGATTGTACATGGCTTTAAACTTACATCTTCAAACAAAATCCTCCCTCCATTTTTGCCTTTTTGGGGTTCTTCTCTGCATACAAGTAAAAATACTACAAAAAAATAATGACTGCCTATTCTATGTACTCCAACGGTGAAAACAATGCCGGAAAATAACTCCGGCCAACCTATGTTCCAAAATTGATTGCTTTCTTATATTATAAGTCATCTGTATCATCTTTGTCTTTGGTGATCGTGTTAGGACCGTCTTCAAAACCACATCCCTGGGCGAGCTCGTTTAGATCAAGAAATCGTCTCCTTTTTGTACCATTGGCTTCGTCTTGATCCGAGCTACTTGATTTTTCTAATGGCTGATTAATTGTCCCTACATTTTCAGGGCCGGAGCCCTTGTCAGACGGATTGATTCTTATTTCCTCGTCTTCATTATTGCCATCGGAGTCCCGACCCTCCTCCATTGAAACCTCCCCGTTTTCACTCGCCTCTGCATCTGAGAGTCGATCAAACGCGTTTGACTTTTCAGCTTTTGTAGATTCCGGCTCAGATTCTGACATCTCATATTGTTGATAATTTATTCGGTTTCTTGTCGCTCTTCTACTTCGTCTTAAACCTGACTGGAGTTCATCGACTGATCTTAATTTTGATACCCTTCGGGAGTGTCTTGGCAATTTTTGTAGCTTTCGTTGTGGTTCATCGCGGTCCTCACTGGCACTTGAGGAATCTTCGTCTTCTTCTTCTTCCTCTTCCTCTTCCTCTTCCTCCTCGTCTTCCCCATTCTCTTCCTCGTAGTGATACTCCTCATCACCTTCCGAGCTACTTGATGCTTTCTTCCTCTGTCTACGCTGCCTGAGATACTCCTCATCGTATATCGCTTCACCGACTATATCATCATCACTGTCAAAATCTGCCTCGTTGTCCGATACAGCTTCAACAAACTCTTTCTCTGAATATCTTTGAGGCCTCTGTTTTCGTCGATTGCTATACGAATACAAAATAATAATAATATCAATAAATAAATATCGAAAAACTAGAAAGAAGACAACGAGAAATCAGCAAATGAAACGATAAACAGAAAAATTGTCGCACCCACGATCCAAATCTTCCATCTTTTGGTCTTCTTCAGTTCCGTCGTATTCAAGTGATTCAGGGGAAAAAGCACTGAAAGTGAAATTTTCCGAATCATAGGATGGACCGTTCCATTTTCCGTTGGCGGAAGGCTCGGGTTTCTCAAATATTTCCCTTCTATGATCAGATTCTGGAGATGGCTGTTTTTGTCTGGCACAGCATAAAAGAAGGTGAATACTACTAAACTAAGGAGTGTTTAAACTTCCCACTCAATCAATAACCCAGTGTTCTCTCAATGCATGAAAATAATAAAATTATGACTAGCAAAACAAAAAACATAAAAAAAAAACCCCTCAGTCAAATGTAAAATTATTAACAATCTCATTTAAAATCGATCAATTCGATCGATTGAGTATGATTGCAAGCGTGATAGCATCTATTAATAACCAGAAATATTAACAAACTCAAATCAAACTTCTCAAAGTTCTATTTTACAGAATGAGCAATTCTGCCCAAAATGGGAACTGGTATGGATTATGAATTTGATAGATCTCCCATACGTTATACATATTCTAGAAGAAAAAAATGAGTATAATGTAATTCATTGCAATAAATAACAGTCAATTGACAATTATTTGAGAAATTAATAAAAGTATACAGGGGGAGTTAGTTGGGTGTGTGGAAGAAATAGGGAAGAAAGCAGCAGCGAGGAGCTGGGTGCTAAGGAGTGTCTTATACTGTGTGATGTCATCTGTGAGAATTTTCAAAATAAAAAACTAGTTTCTATCAATTTGGTATCAAAGTGTGGTCGAGTAACTGGGAATGATTACCCGTTCAGAATCACAAAAAGAGAACGCGATGGAATGACAGAAAGAGGTAGCGGGCATGAAAGAAGAGTTAAAAAAATTGGAAAAAATCGTTGTGATGGAATGTAGCATTTCTCAAATTCAAGAACAGATGGCGAGGATATTAGCAAAGATGGATGAACGATTACCGTTTCCGGAAACTCACGATGGTCCCAGGAGTTCAAAAGCAGAGAGAGACATAAGAAACGAGGATACCCGTCAATTTGCAAACAGAGAATTTCTTTCAAGAAAGTTGGAATTACCAGTGTTTTTGGGTAGCGATCCTGAAGGGTGGTTAATCTGAGATGACCGGTATTTCAATATTTAATCGGTTGACAGAAGCAGAGAAATTTGAAGCTGCTATGGTATACTTTGAAGGTCTGGCCTTATCATGGTATCAATGGGAGAGTGGTGTTCAGCCGTGTCGATCATGGATAATTCTTAAAAGAAGGATTTTGGAAAGGTTTGGGCATTTGCGTAATGGAAATGGGTGTGACCGACTGTTTTCCTTGAAACAAGATAGTTCGGTGGAGGATTAGAGAACACAATTTGAAGTAACGGTATCCAATCTGATTAGGATTCCAGAAGAGGTATTATTCCGTGCTTTTTTCAATGGATTGAAGAATGAGATAAAAGGTGATAGACTTCAAGATTTAATGGAATCCTCTCAGCTGGTGGAAGAAATGAATTGTTGAGTTCTGAAAAAATTGCAAGTAGTAAGCTTTCATAAGGCAAAATTGGGCAGTGGCAACTACTACCAAAACTTTTCCAAATCAACAATATGTTTTACCCAATACAATTCTTCAGAGGAATAAATGTGCTGAGACTGGAAGGAGGTATTTGACGGATGCTGAAATGAAAATTCAAAGGGAGAAAGGATTATGCTTTAGGTGTGATGAAAGATATTCAGTTGGGCATCAATGTAAGAAAAAGTCTCTACAAGTGTTGATGTTGCAGGATGAAGAAGAAGAAGAGATAGGGAATTCCAGTCTGCAGAAAAAGGATGATTGGAAGCCTGTTGATGAAGTACAGAATTCAGTTGAAATTTCTTTGAACTCAGTTGTGGGATTAACTACTCCACATACTATGAGATTATGAGGTAAAATCAAAAACAGAAAGGTGATTGTATTGATTGATTGTGGAGCCATGCATAACTTCATTGCTAAACAATTAGTAGAAGCGTTACAATTGCAGATTGTTCCTTCAGCTAATTACAATGTGCAGTTGGGCAATGGTGATTCTATCAAAGGAGGACGAATTTGCAAGAATGTTCTCTTAATTTTGCCAGAAGTGAAAGTGGTAGAGGAATTTCTACCAATTGAATTAGGCAATTCAGACGTAATATTGGGCATGCAGTGGCTGGAGTCTATTGGGGAAATGTTTTTAAATTGGAAACTTTTGACTATGAAGTTTACGGTGGACAATAAGATGGTTGTTATTAAAGGGGATCCTAGTCTCTCTAGAACAAAAGTCTCACTAAAGGCCATGATGAAGGCATTTAAGAAATCAAAACAAGGTGTTTTCGTGGAGATAAATGACATAACGGTGAATCTGGAAAATCAGGAAGGAAACTATCCCGAGGAAATAGCTATATTATTAACACTATTCGCTCATATTTTTGAACTTCCACCTGGGTTACCACCGAAAAGAGATGAGGATCATGCTATTGTTTTAAAGGAAGGAGTATCACCTATCAATGTAAGACCACACCGCTGCCCGGTTGTTCAAAAAGACGAAATAAAAAAATTGGTCAAAGAAATGTTATCCGCCGGAATTATACAGCCTAGTTTGAACCCTTTTTCTAGTCCTATTATATTGGTAAAAAAAGGATAATAGCTTGAGATTTTGTGTGAATTATAAAGCTCTTAATCGTGAAACCGTTAAAGATCGTTTTCTTATTCTGATCATTTATGAGCTTGTGAATGAATTACATGGAGCTGTGATTTTTACGAAGTTAGATTTGAAATCGGGGTACCACTAAATTAGAGTAAAAATGGAGGATATTCCGAAGACGGTTTTTCGAATTCACGAAGGACATTATGAGTTTCTCGTTATGCCTTTTGGTTTGACGAACGCTCCATCAACATTTCAGTCTCTAATGAACAAGGTATTCCACCAATACCTTAGAAAATTCATATTAGTTTTTTTTTATGATATTCTTGTGTATAGTAAGTCGTTTGCAGACCATATATTACATCTCCAGACGACTTTTCAAATTTTGGTTGAGAATAGTCTATATGTAAACAAAAAAAAATGTTGTTTTGCTAAGCATGAATTGGACTATTTAGGGTATGTTATATATGGGCAAGCAGTTGCTGCAGATTCAGAAAAAGTACGAGCTATTATGGAGTGGAAAACTCCTACTAATATTCAACAAATATGGGGATTTTTAGGCTTAACAAGTTATTACCCCAAAATTTGTTGCGGCATATGGTGCAATAGCCTTACCATTGACTACCCAGTTGAAAAAAGATCATTTTGGATGAAACACAAAGGCCGATGATGCTTTCCAAACTTTAAAAAAGGCAATGAGTTCTCTGCCTGTTTTAGCATTACCAAACTTTGATGAACAATTTGTGTTGGAAACGGACGCTTCTAGTATTGGAGTGGGAGCCGTTTTGATGCAAAATCAACGTCCGATAGCTTGTAAGTCAGCAACTCTCTAAGCAAAGGCAGTTGAAGTCGGTATATGAGCACGAGTTGATGGCCATTGTTTTGGCCATCCAAAAGTGGCGACCATATCTGCTAGGTCGTCATTTTATTGTGTGGACAAACCAGAGGAGCTTAAAGTTTCTGTTGGAACAACGTATAGTGGCAATGAAACACCAAAAATGGCTAACAAAGCAATTGGGTTTTGACTTTGAGGTGACGTATAAACCTAGAGTGGAGAATAGTGCGGTAGATGCTCTTTCCCGGAAAGAAGATGTTTTAGTTGACATAGAGTTACACAATGTTTGTTGCCAAGGTTTATTTGATTCTACTGAATTGGAAAAAGAAGTAGAAAATGATTCCAAGTTACGGGTAATTAAAGAGGAGTTGGTGCTTCAAAAAAGTTCACTACCAGATTTTCATCTTGTGAATGATTAATTGTTTTTTAAATGGCGTAAGGTGCTTTCTCGTCATTCCCAGTATATTCCTGCTATTTTGACAATGTTTCATGCTAGTCCAGTGGGGGGACATGCTGGGTTTGTTAAGACAATTCAGAGATTAGTTGCTAAATTATTCTGGTTTGGCATGAGAGGTGATATAAAGAAGTTTGTCCGTTCGTGTGATGTCTGTCAAAGAAATAAGTATGAATCTCTGACTCCTGCAGGGTTACTCCAACCATTGCCAATACCCAATGATATTTGGGAGGACATCATGATGGATTTTATTAAGAAATTGCCAAAATCGGAGGGTATGGATATTATCCTTGTTGTCGATCGGTTGAGCAAATATGCTCACTTTCTTTCTTTACGCCATCCGTTTACTGCTAAAGTGGTGGCATAACTATTTTTTAACAATGTTTTCCATCTTCATGGGTTACCTAAGACTATTATCTCTGATCGGGATAAAATTTTCTGTAGTAAATTTTGGAGAGAGTTGTTTGAATTATAGGGTATTTCGTTGCGTTTCAGTTCGTCCTATCATCCGCAATCAGATAGTCAATTTGAAGTCGTAAATCGTACTATTGAATCATACTTGAGATGTTTTACGGGGGATAAACCCAAGGCTTGGTCGAGATGGTTAGCTTGGGCAAAATATTGGTACAATACTTCATACCATACGGCTATTCAAATGTCGCCTTTCAAAGCAGTATATAAAAGGGATCCTCCACCGATTATGAAACTGGATTTTCCGACAACTTCGCTAGTGTCGGCAGTGGACATCCAGTTCCAAGAACAGAATGATGTTCTTGCACATAAAGCTCAAGCTCAAATGTGTGGGTCGACTAACAAAAAGCGTCGGCTAGTGGAATTTTTTCCGGGGGATTTTGTCTAGCTAAGACTTCAACCGTATTGGCAGATATCTATTGTGAAAAAGTTGTGTAAAGTTGTCTCCTCATTATTTTCGTCCTTTCCGGTTGTTGAAAAAAATCGGTCAGGTTGCATATAAGTTACGGCTACCAGACTCTTCTTCAGTCCATCCTGTTTTCCACATTTCCCTTTTGAAGAAAGTTTATGGTATTGTTCTAACTATAGTTCCTTTGTCCAACTTGCTGTTGAATGACATGGATTGGCAAATTCAACTGGAATCATTGTTGGATGTTCAACAACAATGTGGAGATTCAAGGAAGACCTTGGTTTTGATCAAATGGAAGCATCTACCTCCATTTGAGGCTACATGGGAGGATTTCGACCAAATTCGTTTTCAGTTTCCTGATTTCAACCTTGAGGACAATGTTCTTTTTTGGACGGAGAGTAATGATAGACCTCCAATACGTTTTACATATTCTAAACGAAAAAGAGGAGTATAATGTAATTCATTGTAAGAAATAACTGTCAATTGACAGTTATTTGGGAAATTAATAAAAGTATAACGGGGGAGTTATTTGGGTGTGTGGAAGAAATAGGAAAGAAAGCAACAGCTAGGAGCTGGGTGCTGAGGAGTGTCCTATACTGTGTGATGTAATCTGTGAGAATTTTCAAAATAAAGAACTAGTTTCTATCAAATTTTCTAATCTATATGATCGAGTCAATTCCGTGATTATAAATTCATTCCACGCACATGCACGGATAGAGTTATTGAAGTTATACGTACTTGGTTATCTTGATAGCCTCGTTGATGGATCGATCGTAATCATCTGCGAACCATTGCATTCCATTTGTTAGACTCCAGCAAAAACATTAGTGATCATGAACGAGATTATTACTAGGAAATTCACAAACGAAAAAATAAAGGTCCGGGCGTTGAGAATATTACTAGGAAATTAAGACATCTCAAGAACTGTTGAGAATGTTTCTTTGACAAAAAAGGTAGATAATCACGACAATGATTGAAATATCAAACAATCATTCTTGTAACGTTAAGTCGGATCATATAGAGAGTGCGGAGATTAGGTGGAAAAGATCGATAATGAATAAGCATATCTATGCATAATCAAAGGAAAAGGTTGGGTTTTGCATTACCGAAAGTGTAGGTGACAGGTTTTCTATCCCGAAGGGAGCGACCCGGAGCAAGATTGTCTATGTTGAGGAAATTATCCAGAAGAAGAGCTTGTCTATGTTGTTTCTTCAGCAACCTCTCTTTCTTCTGAAATGACGACGAGTTAAAGGTCAATTTTCAAAGTAAAATTCTCGCAAAAGATATACAATTTGCATCAAAGGGATTCAAGTCAACAAGTAAATTATTACCTTATGAACCTTTTCAATCTCGGGAAGCATGTCTATCTTCAGTCTTTTACCAAGTGAAACCTCCGATCTATTTTTACTTGAAAATAGCTTTTCCTGCAGTCATGGACAGTACAAGTTGCAGAAGCTGAAAAACAGTTTTTAAAAGTTATGAAAAGTTTGAAGCAGACAGTCCAATATTCACAAATAGAAGGCAACCACAAATAGTCACCAAAACGGACGGCCATAATGAACATCCATTCAACTTCATCTCCCTGATATGTTCGGAACTAATTTCTACAGCACACAGTTAAAAAACTCAGACCATTATTTGTTTTTAGAATAATACTAGATTTATTCTCTAATTTTACATTATAATCTTATCTATCAAATGTGACGCTTATTAATTGGTGTAATTAATATATTGTTTTAACTATTTATAATTTATTTGAATAATTATACAAATTAATAAGTGACAAATAAGCATCACGTCAAGAAATAAGATTAAAATATAGAATTAGAGAATAAACTTAGAATTAACCCTTTTTTTATATTTTCCGGCGCCAACATGTGCACACCTCGACAATTCTCATAGTGTCGTGAAGTTAAAAACCAGGTAAAAATGGACTTGAAACAGAGAACTCTCAGGGGAGTATATTCAATAGCTAATAGTATCAAAGCCTAACATTGGGCCGCTAATTCAACAGAAGATTACAAACGAAAATCGATTATAAAACGGCCAATAGAAGCTGAAACTCTAAAACCACGAAAGAAACTATAAGTTTTTGCCATCAAGTGTCATAGATTCATCCATAAGTTTGAGCTCTTAAATTAAATTAAAGAAAGTGCTAATGAGGGAAACAACATCATCAACAGGCCTTTATATAAAGATATTGTTTCAAATTATTAAGAATTTGTAAATGCACTGTTGGAACTTTACACTTTCCTACTATAGTTTACTCTATCTTCCACTCTTCCTCTTTCAGGACACCAACAAAGCTCTAGCAGCAATAAATCACAAGGTCTTTAAATTGAAAGATAATATACAATACAGAAACTCTAAAGCATCTGGCAAACTCTAAATTCTTTTTTTCTTCAACATGGAGAAAAGAGAGCCTCATCCCAGAATTAAGAACTCCTACACTAAAGTTCTTCCAGGAATAGACAGAAAATAAGATAGTTGAACTAAACGCGGAAGCCAACAAATTCATGAGTTTGCACCAATCACTCCAAGAATCGATTCCATTGTGGGCACATCACTAATGCAAGGACAATGATATGGAAGAAAGAACACAATCAGTGGATAAAAAAACATAAACCAACATGTCCTAATGCCCAACAACAATCTCCAATAACTGGCATGTGAGTACATTTTATTTAACTTATAATGTCAGCAGTAGAAAAATGCTCCAAATGTCCAAAATCATGCATTTTCAAAATACATTTATCCTTGAGATAATCCAAAAAAATTAGGTTTCTCACAAATCAAACAATATCAAATCCAGTTCAATAAGGGTTTTCATTCAAGTATCTATAAGGGAGAATGATATTTACAAATAACTTCAACTTTTGTCCATTCACCATAAATCGCTATATTTCCTTTACAAAATGAGTTAAAGTTAGAGTGAAACTCAAAAAAAATAAATATATCTTATTAATGGGCAGAACCCAATCAGTCAGTTAAAGAGGAAAACTTTTCTTTAAAAACTTACCGATACATCCTGAAATTCATCGAAACTTGTCGCAACAGTTTCCCACTGGTATGTTGAACTAGGAAGGATATGAGACCCCCTTGCCTTAGCTTTTTTCAACTCCACTTTCCTAATCTCGCGATATAACCGATGACCCACTAAGGGATCCTCTTCATACCTGTAAAAACAAACGCGATGTTGATCATTTTATCCAACTGATTATAGACAACGCAGATGCTACCCCACAATGGCAGTGCTATCATTATCAAACTTAAATACATCACCAGTAAAAAATTCCATGGGAATCACCCCCAATACGTTCTTTACGAAATGCTGAGAGTTGAACACCATGCTTGAGTGAGTAGTCAATATAATTCCGAATATCTTCTTGCTACAAAACATCACTAAGATTTAATACTTTTATCAACCAATTTAATATATAGAACAGTATCAAAATAATTAAGCTCCACATTATAGCAATTTTTCATTGAAAAATAAATACAGTACAAGTTGACAAAGAAATTCCTAATAGGAAACTAAGTTTACTAGTAAAATAAAACTAAACAGTTAGGAAAAGATATCACTGTTGCCCACATCTATAATACCAAAAACAAACCTAAATAAAATACATATAGCTAGATATTTTTTAAAGATACATATGATGGATAGACAACCCGAGATGCATTAGGCTTTATTTGTTGGGATCATGGTTAAACGACAGAAACTGACATGTATTTTTCGATAATATTTGAAAATGAAACGTAATTCGATGGTCGTCTTATGTTAGAAGGCAGACATTGAAGAGATACTATGCAATCAATTTGATGCAACAAAACTAATATAACAAGACAGACCCTTCTAACTTAGCATTCTTTCGACTATTGATGAAACATTTCTCCTCAATAAAATTAGAAGAAAAATAAGCACAATACTATGGTTTAGAAGATGACACAGATTTTAATTACCTCAACGCGAATGTCGCAAAGAGCTTTCAAGATGATCACACGAACCTTAGGATCAAGAGTTCTGTACACTTCAACTTCAGCCCTAACAAATTCACAGATTGAGCAAATTAGAGCAACTGATGTATGAAATTTGACAAGATAGAGTACTCACCCATGTGAAGCAACAAGGGGTAGATCTCCATCTGCTACCTGTAATGAGACATTGAGAGTGCAAGTCATAAACAAATAGTAATAAAGCAATTGCATCCTCAATACTGTCCAAAATCAGTTACCCAATGCCACCAGTCTCTCAATTTTCTACATAATACAGTCACCCAAGTGCCCCGTGTGAGTGCCATTCGCGTAACAGGACGAATTGCCTGGATAAAAGAACATTTGCGTTATACTACAGATTATTGTATATGCATTGAAAGAAAGAGAGAAGAAAAAAAGACTTGCAGGCCAAAAAAAAAAAAGCAGAAGTATGAAAATGTAACCCAATTGTAGCTAATTCCAACACAACATCTGTTTGAAGTTCAAGTGTCATGCCATGAAATGCTCATAGAAAACCTCAAACTCAGAAATACACAAAAAACACCATCCAAAGACCACAAAAACGCCAAAGCCAAATACAAAGTACCAAAGGAGAAGAGCAATCAAACTCCAAACAGCTAGGCCAAAGAGATCCTTCAAAACCTCTCCAACATGAAGCAATCACTAGTAGACCAAAGCACAATCCAAAGACCACACAAACTCCAAGGCCTACTACAGAGAAACTCACTAAAGGCACAATGAAGCAGAACAGGAAGGAGGCAAGGCTCGGTTTTATAAATCTTCAGGTTGGTTAGCCCTTATTTTGTTTCCAACAGCAAGAAAGTGGTTCCTAACCATTATATACCCTAAACACTTTTTTCTAAAAGAAAAAAGTAGAAACGGCAAAGGTCCTCAGCACCTAAGAGTAAGATTTGCCACAAATAATGTAAAAATACTCAGAAAATAAATTTTTATGATGCAGGGTTTAGCTAAGAAGAGAATAGAAAATGCTAGTGTAATATGATTTTTTAGTAGGGATTTCCTGGAATGTGTTTGGTCTTGGTGGAGTTGAGCGTTTTTTGTAGTTCTCCATCCTTTTTACATTTTATACATCAATATACATGTCTTTACCGATAAAAAAATATATATATATATATATTTAGAAGAAGGAATCCACCACATGGCATCCACTATCTGATGGGAATCAAATGGTTCGTATCTAGAGTTGAGAAATTATTTAGAAAGAAAACTTTTTGTTGAAGAATCACAAAATAAACAACCACAATTGACTTCTAGAATTTTGAGAGTCTCGAGTCTCTCCCCTTAATTTCTTTTCTCACCAAAGTATATTCTTCTTTCCTCCTTTATTATTCTAATTATACACCTCAGTTATAACTCTTTTTTCTAAACTACTCTACTAACTTCTATTGATTACTTTTTTTGTTAGGATTGAGGTCTATCAATATCCCGGTAAATATCTAAGTATTGTCCAATGTCTTCACCAACAAAGATATAACATCCGTGTCCCAGTCATTTAAAGGACAAGCAAAACAAGATAGGCATGAACAATGTTAATATTCACAAAAGAATATTAAAAAAAATTCAAACTTTTTTTTATTTGGAGGGAAATCCACAGAAAATGTCAGTTCATACACAAGCGAAAGGTTCAATGACAAATTAGTATATGTAATCAAATAATTCTTATTCAATGCATTCATAATACTCATCTTCAATCCATCTTCCATTACAACTGAGTTACGAGCGATTTAAAACCCATAGTCATTTAGTTAAAAATCACAATAATTCCACTACAAAGTTCGATAAGCTTATTCGCTGCTGATATTGAAGAACAGAAAAAAGCAATTCCTCTCCTTAACTAGCAGCGACAGTAATTATCCATAACTAAATAGGTATACCAAAGAACTTAACTAAAATAAAATTAAAAATTAAAAAAAAAAACATAAAAGAACTTCATCAAAGAAGTAAAAATAGTTTACAAAAAAATTGCAAAAGCAAAAGCAAAAGCAAAAGGTAATGTGATGTAGAGACGAGGTAGGAACCAAATTCAAGTATCAAATAACTTAAACCACAAATGCAACTTCATAGTTCAATCAAAGCACCAACCTTCAACAATGGAATATGAATATCACTAAGAGTATCATTGGGTGTAATCAATGCCGATTCAAACTCTTCAACGGAAAACTCGACATGGATATTCAACAGTGGCCTAAACACCTATCAGAGAGAAACAAGCAGCATAAGTCTTGAACTCACAAATAGTACAACTGACAGTAAAGATCAAAACAACCAATCTCACATTCAAAAAATTAAGTACAGAGGCCAATTCCCACATTGACCGAAGGTTCCATCTCGGCACTTGCAAAGGGGAAGGCGGCTCCACCAGCTGTGTCACTAACTTGCTGCATTGCTGCTGCTGCTGCTGCAGGTGCGGCGGAGACTCCTCATTCTGGTCATTCCGCTGCTCCTTTCTTGCCTTTGGTTTCCGTTCGACCACAGACTGAACCGCCAAGAGCCGCTTTGCAGCCCGAATAGTACAAGCACGGGAAGGACGATTACTCCTCGTCGGAAAGGTGGGTTCGCAGGAGGTTGAGGCAGTGGCAGTCTCGTTTTGAACGCCGAGATAATGATTGGGGTTGTGGTTATCGAGGTGAGAAATACGTTCGGGGGAAGATCGGTCGTCGAAGATCGGAAGAGTCGAAGAATCCTGCGACATGGTCGCAGGGATCATTAGGGTTTAGATTAGTTACAGTGAATAATACGTATGGGATCGTGGGTTGGGTAAATTTGCACATAGGAGAGAGAAAGCTGTAATTTTTTTCAGACTGATAAACAGAGAAGAAGAAGGAGACGGAGAACCAAAGGTCTAAGCCATCCGTCACAAAGGTTAGGTTTTTCCTTCTTATTATTGGAACTGGAAATCTGGGAAACTTCAGATACCGAAAGTGGGATAGGAAGTAGTGAGAGAAAGTAGAGAGAGAAGGGAAAGACAGGGATAAACAGACGCGAGACAGAGAGAGAGAGACCCCCACCTGGTCATGGCAATAGGTAGTTTTACTATTTCCACCTTGGGTTACAATGGTGTATCTGAATCCATCGATGTTGCTTAATACAATATACGTCGAGCATTAAAGGCAATCATCAGGCTCTCCAAAAACAACAATCCTTTTCCAGTAAATGGCAAGCAATGTTCTCAAATTTTTTGTTTACTTCAATCAAAACTAAAAAAAATTAACTAAACCCTATTCAAAACATAAGTTTCAATCGAATCTAAATCAAAAGGTTGAGAGGAAATCATATCCGGGTCATTTTTGGAACCATATAATATCCCGAACAAGATGGAAATAGGATGAATTGAGACAATATTTTGTAAATGCGTATTTATCTTAAATATATTAACTTTTTTTTTTATTTTCTGATCGCACGTCTTGTTCTTTCCTCAACAATTTCTGATATCTAATAGATTTCTCAATAGGATTTGAACTCAGATAAAGTTTTGACTATCTGTCAGAAAAAAAAAACGAATGGATCTTGTAGGATTTTTAAGAAATTCTTCAATTTCTTCCGAAAGCAGATGATTATTCAGCTGCTTTTCACGTTCCATGAATAGCCGAGACATTGAGGAATATTAAGAAAAGCATTTAGGCTCAGAATGATCCATCTAACCAATTCGATTCGATTCTTAACGCCCCTCCGTAACCAATATGGTTTAGTTTTCACCTTCATCTCTAGTTTTTATTCATTTTTTCTTCATTCTTCACCTTAAACTTAATTAGCAACGTAATTATCATTTATAATCAACGAAAAAAAGGCTTTTTTTTTACCATTATTCAACATTTATATTAATGAATTACGTAGATGACTAATATTAATTTATGTTGATTAGTGTAATTAATATTATTTTATTAATTATTTATGATTTATTGTAATTACAATAATAATTAATAAAAGAAAGAGAAAATGACAAATCAACCATCGTGGTTTACTGTTGGTGACAAACCAACCATCGTGGTTTATTTTGTAACAAATTAACCACTAACATATGGGAAAAAGACAAATACAACATCGCTGTCACGTTTGCTGTTATCAAGCACGTCGCAGCGTCCTTGGGACGCTGTCGCGGCGTCGTGTGTTGCGAAGAAAAGCAGTCAAATTTTGGCCTGGACGCCGCCCCGCGAATTTATAAACAGACAGCTAACTCCTCTCGACATTCAGAGGTATTTGATCAGTGATTAGCGAACCCTAGAGAAGTCCGAGAGTTGAAGATAAAGGAATTTTCGCAAAGTTGAAGAATTTGTTGACAAGCAAATGACGTCTTGGAGTGTTGAAGAATCCGTTATTAACCGTCAATGTGAAGTGGGGCCCACAGAGACATTTTTTGGCCAATGAGAACGAGGTACGTGGAATTGGAAATGAAGTTGCAATTGTTTTACATTCTGTCTCAGCAAATCTAAAAGAAGAGGACGATAAGGACCTCCGATCAGCATGTCAATCCACTAGTGATGAAGAGATGGACATGGCAGAGAGTAGGTTGAGGCACCAACCAGAAGCACAATGCACATTCGTTGGTATGGACTTTGGCAAAAAGTATAGTTCGTTGAATAAAATTAGAGAAGAAATTGTCGATCATGCATTGAAGAATGGGTACGGGATAAAATTCACCCACAGTGATGCGCATCGGTTGAGGGCTGGCTGCCAAGAAGGGTGCACGTGGCGGCTGCACGCCTAAAAATGCAAGATGAGATGACGTTTTAAATAAAGTTCTACAATGACATTCACACTTGCTCCAGAATGATGGAAAGCCGATATGCCACTGCCAAATGGGTGGCAACGCATTACTTAGACAGATTTAAAAGTCAGGCCGACTAAGACATATCTTCCATAATTGAGACAGTCAGGAAGGACTTCAACGTTAACATCACACTCAGCCTTGCTAGAAGGGCAAGAAATGCCGCCAAGAAAATGAACGAATGGGATAGCAATGAGTAATACAAGCTCATATGGTCCTATGCTGAGGAGATTCAGAGATCCAATCCTGGAAGTTCCCTACGTGTTGACCTTGACATGAGTGTATTTAAAAGTATGTATATGTGCTTGGATGCATGCAAGAGGGTTGTGCTGAACTGTGGTAGACCAGTTATTTGTTTAGATGGTTGCCACTTGAAGGGAGCGACTTCAGGCCAGCTGCTCACTGTTGTCACCATCGACGGAAACGATGCTATTTATCTGATTGCTGTAGTAGTCGTTGAAGCAGAAAATAGGGTTTCATGGAGATGGTTTCTAGAATTGTTGCTGGACGATCTAAACACCCCATCTGGCAATGGATGGACAATCATTTCTGATCGACAAAAGGTGCGGTTCATTGCTTTTGCATTATGTGTTTATGTTATGCATTTTTTACCAATGTCTCTCTCATATTATGAATCTTTGCAGGGACTAGTGCCAGCTGTGAGAGAGGTGGCATGGAAAGCAGACCATCGGTTTTGCATCCGACACCTGTATGCCAATTTTCAAAAACAATTTAAAGACAGGTTGTTCAATGATGCAATGTGGGCTGCATCAAGAGCCACAACAGTGAGGCAATTTGAGAATGAAGTGGCCAAGTTATTTGTCCTTGACCTGGAAGCCCATGACTATTTACGAGGAATAGCTGTGACATGTTGGGCCAAACATGCTTTCTCTTCCATCCTAAAGTGCGATATAAGCTTCAACAACCTTAGCGATTCCTTCAATCTATGCATCCTACCCGCCCGGGACAAACCAATTCTAAGTATGTTCGAGATCATTCGAAAGGGCATCATGGGTAGGATCGTAAAAAAAATGAAAAGATGGTTTGGTCGACCGAATGGTTGTGTCCAATGATCAGCAATCGCCTCGCCAAAGTACAACTTGCCAGTCGAAATTGGAGCCCCCAATTTGCAGGAGCTGCCCAGTTTGAGGTCAGCAACGGTACTGACATGTACTCTGTCAATTTGGACAGGTGTACTTGTACATGTTACCGGTGGGAGTTGACCGGCATCTCGTGTGTCCATGCAATCTCGTGCATTAACTTCACGAGGAGATCTCCTGAGGAATTTGTGAATGCATGCTATCACCGGGAAAGATACATGGCAATGTACTCCCACTTTCTCCGCCCCATCAATAGGCCGATCGAGTGGCCTCCTGTGACGAATCTTGATCCAATTAGCCCATCGCCATTTAAAAGGCTTCCAGGAAGGCCACGCGTACGTAGAGTACAGGATGTGGTCGAGGCCCCAAGCCGGACGGTGCTAACCAGAAGACATCTCAACGTCACTTGTGGCCGGTGTGGGTGTGTGGGGCACAATTCCCGTACTTGCGATAGGGGAGGGAGTCAAATGCTGGGGAATGCAGAAGGAGCGGTCGAGGCAGAGGCAGAGGCGGTAGAGGAAGGTCGGAGGGCACATTTATGGGGTTCAGAGTTCCCGAGACAGCCCCCGAGACAATTCTTGCCCTAGTCCCTGAGACAGTTCCCGACAGAGTACCATAGACGCAGGTGAACCATTACCACATTTACATTTTCAAGTGTTAATTGAATTGAACTATGCTAATTTCATTTGTAATGTGTTTTGCAGGAGTTGGATGCGCAAGGTCCACAAACACAAACGTACGCATGTGTGGACCTTAACCTTCCGTGATACATTCATTGGATAGATTAGGTTTGAAATATATGTCATTTTACTGTACGCGATATTTATAAATTTTGAATTCATAAATCTGACTTGGTTTCATCAAGTTCAATTGATCAATTTCAATTTGTTTCGTTTCAACAATTGCAATTCAAATATTGCTTCCATACATTTGGCTCACGAGTGTGCATGGCATCTGATTGTAAGCCCAAGCCGCGGCGTTTTGCTCAAATGCCGCAGCGGCGTGGTCACACACCGCCGCAGCGTCATCACAAACCGATGCGGCCTGCTAGTCACAAGCCGTGGCGTTTTGCTCAAACGCCGCAGCGGCATCGTCACACACCGCCGCGGCGTCATTACAAATCGCCGCAGAGTGATCACAAATGCCGCAGCGGCGTGATCACAAACTGCCGCGGCTTGTGACCAATACGCCGCGCATTTGGAGCAAAACGTCGCGGTTTGCTTATGGAAGCCGTTGAAATTGTTGGACTGAATTCACTATAGGTTCTTCATACACTTTAGTTTAATTATGTACTTAATTTAAGTCATACAGGATTTACTTTTCACTTATCCTCACCCCAATTTATAGAAAATTTGCCAAATTCTCCCTCGTTTCTTTACTCCCCCAAAGCTATGCTCATACATCCTACACAAAAAATCCCAAGGCAGTTCCAGTATATGTAAACAAATTAAACTAAACATAAATTACAACAAAGCACGTACAACGTAAATGTACACAAATTCAACTAAACATACATTACAAAGTCAATGTGAACAAATTAAAACAAAGTGCACATAAATAGAAAGTTCTATGCCGCCTTCTTTCTGGTCCATTTCGGCCGCAAATCCTTGACCGCAAAAGATAATTGCGGGTTAAGGAATACATGTTGAGCTGGCTGGAACAATGGACCCTCATACTGAAAGGTTGCTTCGTCATGCACGTGAAATTGTTCCGAAATAGTGCACTGTCGTATCACCTTCATCCCCTCACTTGTACACCGCAAGACGCCGTACAGGCTGCAATGCAAAGGGAACAATTGCCATAAGGGAAAATATGCAGAAAGCAATATTAAGAATTTACACAAGGGAAAATACATACCGTTGTTTGTCAGTGGGAGCTACGATCATGGAGATTGATTCCAGCATCAATCGCTGGTAAGCGTATTGAGTGTACAGTTCAACGGAGGACATAAAATAATCATACTTCGGGTGGGTCTGCAAGGTAAACACCGCATTAGATGATCTCAGTAAACAAGAACAACAACCCGGAGAAGCGAGATGGTTACTTACATGAATCCACCATAATGAGATTAGACCATTTTCCTGATGAAACTCCAATACGACTGCGTCATTCACCGAATTGCACTGCATATAAGGTCAGATGAGTACGAAGATAAAATGTTATTCACTGATATACAAACAAGCTTTCTCACCGTATCTGACGTCCCGACTTGGTCAGGGAAGATGAGATGAGTGACGACGTAGACATTGTCCTCCAACTTTCCCCCCAGAACTGTGCACGTCTTTATGTTCTTCGCAATATTTGCTTGGACATACTTCTTGAACATGGTCATCAAATCATGACCCTGCAACAAAAATGTCAAAACGCCGTTAGAGTAACAAAGCATGAACATGAACAAACACACATATATAACTAAATGAAAGACGTACCACGCGCACAGTTCTAAGGGCAGACCCTCAGCTGGCTCGGCAGGCACTGCTGGAGGAGCAGGTTGGCGGCTTACGGCACCGGTGCTGCAAATGAACAACGCGTCATTACGTCAAACACAAACAAAGTAAATACTAGATTTTGCGTACAAAGTAAATCACTTACAAGCGATATGTGGCAGTTGTTGCTTTAGAGGACGATGACGCGGATGCCATCTAGGCTGCTCACCTCTCACGTCGCTGAAGTGCTGCCACCACCTCACGGTGCAAATCTGTTGCTTGCATATGCCGCTCTTATACAATGTGATGCCTCTCTTCTGCGAGGGTCACTGCTTGCATATGCCACTCTTGAGTCATTCGATGTCTCTCAGCTGTGAGCTCGTCCCCTCTTCGTATTTGGATTTGTTGCATTTGGAGGTGTTCCTCCATCACTTGCATTATGGTCTCCATCCTACTCATCTAGTCAGACGTCTCATCAGGCCTTGGAGTAAAGTGAGACGACTGAGGAGGAGGCTGCTGTTCATGCGAGGGGGCTGAAGGCTGAGGCTTTGAGGGGGGTGGACATGTTGCCTGCTTCCTGGACTTGCGCAGCCATTCCCTTCCAACGTTCGTGAACCCCATTCGGTCCACTTTTTCTTTATTGTAAACGTGTAAGGGCAACTCGTCAATTCTCGGCTCTTTCTGGGAAATGGGCACTCCATAGTGATCAACGATTGTCTGTATCAGCCAATTGTACGGGAGGTTCTTCAATGGGTTGTTCAACACCTCATTCATGTGACTGAGGATGATAAATCTAATGTCCACCTTTTTTTCCGGTGAATACTTTCTCTAGCATATAAAGATCCATGCAACTAACATGGTCTCGATGTCAATCCCGAGTCAAAATCATGTACGTGATTATGAGGTGGATCAATCTGGCTATGACATTCAGCTCCTTGCCCTTTGGCTTGTGGTACTGGGTAACCTCGGGATCCAGGTGCAACAATTTAAGCACCGTTAACTCTTCTCCTCGGTTGAAAAATGGTGAATCCCAAGACACGTGGTAATATTCTTCGCTCGGCCCGTCAAGTACACATCCAAGAATTATATTTACGTCTTCGGGAGTGAGCCTCAACTCCCGTCCAAAAACGTACGTTCTCAACTCTAATGGTTTGGTTGACATTTTCAAATTTGCATAGAATAATCTTATCACTCTCTCACAATAACTACCCCTCAGCTGGCACAACCCGTCTAATCCAACATCTTTCAACAGTTGTTTAATTCCCATTCTAGCCAATGAGTCCAAATCAACTATTTTCGAGACAATAATTACACGGTTTTGAATATCATTTTCATATCGTGATTTGCAATTCGATGACCTGAATAATTTGGACCTCCGCCCCCTGTCACAGGTTCGTACCGGACAATTGACCCTCTGATTTCTCCTTCTTCTTCTTGCTCAAGTTCAGCTTCAAATTGCCACTGTCCAGCAGTTTCTACAACGTCGACGGTGTCTTCGTGTGGCACCGCCGCGAGTTGCTCATAGTACGACGTCACGGGTTGCTCATGGTAGGATGCCGCGGGTTCCTCATCGTAGGACGCCTCGGGTTGCACATTGTAGGATGCCGCGGGTTGCACAGATATCTTTGTTGCCTTCCCACGCTTGGTCACCAATTTCTTTGATCACTCATACTTCCTCATTTTCGGTGTTTGATTGTGGTGAAAATAGTTCATCGAGAGGTTTCGGTGCTGTTTTGCATTGCAAATGGCGAACCCTAGCCTTTTGGGGATTATGCATACCGTGATTAAATTTGGGATGCCGCGGGGGTGTCCCGAGACGCCACAGCGGCGTCCAGGCCAAAATTTGGCTGCTTTTCTTCGCAACACACGACGCTGTGACGGCGTCTCAAAGACGCCGCGGTGTATTTGGTAACAACAAACGTGACAACGATGTTGTGTTACAAAATAATCCACAATAGTTGGTTTGTCGGCATCAGTAGTTCATGAAAGTTGTTTTAACATTTACCCTAAAAGAAACGAAGTCTGCAACAGAATGTATTAATTACTTAACAAACCCCGTCAATCTTTTCACAACTGGGTGGAATATAATAATATAATAAACTATTAATTTTTCATCCACTTGCGTTTTGAGAATGTTCAACAACATGTCGTTTGACAAATTTGGTCCATCCAAACTTATGGGAAAATGCAGAGAGATAAAAGGGAGCATAAACCTAGTTTTCATTTACAGTTATCAGATGAGACTGTTTCTGTGTCTTTATCCAACACCATGAAAGCTTCTCCAAAAAAAGAGGGGAAATATTCAATTCAGTACTACCCTGCAATGTCCTCCCTCTTTGTATGACAAGGTGGAGGAAATAATAAGTTTATCGAGACAAATTCCAGTGCGGAGGAACAAAGCGCTGCGGTCCCAGAGCTTTCGATTTTATGTAAATCTAAGCCCACATCTTCCGCGTCCACGTAAATCGACTCCCCTCTTGATTCCTTCCTTGCTTAATTGAACATCATTAGTCAAATTGAATATATTTCAACGATCAAGAGCACCCAAGGCCTTCATGTCCTCTAAGAAGGCCATGTACGAGTCGTCAATACTCTGGGGCTTTGGCACTGATGTTGAGCTGATTGACTCTGACTTTATGATGGTGGAAGCTACTGGCCGGTTTGATACTACTGGGCTTGAAGTCGACAACTTTGGTTTTGATTTTGTGATGACAGTCTCTCTTCTTACTCGTACAGAGGCAGGAACCTAAATTCAGGAGAAAACATAAGCCCATAAACATGGAAAACCGTATAAATTAATAGTTATGTTAAACTAAGTCGGGAAATGGATATCGTGGCTATTCAACTTACCATGGCAGTAAGTTCTGGAGTGTGCTGAGCCAATGGCCTCTTAACAACAGTGGATGCAGCAGATTTTACATATGACGGCTTTGGTAGGGCAGGTGGCCTCATTGCAGCATAATCATCATCTATTGGGGTGGGTGGAGGACCAGGTGGAAGGGGTGGTGCAATCACTGGCATATGTCCAAGGGGAGGGCCATACGGCAGCCTTGGTATAAGTGGGGGCATCATTCCTGGTCGGTTAGGTAGCGGAAGATCAGGTAATGGTGGCCGCATATCTGATGGAGGTGGGGGTGGAGGGAGGAGATGTCGTGATATTCCAGGGGGAAGAACATCAGGATGCAAAGTTGGGATCATGGAAGGTCCAGGAACTGGTGGTGGTTGTCTAGGAGGAGGTGGTGGTGGTGGTGGAAGCATATGGGAACCATCCTGGGTTGCTGATGGATTGTCAGTAGCTGATGGCACCCCTTCAGACAGATTATTTGCCAACTTTGGAGGCATCCCAGGTGCAGGAGGTGGTGGAGGTAGCACAGTTGGCACCTACATGAAAAAGGATAACAAGCATATAAGCTCGCTAATTACATTAGTTACAAATTTTTTGTTAAAAAAGGGCAAAATATGCAAGGTGGTGTTAGCAACCAAGTAGAATAAGTCTGTAACGCATCCCATGTCGGTCTATGATAAACAGCTTTACCTCCTTCCTTCCGTGTTGGCCTCCTGACATTTTTATTCCACCTATGAATCAATTATAATAAAGGTAAGAGGATAAAATCACCTGAAGCTGTTCCTTGGACGTATGATCGTCTGATAACATAGGTGGGGTACTATCTATTTCAGGTAAACCAGTGGTACGTGGTGGTGGGGGTAGTATAGATTGTTGCAAGGGTGGAGGTGGGGGAAGTGGAGGGCGGTTGGCGACTTGTTCTTTAGGTGGGACACCAGGAGGTGGTGGCGGCAGAATCAAAATACCTAAGTTTCCTGCAGCAGGATTTGGTGGCAATGGAGGTGGAGGAGGTAAAGGCGGAAATGAAGCTATAACAGGGGCATCACTAGAACCCATGTCAGACGAATCTGACAAAGGAGGTGGTGGTGGAGGAGGTGGAGGAGGCACAACAAGGTCCATATCTTCAAAATCCGTTTTTGAGGATGATGCAAAATCGTTTGATGAAGCAGCCGAGGGATTTCTAGGTCCTGCATGTCAAAACAAAAATAAAATTATGAATAAAAAACTATACATATTAAAACTTAAATGAAGCTCCACAAAATGAAGTAAACAAACCAATAGCTGGTTTAAACATGGGAGGCTTCCCAGGTGGAGGTGCTCCAGTGGGGTTCAAGGTAGGATGATAGTAAACAGAGTCCTGAAGAACCCCAACAAATAGTATATATGAGTTCACGATAAATACAATCCAAAAAATAACCATCAAGTTAATCATTTTTTACTTCAGGGTTTGGTTCCTTGGCTAGCTCTTCTTCTTCTGTGCCTGTCCGTCTTCGCAGAGGTCCCAGATGACTAAGTAGTAGATGAAATATAAATTATCATCAAAAGAACCCAAACTATTTGACAATCTTTGATTAATTATCACAAAATGGAATGATCAGTAAGAAGTAGGCTCTTCTACCTGAACATAACTGGAGTCTCACCCTTTTCCCTCATTTTGCCTTCATATTCCTGAGCTCAATAGGTTGAAAAACAGAATCATCAAATAAAGCATTGTGATTAAATTAAAAAACAAGTATTCAAATGTATAGTCAACAGTAGAGTACTTAATTTTTTGCAATAATGGACATAGAACTCACTGACAAGCAAGCAAACAAAACAGGTGATCAAGATTTCAAGTTGGTTGAGAGAAACAATAAATTATTTAAGAAATGTACTTACCTTCCTCTTCTTTATTACAAGGTTAAGTGTATCTTCTAACTGTCTTTTTTTGTGTTTTCTTGCTTTATCTAGAGCCCCATCAGCCTCTGCACAAAATAATACGATGTAAGCACTAGCTGTTCAAGACTTGGAAAGTAATAATCACCATAAACAAACTGGAGAAAGCATACTGTTCTACTTTCCTCACGACAAAATTAACTACAGGACGTACATAGAAGAGATATATTCATTGAATATGATTGGCCTAAAAAGGAAATACAAATAAGAATATAATGAAACTAGCAAGAAACCACTCTCTTATGAAAAGGCAAAAATATAATACAAAGCATAAATAAGCATATAATAAAAAGTGTAAGCCAGAGCAGAAATTATCAAATAAAAATCTGGCTAGTGACTTACTCATCATTTCCAATTTCTGAATTTGATCCTTGAGAGAGTCTGGATCTTTCTTTAGAATTCCCACCTCTCTCACCTTCTTCCTTTCTTTCTTATTCTGTAAGCCATAGATGACTAATATAAGGATCTCTAAAACTAATTAAATCCATAAATTAAGCTCATCAACAAATATTTAAACAAAGAACAAAAACCATCAGCACATATCCAAATGATTCATTGACTGTATATTGCGAATAAAAATTTCTTGCTATCTATAGCAGCCAAGAGAAACACTTCCTTCTTCAAAGGATTTTTACATGAATCACAATTGGCAGTAATCCAACAAATACATTGAAGATTTTCAATTTTATTCTTCCATATTGCATCCAGTTTCTATATTTCAAAACAATAAAATAAGGATTTAGCAAGAACCCTAGAGTGAATTACGTTTCAAAAAATATCGACAGGCAATTAGGGATTCGATTGGGGATGCAAAACGGAAAGAGAACTGAGCAAATGAGGTTACCCTTTTGAGTTCTTTTTTGCGAAGCTCCTTACGGTATGCATCCGTAGGGTTCATCACTTTGCCTCCTTTCGTCGTCTTCATTTTGAACTTTCTCTCTCCCCTTTTTCCCAAATCCCTTCTTCTTCTTCTTCTTCTTCTTCTTGTAGTTGGAGTTCAAATCTGAAACAACCCAGGCTGCTACAGGGAGAAACGATATCGATCGTCCTCCCTCTCTCCTCCTAGAAATCGTTAACTCGTTTTATTGAGCAACTAGGAAAGAAGACAAACGATATGTCGTTCTTGATAATGCGTTTGTCGGTTTTTAAAATATTATTTTAATTTCTTAAAATACCGTGTGCTTTTTTATTGCTTAATTTTTGCCATGAAATTTAACTAAAAGGCAACGGATAAATTTTTGCACGTGACAATTATTTATGTTAGTGTTTTTATTTAATTAATAATTAATAATTTCTTATTTAATTTAACTTCAAGGACCCCCAACTTTGGTCGACTAGACAACAAGAACGATCAACCTAAGAAAAACATATTGTAATACAATTTCGATGACCTGATGTCGGTTAATCAAATGGATGAAACAGTCAACCGCATAAATAACCGAGTGTTTCCAATTCAAGGCGTTCGTTCAGCTTATCAAAGAAGCAAGATGTGTTAAACAACTTAAACAATCTATTCATGCTTCACTAATAAAATTACAGCATATAGATCAATGCGGAATAAATTCTAAATACCTCTGACCATTGACAGTGAAAAACAGGGACAGTTGCTTTCCCTCTCTTTTGAAGAATCTCTTCTAACCCTTTTTATCTTGTGACAATAGTGTATTTCGTTTCTGAAGTGAGATAATAGAATTAGGGGACCTCCAGCATCAATTTCCTTCTATTTATCAACTTCTGCCATCATAGAAGTTGAGTGAATGATATGGGTAGTTTCTTTTATAGAAACTGTCAAAAATCAGACCACTTCCATTTCATTAGCAGTTATTTTCTCTGAAAAAAACTGCTAATGCCAACATTCTCCCACTTGGTCTGAGTTTTATATACTTTTTGTCATAAGAAAACACAATACATGAATCATAGCGATAAATTCTCTTAATGTAATCAAGAATTATCTTCCATGTATCACGATACATTATGTTCCTTTTTTATTTCCCATAAACTTAATGAATAAACCTTATGTTTATTCGAGATTCATAAACTGAAGTATATTTCTCAAACTGAATGTGTACACAATAAATTTTATAATGAGAATATAATAAGAAAAGTTATAAACATTCGTTCTTACAACAAAAAATTACATAATGGACCCAAGTCCCATTTTAACTACATGATCCTTAAATTTTAACGGTGGCATGTCCTTAGTCAAAGGATCGGCGACCATCAATTCAATGCTTATGTGTTCGATGACCACTGAACCATCCTTAACACATTCTCTTATGGCTAAATATTTAATGTCGATATGCTTACTTCGACTACCACTTTTGTTGTTTTTTGCCATAAAAACCTCAGTTAAATTATCGCAATATATCTTCAGCAGTCTAGAAATTGAATCAAGGATTCTAAGCCCTAAAATAAAACTCTTCATCCATACACCATGCGAAGTAACCTCAAAACACGATACGAACTCAGCCTCCATAGTAGATGTGGCAGTCAAACTCTATTTATCACTCCTCTAAGATACAGCTCCAACAGCCAACATAAAAATGTATCCTGATGTTGATTTACGAAAATCAACTCAGCCAGCAAAATCTAAATCGGAGTATCCAATCACATTCAATCTATCCGTCCGTTTGTAGATAAGCATGGAGTCTTTGGTCCCTTGAAGGTATCGTAACACTTTCTTTGCAACTGTTCAGTGGTCTTTACCAAGGTTACTCTGATATCGACCCAACATCCCAACAACAAATGCAATGTCAGGTCTTGTGCAGACCTGAGCATACATCAAGCTTCCAACAACCGAAGCATAGAGAATGTTCCTCATTTGCTCCCTCTCAAGATCGTTCTTTAGACACTGGTTCTCATGGAACCTGTCACCCTTTACTATGGGAGCAACACTAGGTAAATAATCTTTCATCCGATATCTCTCTAAAACTTTATTGATATAAGTTTCCTGAGACAATCCCAAGCAACCTTGGAATCTGTCTAAATGAATCTTTATACCAATGACATAGGAAGCATCACCCATGTCCTTCACATCAAAGTTTTCAGAGAGAAATTGTTTCACCTCATGCAATATACCTTTATTATTAGTTGCAAGCAAAATATCATCCACATATAGGACTAAGAAACAAATTTTGCTCCCACTAACCTTCTGATATATACATTGATCCATAATGTTCTCTAGGAAACCAAATAAAGAGATAACATTATGAAATTTTAAATACCACTTACGGGAGGCTTGTTTCAATCCATATATAGATTTCTTAAGTTTGCATGCTAAATGCTCACCATCACTAGAGGAGAATCCTTCAAGTTGTTTCATATAAACCTCTTCCTCTAGCTCTCCATTGAGAAAAGCCGTTTTCACATCCATTTGTTGTAACTCAAAATCAAAATGTGCAAACAATGCCAAAATAATGCGAAGAGAATCTTTCTTAGATACAGGAGAAAAAGTCTCCGTATAATCGATTCCTTCCCTTTGAGTGAATCCTTTAGCAACGAGTCTTGCTTTATATCTTTCGATGTTGCCTAATAAGTCTTTCTTAGTTTTAAAGACCCATTTACATCCTATGACTTTTACACTATTAGGCAACTCGACAAGATCTCAGACTCCGTTTGAATTCATAGAATTCATTTCATCTTTCATGGAATTATACCATAGACTTGATTCACCACAACTTATGGCCTGTGAAAACGTCTCAGAATCATTTTCGCTCCAACATTATAGTTCGACTCTTGTACATATGTGATATAATCACTCGGAATAGCTGATCTTCTTTCTCTAGTAGATATTCGTAGTGTTGTTCCAATATTTTCTTGAGAAATTTGTTGTTCAACTGGTTGATCAACAATTTCTGGAACTTCCTCAAGAACTCGATCTACTGAATTATTATCAGCAACTTGTGGAATAACATTTATTGATTGTTCAACGCTCCTTTGGACTCGAGGAGTGTTATGAACAACAATCAATCTTTCACTTGAGTTAGAGGATTGAACATCAATGTGATCTCTTTCAGAAATAATATCCTGAAATTGATCACTCCCACTAATTATGTCATTCTCAAGAAATTTTTCATTTCTTGATTCCACAATCCTAGTGCTGTGAGATGGACAATAGAATCTATACCCCTTAGACCTCTCGGCATATCCAATGAAATAGCCACTAATGGTCATTGGATCTAGCTTCTTTTCTTGTGGATTATAAATTCTCACTTCAGACGGGCATCCCCAAATGCGTATATGTCTCAAACTCAGTTTCCAACCTTTCCATAACTCAAATGGCGTCTTTTCGACAGCCTTGGTTGGAACTCGATTTAATATATACACTACCATCTTTAGTGCATCAGACCACAAGAAATCTGGAAGTTTGGAGTTGCTACGCATACTCCTCACCATGTCCAATAATATTCGATTTCTTCTTTCTGCCACACCATTCTGATCCGGAGAACCAGACATGGTGTATTGAGCAACTATTCCATGCTCTTGAAGAAATCTAGCAAACGGACCAGGTGCTTGTCCATCCTCAGTATATCTACCATAATATTCTCCACCTCTATCTGTCCTCACGATCTTAATTTGCTTACCGCATTGTTTCTCTACTTCTGCCTTAAAAACCTTTAAGGCATCTAATGCTTCATTTTTGTTCTGAAGCAAATAGAGATACATGTATCGTGAATAATCATCAATAAAAGAGATGAAGTATCTAGGACCATTTGAGTCCATAACTGGACTACATATGTCTGAATGTATGATCTCTAATATCTCTGAACTCCTCTTAGCACCTTTTTTAGATACGTTGGTTTGCTTTCCCTTAATGCAATCCAAACATGTATCGAAATCAGTAAAGTCTAAAGCACTAAGTACTTTATCATTTACTAATCGCTTAGTTCTCTGTATGGAGATATGTTCCGATCTCTGGTGCCACAACATAGAGGAATCCTCATTTATAACACATCTTTTATTACCAGTGTGAACATATATAACATCATGGGTAATATCATTTTGTAAATCAATAGAGAAAAGACCACAAACATTGTACCATTTCCAACAAGATCAGATTTGTAAAATAAACTGAAGTTTACATTTGAAAACGTAAAGGAAAATCCCAAAGGTACAAGACTTGAAACTGAAATTAAAGTCCTAGAAAAACTAGGAACATACAAAGTTTTTTCTAAAACCAAAATGAAACCACTGCTAAGAACTAAACTGCATGTTCCAACAACTTCCACATGTGAACGCATCTTGCTCCCTAAATAGATGCTATGTTCACTTCCCACTGGTTTCCGAAGGTTTCGCATACCCTGCAAGGTATTCGAAATATGGATTGTAGAACCAGAATCAATCTACCAAGTGTTATAAATAGTATGAGTCATATTAGATTCATAACAAACAAATGAGATTGGTGTACCTTTCTTTTCAAGCCATGTCTTAAACTTGGTGCAATCTTTGTTAATGTGCCCTTTCTTGTCACAGAAAAAGCACTTGATTTCCTTTTTGATTTCACCAAATTGAATCGGTATTTTACCTTTCCCTTTATCTTTCTTTTTGGCTTGTGTCTTTTTCTTTCCTTGGGTCATCATAAATGCACTATCTCCTCTTTCCATTACCAGTCTTCCTTCCTCTTGAACACACATGGTCATCAACTCATTAATAGACCATTTATCCTTATGTGTGTTATAAGAGATTTTAAAAGGACCGTATGGCTGTGGAAGAGTATTCAGAATGTAGTGCACCAACAAAGAATCTGACATTTCAACCTCAAGTGTCTTTAGTTGAGCCGCAATGTCTCTCATCTGCATTATGTGCTCACGCACACTCGTAACTGTAGTGAGCCTTAAGGATGAAAATTTCATGGTGAGTGTACTTGTTAGTGCCTTATCTGAAGTTACAAATTGCTCTTCTATAGCCTTCAGCAATGGCACAACATCATTATATTGCTCGACAAAACCACGGACACCAGCAGCGATCTTAGTCTTTATGAACAACACACTAAGGCGATTGGAATGTTCCCAACGTTCACAAAGAGCTAGATCTTCTAGAGTGTTGGTCGGAGTTATAATAGGTTTGTCTTTTCGTATAACATAATCAATGTCCACACATCCCAAATGAAAGAGAACTCTCCTTCCATACTTTATAATTATCACCCTTTAACTCAGATATATTGCATTTTATATCAGAGAAACTAAATGAATTTATAGTTGTAAAAAGTAAATAACATACTTAATTGAGCCAAAAACTGAATATCATGTTTTACTAATGTAAATCATGCAATAATAATTAATCTAGAAACATAAAACTTGCTTGTGGGCTAAAGTTCTAATTTAATAAGATTCATTTTCACCGAATTAATAAAACTATCAAGTTATATCCATTTTCTTAATTCCTGTGGGCAATTAAGAAAAATAACTCGATATTTTATTCTACTTAATTAAATAAATACAATAAAATTTTTTGTGGGATAAATTTTATCATATTTATAAAATTAATTACAATAAATGTCATAATGTGATTTTTAATTCTTAATATATAATTTTGTTTAATTAAAGATGTTGTGGCTACTCTTCAATTAAATAAAATCATATTAAATCACTCGACATTTGTACTTAATTTCATTGTTATTAAATAACATGCTCTTAATTTTGTATACATTTATAAACTAAATTATGCAAACAAAAATTAAATTAATAAGTATGTGCAACTAAATAAGCATGTAAAAATATAAAATTAATTAACATCCTATTTAATTGACAAACTACTTAATTCCAATAGAATAGTTTATGCATTTATTTTTTACATATGAGAGCAATAATTAAACACAACAAACATTACTATAATGTAATATTGTATTTTATTTGCAATTATATTATCACAAACAAAAGCTGAAAATTTTGATTATGTTCAGAAAATATCATTGGCAGAGTGATTACATGTTTAACCCACCATTCTAGAGGTCTAGGGTTCTAATCCAAGGTTATACAGTTTTTCACAATTTTTTTATTAATAAACCACAATTTATAAAATTAGGAAATCCGAATTATATAACAAAATAATAAGCAGTTGAGTGGCAACCCACTCAATGTACTGATTTGAGAGCGCAGGTTCGACCCTCATCGCCAGCCAGCACACGTAATTTTATTTAAGAAACTACACTAAAACTACATGTACATTTTGCTTAATATGCGTTTCAAATGGCAAAAAACTACATGTCACCCAGGTCATCTTCAACCTCTAGCCGGGTCAGCTTGACCCTGTTTGACTCGACGCGAAACCCGCCACAAAACATGACTATTTTCTCTCAATTTTAAACACCAAATTCAACCATTTTTGTTTCAAAACATTTATAAGAGAATTTCTAAATGATTCTTCTCAACAAAAAACTTCGAAATCGTCCAAAACGTTATCTTTATAATTTCAAAATTTTTCCAGAATTGTGACTTCGAATACTTCAAGACAGAGGTGATTATTGCTCTGATACCAAATGTTAAACAACTTAAACGATCTATTCACTCTTCACTAATAAAATTACTACATATAGATCAATGCAGAATAAATTCTAAATACGTCTGACCATTGACAGTGAAAAATAGGGACAGCTGCATTCCCTCTCTTTTGAAGAATATCTTCTAACCTTTTTTTATCTCGTAACGATGGTGTATTTCGTTTCTGAAGTGAGATAATAGAATTAGGGGACCCCCAACATCAATTTCCTTCTATTTATCAACTTCTGCCATCATAGAAGTTGAGTGAAGGATATGGGCAGTTTCTTTTATAGAAACTGTCAAAAACCAGACCACTTCCGTTTTATTAGCAGTTATTTTCTCTAAAAAAACTGCTAATGCCAACAAGATGTCCACAATTTGAGAAGCGATCGACCAAATCTGGAGAGTTGTTGATTGCCCAAGCCACATTGGTAGTCGAGATTAGATGTGCGGTCGACTAGCCAATTTCGAATGAATTCGTAATGGTCGACCAATGGTCTTCAAATTTTAGTTGTAATTGTCATATTGCAGTCCACCATAGATATATAGAGGTTGACCGTCGGCTTAGATTTTGGCGCACGTCTATGAATAAATCCATTCAATTTTTGCACAACCATCGGATTATCGAGCAAACTTTTGAGCGACATTCTTGAATACAAAATCCAAACTTTTCTACTCTAGCACTCAACCATTCACAAATTTGTGATTGTTCTATTGTGAGAGTTAGCTATCATCTTTGTGATTCAAACAAAGAATTTTTTGCTAAGTTGAGAAAGGTGTGAAATCCTAAAAAATTAAAATATTTCATTTGCTGCCCAGAAGGTCAATTAACTTGTAAATGATTTGTTAGTGAAATTATATATTTAAAGAGAAGTCTTGGAGCTCGGACATAAGCAGTTTAGTCGAACCATGTTAACAAATTGTGTTTTTCTCTATCCCTTCTTTTACTATTTGTTTACTTGAAATTGATTGCTTTATTGGCTTGATAATAGCTTGAGATTAAGAGAGATTAGTCGAGCACATTTAACAAAATGTTTTAGAGTTAATGATCAAAAAAGTTTGATAACCTAATTTATCTCCCCTCTCCGTCCTATTAGGTTAGTTTGATCTTAGTGACATTTGCACTTGTAGCAAAAATGACGACAGTGACTTATCCTAGCTATTGTTGCTTCCAAATGTTGGTCATTGTGACAAATGGATGTTAATAATACCTTTTTGCATGAAGATCTTAAGAGATTTATATAGCTCCACCACTAGGGTTATTGTGCCATCTTCTGATATTTGTAATCTAAGACGGCTATTCTTTGGTTTGAAAAAGGCCTCACGTGCTTGATTTGATGAGTTCTGTTCTACACTTAATAAGTTCTCATTTTATCTAGAGTCAATATGATTCTTCTTTATTTCTATGCAAGACTACCAAAGAAGTCATATCGCTTAAAGGGATCGACTCTTAATTGATTTCCTAGCTTCATGAGCATCTTTATAGTTATATTCTTATGAATGATTTGAGTTCTTTACATTATTTGTTAAGTCTTGAAGTGCATTCTACCTCAACTAATATTTTCTACACCATTCTAAATACATCAAGGAGTTAGTTGCATTGAATTGTCTTCAAATGGTCATTTTGTTGATACTCATACAGAAGTGAATGTTAAATACTGTAGCGGTGAGGGTCATGTTGTAATACCCCAACTTTTCAAATAGGTTGACTATTAGGGTATTACCAAAAACGTACTAAATATTAATTGAATTAAACTATACTATTTTGATACGAATTAAATTGGGGGATTTTTAAATAGTTATAGAATAAATTGTTTTAATTAAGTCAATTCATTGTTAATATAGAGATAGATCTATATATATATATATAAACATAAAAGAAAAAGGAAATTAAATTAAATTAAAAATTAATTAAAATAAAGAAAAGAAGAAATGGCATCCTGCCATTTTTCATTTCTTCGCTAGAGATGGATAGCTGAAGAGAGGGAGAGGGAAGAGCCAGCGACGCGAGGGAGAGACGGCGCCGGTCGACGGCGAGCAGACTGACGACGACGGTGAGCGCGACGGGCTTCGGTGCGCGGCGGCTTGCACGTCGTTCTGGCGAGCGTCTGAACGGCATCGCGGGTCGCCGTTCAGATCGCGATCTGGCGAGCTTCCGCTGGCGTGTTTTCCGGCGACAAGTGAGGTAAGCTGTTGGTCGATTTTCTGTCTCCTCTGTTCTCTTTTGATCGAATATTGGCAAGAAGCGATCGGCAGTGGCGGTCCCGTTCGGCAGGGCTTCGGGTGGGGCTACGAGTGCTCCGACCCATTACTCGGGTGCTCTGACTCGGGCCCAACCGATTCTGTCTTGATCCAATTTTTGTTGGGTTTGTTGTCTGCTAGTGCAGACAACTCCAGATGGACTGCATTGGTGTTAATGCAGAGTGTTTGCTGGAAGATTTTGCTGAGATGCTGTCTGGTGGAATTATGAGGCTGTCGGTGGCTGGTGTGCTGTGTTGATAAATTGACAGAGGAGCTTTGTTCTTTCGAAGAATGGGAGAAGCCGAGTGCAAGGGATGAATTGGAGATCCTTGGCAGTGCTGAGCTCTCTGGAGTGAGCTGGAGAAGCTCTGGCTGAGAGAAAATTTCTGAGATATGGACAATTTCTTCTCGGGTCCTTGTGATCCCTCAGGTAATGCACGTCTCTTTCCTCTGAATTAAGGAATTTTGGATACTGATGTTGAAAGAGATAAATTGTGGGTTGAATGAACTTGGTAGTTGCTGTAAAATATGTTTGGTTGCATCCTCTTGGATTTGATTGGTGTTCTCTGTTATATTGAAAAAATGGGTTGAGTTATGTATCTTGGTTTTAATTGGACAATAATTGGATATTGCTCTATGTGGTTTGTTGGATAACTTGTTGGAAGCAATAATATGCTAGTTCTGAAAAAGGATATGGGGGTTCTATGAAACATGTTGTAAACTGGCAATTGGGTAATGAGTTGGAAAAGATAATTTGTTATGTTTTGTGAAATTAAAACTTGAACCCATATTCTGGAAAGGTTACTCATTTGGTTATGGATTTCTGAATGAATTCCATAAATTGTTAGTCTGCAAAATACATTAAGATTGATATTCTGAATAGATTTTTGATGCTGAATATGTGATTAACGCTTTGTTCGGATTTGTTGGTTTGTTGTTGGACATGGAACCTGTTGGTATTGGAATGCTTTTGGTCATAATGATAAGCCTTGGATCGATGCTCTGTTAAGACGTAGATGTTGTATTCTTTTTGATGATCTGTGAACTTGTCTAGTAATTAAGGGTAGGAAAATTTATAAGTCGTGATTATTAGTGCTAACTGTTTAATTTGTGAAGGTATCGAAAAGACGAAGGAGGATAACGACTAAGTGCTAAACACGATAAAACTTTGAGGTAAGGAAATAGGGATGTCTTGGCCAGAAAAGACCTGACACCACAAGTAGAGTGCGTGAGTTTGGAGGTGTTTAGTTCTTTAAATGTCTTGTTAAATGCTCTACTTTATGTGCTGATAAACTCTTTCTTTACTTTATTTGCTTGTTCTTACGTGAATAAATATGGTTGTTGAAAAATGTTAAATATGATTGTTAGAAAATGTTCTTTCTTAGATAGATAAGTTAAGCCTGAAAGTATGAAAGAGTAAAAAGATCATCGAGAATGACCTGTTTTTATGATTTACTGACTGTTTAGCTTATATGTTGTGTATTTCCTTAAGTTTATATTTCCTTGTTGTTAATTGTTCTGTCTTTATTTGAGTTACAAGTATAATTTAATTAAGCATGTTTGATCTGACGCTTGATTTACTAAGAATGTTTATTTGAGCATGTAAGTGATTAAGAATATTATAAGCATGTTAATCAGTTTAGTTTAACCAATTTAGTTGCATGTTAATTGATAAATGATAATCCATTTAGTATGTTAATCACTTTAGTTAAAAGATAATCAATTGAGCCTATTAATCAACTAAAGTGATTATGATTAGAGTAATTGACTAGAATCTTTGTACATTCATAAAGTAAATTTTGAGTATGATTAATTGACTATAACCCTAAAATATTAATTATAATGACCTCTATGAGCATGTTAATTAACTAGGTTAATTAACTAAATGTGATTTCTTAGTGAGCATGAAGATGATAAATTGTAAGCATGTAAATTGACTAGGTTAACTGATGAGTATGTTAATTAACTAATTAATTAGAATGAAATTGGAGCATGCAAATTAACTTAGACAACTTATTAAAATGTTAGTTCTACTTTAGCATGTAATAAACTAGGCTATATTAATATGTTATTCCTTCTTGTTAATATTTTGTGTATTTCTCTTTACTGTACTTTCCTTTAATATAATTATATTGTCTTTGCTGCATTTTCTTTTATTGCTTTACTTTACTAAAGAATGATGGAAAGATAAAAGAAAGAGGAACTAAGTATGAAGGAAGTTAAGAGTTTCATTGGCTGAGTGAATGAATGCTTTCGTTATTATTTTATTGCTTACGATCTTAATTTCGATTACATGTCCTTGGTATGCTATTTTCTGCTAAACCAAAGTATGATTGGTTAAATAGGATAAAAGCATGTAATTAACATAAAAACATGTTAAATTAATTAGATAACTGATTAGAATAATTGCTTAGAAAGATAAACGTAGGAAGCATGTAAATGGACTAGGAAAAATTGCTCTTCTTATTGAATTCGAAGCATGTCAACACGTTTTAATTGTTGTATTCACTGTTGAATTCACTACTGTTTTGTAAATGATTCCGTGAATCTTCAAATATGTTAGAAGCATGTCAAAATAGTCAATTCTTGTACTGCCATGTTCTATAAATTCAAGTTGTATTTCTTGTTTGAATCTCTTGCCTTACTAGTTATTTATTCTCATTCAATTTCTGTAATTCCATGATAATTGCTATTCCTTATTGTTGTTCTGAATTGTTGTGATTCTTTCCCTAAGGTATTGTTACGTTTATAATAATAGAAACAAATAGGGAGTATTACCTACGGGGTGAGTACTCATAAACACAACGTGAGGAAAAACGAATGAACGAAATGAAAGAACGATGATAAAATGATGATGAAATGATAATGAAATGGGAATTAAAGAAAGGAAGGGCAGTACGGGTTTAATCAAGTAGCTGGCCAGGTCTACGGGACCAGCTACCCTAGGTGGTTAATATCCGGTAGGCTACTCCCTATCCATAGGGTTTCTTTAATTCAACTCGATGTACCATTAACGAACGAAAGAACGAACGAACGCAACAGAACGTAAAGAAAAACTTGGTGTGGACCGACATCCATTCCAAGAAAACTAAAGAGTGGTGTATGTGTATATATATATAATTGTTTTACCTAATTTCCTTACTAAGTCTTTAGACTTACAGTTACTTGTGGTGTAGGTATAGGTACGAGTACAAGGAAAGAAACACTCAGACTTAGGAGTAAATAGGAAAGACGATGAACAATTAATAAAGCAAGGATGAAGGATTTGCACGCGCGAGACTTGTGGTTGGCCGGGCTTAAATGAAAAGAGAAAACAATTGTAATTGAAATTATATTTAATCGTTTCATTTCCTTTTATTGAGTTCTTTCATTAAATTATTTATGCTTCCGCAACGTTTTTAAATAAACGATTTATTTTACGCTTCCGCATTTTGTATTAATTGGCTTTCGATACGAGTTTAACGAATGGTCAGTAGCGATCCGGTTTAGCGTCGCGCTCTGATTTTTTTTTAAAAGAAAAATTTCAAATTTTTACGCATTTCAAGGAATTACGAAAATTCGGGTCGTTACACATGTTCTCTCTTAACCCTCTTTATATAGACAATTGGTGCAAAGTCTTAACAATTTGACTATTACTCAACTTGAAATTTCCTTCAATGTCCAATAAGTTAGTCAATTTATGCAAGCGCCTTGTATCCCTCTTTATATAGACAATTGATGGAAAGTCTAAACTATCTAACTATTACTCGACTTGGTATTTCTTTCATTACCCAACAAGTTAGTCAATTTATGATGCACCTAGGCATCTCCAACTGGCTATTGTTCGTCGCATTGTTTGCTATTTGCATGACTCTTTTGCTCGAGGTCTTTTCTTTAATATGACCTCTCTTATATTCGTTTGATTGCATATGGTGATGTTGATAGGACAAATTGTTTTGATATTTTGGCCCTCAATTACTTGTTGGTGTATTTTTCTTGATTGCTTTCTTATTTCTTGGAAAAGCAAGAAGCAAGATTGAGTCTCTAATTCCTCCATTGAATCTGAGTATCGTGCTATGTTTGCTACATGTTCTAAAATTTTTTGGCTTCACGTATTGTTGGGTGAGCTATGGTTTCTTCAAATTGGGCCTATCCTGTAACACCCCAAAAATCTAGTTCATTTTCTTATTAGAACATACGTCTCTTTTAAAAAAAAAAACTTTTAGTGTAACAGAAGACTTTTCTATTAAAATTCATAATAAATCTCATAAAATTCTTTAACTTTAAAAAAAATTTCATAATTTATTACAATATTTCTTTCAATTTCTTTATACAAAACTATGAGTCATCTCACAAGTCGAATTTGTCATAACAACTTCAGCACTCCTCATGAGTATGCTTCTTCAACTATCTGGTTCATAACCATTCTTGTCGTCTACCTCCTTTACTTATATCACAAGATTTATCTATGAACTTAATGTTCAGTAAGTGATGAGTAGTGTAACTCAAAATAAACATAAAGTTGTAAACCGTCATATCTCGTTAAGAAAACATGACAGTTTACAACTTTTCATTTAATCTTTTTGTTTTCACTAAACCTCTAATCGTTGGGGCCCTCTGGGAATGAGTAGACATCATTGGGTTCACCTCTCAGGACAATCTAACTCAAATCCCAAGGTAAGCAGACACCATTGGGTTTACCTCTCGGGACAGCCTAACTCAACCTCTCCTACAAAAACCCATTACGTATTTTTCTTTAGTTGTTCGGTCTTAATCTTTCTTAATGAAAACTCATGCAAGAAAGCAATTTCATTTTCTCAAAAGAAACTCATTCCATAATGCATGACAGTAATGACTATAATCGTAACATGAAAGAACAACTTCAAACAAGTTTATATAACCTAACAGTTACCAAACAATGCAAATCAATTCAACTGTATACTAACTAGTTCAACAGTCACAACAACCGTTGGTACATCACCTAAAAGTAATCAAATAGTATCATCAACATTGGAGAAGTGAAACTTTGTTTAGAGTTTAAAGTTTGGATTTTGGGCTAAAGTTGCCTAATTTATGGATATAAATCATATTTTGTTTCGATCTTATGAATTGTCCATCGTTTTAGGTCTTGAATCAATGGAAAATATGAAATTTCTGGTGAAGATGTGCGGCCTGCGTCAGAGAATACAACGTTGGGCTGTGGCTCAAGCCCCATTTTGGGTCATGACCCAGTTGTTTGGGTCACAGCCCGAACCCCCTTTTGGGTCCGTTTTGGACGTTAAGCCCAAATATTTTTTGGGCATTTCGAAGCCCGTTTTGCCCTTTAGACTCAATTGCTCTTGAGTGATTATCTTTAATAGAAAGTTTTGAACTTATAGTGAAATTTTGGATACTTGGTAACATTATGATTAGGTACCGAAAGTTAGATTTGGACTGGACTTACTTTTTGACTTCCCGATCTTGGATTGGACTTGGTTGTGAGTAGGTCCACTGGAGGTTATGTTTATGTCCAGCAATTGCATCGTTTTCTAAATTTATATTTTGGGACGTATTCTCATATCAAATGACGTGTTCATTTTGATGATTCATCATTTTTCGTATGATATATGTATTTTTCTCTGGACATATTTAAATTTTAGCATACATAAAAATGACTTATTGAAACAAGATATAAAAAGGAAAACACAACAAACTATAAAATAATGTTTAAATCACTATTGAAAAGCATGATAAACACGCTTGACAAAGGAACCAAAACAATTGCCATCATTCCTCGGATGAAAGAACACTTGCAAAGAAGAAACATTCAACTCGATTTTTACTTTATCATTAAATGTCAGTCGAGGTAGTAGCCTTCATGCCGACAAGAGTGAAATACAACTCTGATCTCCTGAAAGCGCACTGAGTGAGAAGGCTTTGCTGTGAAAGGCGCTTTAAAAACTCCCACACTCCCCACCAGAAACCCTAGTTTACACAAAAAAAAACATGAAATTCAAGAAGATGCTCCATGGATAAGAAGAGAATCTGTTAATTATTGATTATCAAAAGTCTTCCAAATTGGATAAATGGGTTTGAGGGAGAGAGTTTTCAGCAGAGAAGCTGCTGAATAAATTATTTAAAAAAAGAATAATAAATAAATAAAATATGTGAATTCTATTCCTTCGTTTAAATCAGTTGGCATTGGTGAGACTGAAACTAGCAGCAGCATTTTTCAGCTCGTTCTCCGCTACATCCTGGACTAACAATGTTGGATCTCTAAGAGACTCTTCTGAACTGCATTTTTAGAGTCAATAAAAAGATTATATTAGAAAAACTATAATATAATTTAAATAATTATAATAATATTCAACAAAACCTACACTTACCTAGACTCGTAAGCCTCTTTTGTATCAATATACGAGTGTCTATCATCCATGGTATCAAAAAATGGCTGCATATCATCACAGTTTTGAACTTGTTCTTGTATGGGAAGAGGGTGATTTTCCATATTATTAACATATATATTATTAGTATCTCCAGAAGGGAGTTGAACCCACGAAGGATTTGCGAAATTGTCTTTAAAATCAAAGCAAATAGGGTTGTAATTAGCTTCATTTTGTGTTGCAGAAAAGGACGTCATGGAAGGTTGATTATAAAGTGGAATAGCATTAGAGGGTGGACCCATTCCTAGCTCTAACTGAGAAGTAACATCTTCAAGCTGATGCTGTCTACACGTCTCGAGCTGTGATAAGACGAGATTATACTCCTCCTCGACTGCCTGCATTTGATGCCGGAGAAAGCAGATCACCTCCCAACATCCGTTGACCGGAAACCTATCCCGCATGTTAGATTGGTAGATAATCGAGCGCATGGCCTCGGCCTTTTGGTCTTGATCCAGATGTTTGAGAATTCTAAGGATGTTTCTAACGCCGAACAGCTTATGGGCATTTTGAAACAGTTTCGGCTGGTCGGGGGGGAAATACGGTGCGAGTGGGCACTCGGCGTTGCACTTTCTCCTCTGGTATTTGCATGCAGCGCAAGCTTGGCTTGTGCCACCTTTAAGAGTCATAGTTCGCAAAACCCAGATGGAAAACCATTAATGCTTCTGAGAATAAGGTCTGCAGAAGTAGTCGTTGAAGATGAAGATGAAGAAAAAGAGATTAATGATAATGATTTTGTCTTGTTGGGGAAGAAACTGAAAGAATATTGGAGCTTCCCATCCGAAATTTTGGCTTTTTTCAAACTGCGTGGAAGCCCCTTTAATTGGTGAGCGTGGAATCAAGTCCTTCATTTGTGGCCGGAATCTCAGTAAGCTTTTGAGAAAGTCAACTGCTTTCAGATTGTGGACATGACAAGTTGATGGCCCCATTATGGGCCGGCCCAAAGGCCCAATAGGTTGGAAACATCTAGAAAACTCTTGAATTTACTTTACTCTATAAATGAAATTAATATTGGAAATAATTAATATAATATTTCTTATCATATTTAGAGTCAATAAAAAAGATTATATTTGTATGTTTTAATGCCTAAAAATCTCATTTTAATTAATTTCTTCGTGATCTTAGAAGATTGGATGATATTTTGTTAAAATTAGGTGTTTTCAATCTTTGATTTTTGAAGAGTATTTCATATCTTTTCTGTGGATAGAGATTTTAATCGGATAAGTAAATTAAAGATGACATCTCAATCTTTCTAGACAGCGGTCAATCGCAAAATTTGAAATACGTTCCAAAATCTGTCCAGATTCAACAAAACTAATTAGATTTAAATCCAACGTTCTTTATCTAAAATTTGAGATAATTTCTCAAATCTAGAAAATATGGTGAATGAAAGCATAAGTTGTTAGATGAAAATTAAAACAAAAATTTTATGGATTATTAGCAAAACAAATTCAGTGACAAGTCAAATTTTAAAGTAATTTCACGAACAATTAAAATTTCAAACTATGAAAAATGAAGAAGACAATCCTCGTTGTCACGTTTTCAATTAAAATTTTAAATTTTTTTTCACAGCAGATAGGTCGTTTTTCCTGCAACAAATCTATACATGAAGTAGTAGTAGTCAATGACATATTTTCCTCAATGGAAAGAAAGTATATGTTATGGAAATGATATTTTCTGCTACGAAAATGTATCTTCTACTGCAGAATCTTAGCTTCCTCGGTGAAAACATATTTTCTATTTATATATCAGTTAATGTATCTAAATATACTCTTCTAAATACAATAATCGAACGATTTTTAATATCAAGTTCATGTTTATCGTTCATAGACTCGATCCTGAAAACTGGTGAGTAGAAACAATCTAATATAGGTTGGAAACAAACCAATTGAGATACTAGTTAGGCTTGAGATTATTGGGGTTATGCTTCACCCTCGGCATGTGTTGAAAAAACTATGATTCTGCATCAGAAGATAAGTATTTATTGTGAAAAATAACTTTTTGACTATGGAAACTAGTCTTCTACAGCATAAAGCACGTTTACACTGTGAAAAATACTATTTTTGCAACGGATACTTGGTAAATTATTTTAATAATTTTAAATTTTTAATGAAAAATGTGATATCGAGATTTTTCTTCTTCATTTTTCATAATTCGATATTTTAGTTATTCGCAAAATTACTTTAAGGTTTAGCATGTCACTTACCCAATAATTCAAGATTTGTTTTGTTAATATTCCAAATTTTATTTAGGTAAATTAGCCAAAAAAACCCCTAGACTTTAGAGTCAGCGGCATCCCAAATCTTAAAGAAAATTCACAGATAACTAAAATTTTGAACTATGGGAAAAGAATGACACAAACCTCATAATCACATTTCCCGTAAAAAAACGTCGATGCAAACACGATAGAGTCACATTAACGTCAAGAATCATCCAATGAGGATGACTAAGGCAACAACAACAAACATCCTTCAACGACGAGGGACATCCAAGATTGATCCATAAGGCAAAGTTGTAATAGCTGAAAACTTTATTTTAGTAAGTGTGAATTATGTATGAAATTTATAATAGTATACTTTTATTGATAGTAGGAATTATAATGGATGATTATGTTTTGTTTTAGGATGAGTGTTTTACTGACATTGCAGACATCCTCAATATTAGAGCAGACATCCGGGTGCTAGATATTTTGTGAGATTTTGTATGGAATAGTTTGAATGGACATTCGCAAGCGAAAATTTGCCTCTAGAATGGAAGTTCAACCGAATTAAAATACTAGAAAATAAAACAAGTTGCAGTCATCCGCGTAATTTGGGCGGTCATTCGCATGTGGAGCATCGCTTCTGGAATGGACATTTGAAAGGCAACACAAGTTTTGGATTAAGCAATCAGTTCAACGAAAACTAGTGCCTCATATTGGAATGTAGTCAACCAGTTATGAGGTTGCGGTCGTCTGATATAGTGTAAAATAGATTTCCACAGAAGGCTAGACTTTCGCAGCGATCAACTAGGCGTCCGCAAAAAGGTAAACATCCACAGAAAGGAATATTATGTGTTGGGATCCTTTGAAAATAGAGAGAAGCTAACCAAAAATGAAGGAGCAGTTGACCAAAAATGTAACGAACCATTTATCTTTATCATTTTCTATATATTTGTTTTTAAATAGTGTGATAAATGACATTTAATATGTAATGAAAGCATTTCTTTTTAATTTAAAGTTCCTTTATACCATTCAATCCATTTAAACAATACATTATATTATTCAAAATGTTTAAAAGATATATTACACAACTTTGTCTTAATCCCTATATTAAACATTATACAACCATTAGTTTAGAAACAAAGTGAATCATACCTATAAGTTAAAATCACCAAGTGACATAAGGACTTGATGTAGCTACACTCCTTCAACAACAGTCACATGCTATTAGTCCATATTTTCTTCATTTTGATCATATTCCTCACCTACATCACAAAATTCATTTATAAGTCTAATACTTAATAAAAGATAAAACATATATAAACAATGTGATGTTCATGTTACGCAGTTTCATTAAAATATGCATTTTTATTTTAATTTTTCCTTTTTCAGTCACATAATAGTTCAAACGTTGGAGATCCACAATTCAAGGGAAAATATACATCATCTAATCTTCTTAAGTAAAACCGCCACTCAATCCCTTTAAGGATGAGATACATCATTTGTTTCCCCTAAGTAGGACCATCACTCAACCCCATCTCACAACACCTATTTATATTTATTCTATCTATTTTCAGTTTCTTTGTCAAAATACATGTATGAAAACATTTTCATTTCCTTTCTTGAAACCATGATGCATAGACATGAGTGCATATCATTCAAACCATCATTTAAAACCATACAACACAATGAATCTATATCTTCTAGAACTCCAAACATACCAAACATGTGAAAACGTACAATTTGTAACACCATATTATACTAACACCCTCTTATAGTCAACACAACAAGTAATGTCATTAATACAATACAATCCTAATATCTTGTGATATAGGCTAAAAGGTCAAAGACATGCATATCTCTTACCTTATGTTTTTAATGTAGTTCCAACACTTAAAAATATTTTCTTTAGTAACAAGACTTAAACATAATAAAATTTTCATCTATATCTATTTATTTGCATATAACTTAAAGTATGTATAGTTCTGACAATAAACAATCTTCACCACTATTGTGTACGTTACTTAACCATTTAGAGCTTATTACATGTACATGCTAAGAACAACACTTATTAGAACTTCAATCTAATATACATACATTCTAGGCTTTCCTTCCAAATTTTCGTCTATCTTTGAATATATATAACTTTTTCCGTACTTAGCCAAATTAATTAATTCTAAAATCTTTCTCTTTCTTAAAATGTCAAGAATAACACACTGAATTGGTTTGACCTTACAGTTCTATTAAGATAGTCAACATATTCTAAACAACATAACTACCTAATTATGACTATTTTTCTCATTTTTATTTCTTCTCACCATAACAACTTCCTTAAAATTATAGAATTCTTAAGAATGATAAAGAGAATTCTTGTTATCTTCAAAATTTTGAGAGGGAAAGAGAGTTTTCCTTAAGAGTTTCTAAATAAATGCTCTTTTTTAATTCTAAGTCTTCTAGCCTTTATTATAATAAGAATCTCCTTCTCCAGCTCCAGGCTCAAGTTGTTCACCACGTTAGGTATGAAAGTGGTGAGTCATCTTTCCTTCACCAATCAAAACATAACATTGAATTTTATTCCATGTGACTTTTCGTATTCCCAATTATCACCATTTTTGTTAAAGATCGAACGATAACCGAAAAAAGAAAGAACGATGTGGGACATCAGATTTACGTGAAAAAACCCTTTCGGAAAAAAATAACAGGCAGAGAAATAATCTACTATGAAGATCAAAATATAACCGCGAGTTTTGCAACTCTAACTTACATCAATTTCTAGAGAAAACAAAACTCTAAATGAAATCTACAGCGCGGGCCCACCGGCCCGACCCAATAGAATTCGGGTCACACCGAAATTTAACAATCTCCACTTTGACATGAATTATATGAAAGATCCAAAGCGCGTGCTCGTCAACTCGGCCCAACAAAATAAATTCAAAACCCTAAATTCTAACAATCTCTATCTCAAAACGAATTCTGATGCAAGAAACTAATTTTTAAATCTTCAAATCTTCTTCTTCCATACCCTTAAAGAAAATCTACAACGAGGGTCTACCTGCTTATCTCAAAGAAATATACATATCACTAATATAAAAGTCTTCAAGGGTAAATTCAGCAACTGATGCTGACCAGGTTTAAAAACACTTAAACCACGATGATGACATCTTCAAATCCCACAAAGAGTCAATCAAATCTATGCGAGTATATCTCGCCTCTTAACCTGCCATATCAAAACTGTCTTTCAAAATCTTTTAAAATTCCACTATCGTTATCTTACCATAACGAAATATCGAATCTCAATTCAAAAGTGAAAGATTTACTTCAAAGATCTCATCGTCCTCAAAAACATAATATTTAACAAAATATCTGACCCAAAATATCACTGACTTCAATAAAATATTCACCCTAAAATATTGAAGCGGAAAACCATGGATATCACAAAATTTCGAAAGATATCCCCCAAATTCAGATATGTTTGTCATAACAAATCATTTCCAAAATCAAATCAAATTTAATCGCCAAAATAATCGCAAATATTGCAAAATTCAAACCTTATTTGAATTTCAACTGAAAACAATCTCCATGATTGAAATATTCCTACGATTCCAAATCTTCCATAAATAATCAAATTTAATCTCCCAAAAATCTTCCAAAAATCCAAAGATTTTCAACAATTTTTATCTTTGGCAATAATTCAATTTTGCAAAAGACACTCTTGTGGCAGCCCCAATTGAAATGACGTGACAGCGGGAATGGATAACACAATGTAGATGATCTATGACAATTGACGATAAATAGAAAACCCACCAATGACGAACCTGTTACTCGGAGACACAAATGCTCTAGAGAACTTCAAACAGAGATGAAAAACAAGGCAATTGTTTTTTATGGCAGCTAGACGATAGAGAGAACAAATTTCATGAGCAAGACGAATGGAAGGGGGAACAATTTTCCCGTTCTTTTTTTCTTTTTCTTTTTCCCAAAATTGTAATTTTCTCAAAAATTACACAAACTTTGTTCAATGCAAAATGACCAGAGTGAATTTGTTTCACCATACTTGGAAACATGAACTCCTGAAATCAAAGCTCTAATACCATTTGTTAGAAATCGAACACGAAACGGAAAAAACAAACTGCGAAAACAAGGACATTAAGATTTATATGGAAAACCCTAACGGGAAAAAATCACAGGCAGAGAAGAAATTCACTATTTGGAAATCAAGATACAATGAGTTTTGCGACTCAAAGATCAATATAAAGAGAAAATAAATAACCCTAATATTGGATATGGGTCCAACCTAGCCCAACTAGAATTCGGGTCATACCAAAATCTAACAATTTTAATGTCCGAGCAACCGCTTCCGCACATTTTTTTATTTTTTGAAGAAAATTTTCTCCTTGCGAACGCCAAAATGTCTGTTGCGAAATTCTTGCCTCCCACAAAATTGCAATTTCAGACGACCGCTCCTAGTGATTGCAACCTATCCAAGTTAAAAGTTTAAATTTTGTTCATGGATCGATTGCTCAGTCCTGAACGCATTTTTGCTTTCCAGTCGTCCACGCTAGAAGTATGTTTACACATTCTGACATCCGCCCTTAATGCAAAAACCCACACTTACAATTTTTCCAAAAATAACACTAAGTTCGAACACCCACTCCATATCCATGTTTACACATGCAGACGTCCACACCCGTGCTAAACAAAATCTTGATTTCAAACATATGTATAACATTCATCCATCAAGCCATAATATAATACAATTTACCATAAAATCCATTTCACAATAAATATGCACTTTCATAACAACTATAAAATCATATCATTATCAAATATATTTCATACATAATTCACATTTAGTAAACTAAAAGTTTCCAAATATCACAAAAAGTCACCTAAAAACAGCTGATGTGTAAAAATTTAAGACACGAAAAATTTGATTACTCAACATTAAAAGATTTATGAAGTGTCACTTAATGCTTCTAAAAGTTGAGAAGTATAAAAACATCCTTTTATGTTACGCAGGAGGAAGAAAAACCATGAGAAATTGGAGAAAAAGAATAATTCTTGGAAGTGCTAGTTGTGACGACCTAAAAGCAAGTCCAACAAAACTGCTCAGTCAAACGACCCGATCTTCGTGGAGGACCCGATCACCCAGTCCAAGTCGTGAATTTTAACAAAATACTTATAAATATTTAGTTCGGCCCAAAAGGTATAAGCCTTGTTCTATATAGTGATTATGAAGGAATAACTGTGCATAAATTAAAATAAAATTCAAGTACTGTGTAACAAATCCAAACCAACAGTATTAAAGTTTACAGACCCAAATAGAAATACAATTATCCTTACCGAATAACAATTTAAACGATCAAGTCACTAAAACAATAAATAAGAAGTAAATTAGATTCTCCGACTCCGTATCCTCAGACACTTGTCTTTGCCTGAAATTTTTGGGGTTATTGGAATGAGTGACTAACTCAATAAAGTATAATTATACTTGATGCACCTCAAGAAAAACTGATTTTTTTCTCTATTTTTAAAAACATTGTTATATTTCTCTTTTTACCGTACATGGATTTTAAATCACTTTAAACATTTTTATCATTTAATCAAACCGACCTGTGACCCTCGATGTGGCTACATCAAAACCCGCTGTATACATAAACAACTATATCGTAAAACTATGCCAACATCGTTTTTCGTACGAAAACATCATCAGTGAAAAAAATGGTCACACAATGACTCAGCCAACACTCATCATAAAATAGGTGGTCATCCGTCGATGACAGCACCTCATGAGGCAAAAGAAGTAACAATGACTTCGATCTGTCGATCCAACACGTCACCCGAGTTGACGGAGAACCAGTCAACGATAACACAAATCAAACGATCATATACCCAGATGAGGTTGTCATTGACGGATTACTTCTCAACTAAATACCTCAAAGTTTCAAATCAACTAGGGTTGCTGACGAGTAAGCTCAAGTCGTCACGTCACCCGTTAAATGAAACAGTACTAAAATAGGCAAAACTCAACATTAAACAACCTACAAACTCCATGTGACAAAACTCTGGCTAGGTTTAAGGACTCGAAATCCAAAAAAGTGTCATCACCTTCCCATCTCCATTTCCACCTTTCATGGTTCAAAACCTTTGGACATGTCACCAATGCCTCATCCCCCTTTTCGCAGTACAAACAATCAACCTTCACACAGTAGAAGGTTTCCACGAGAGAGCCTCGTAATGCTTTAACGCTAGAGTACCCAAAAAATCAAGAGAATTCATCCTCCAATATATACACAATAATCTCAAACCATGTACAGAAATTAAACGTAAGAAAACATACATATACATAAAAATTGACGTGCTGCCGAAACAGTCCCCATCATTTTTCAAGTGTAGTATTTCACAAAATAATCATTTTGAAAACGAGATGCAATATAATGCAAAAGATATAGAAATCTCTACCTTTTCGAAGTTCTTTTTTGTTGAGCGGAACAATTGTCTCCTTAGAAATGGTATCGCACTCGCTGAAATCACCCAAGCCTGACAAATGTTTCAAACAAGGGAATTCATAAATTAATTCCAATAAATAAGCAGGAGGGTCCTATATCGAGAATATGAACCCAACCGAAATGCAACAACTCATCTCAGAATCCCAATAAAATTCCCAAATTTTATCATTTGGTAAACTAACCGTGCATCGTCTAACAACACTCAATCCTCAACATTCAATATTTAGCAAAATGTACAATATTCCAATCAGTGAGCAAAACAGTTTTCAACCATACATAATTCATCACTCCTTACAGTAAGCTTAATGGTATATCAACCCACTAACTAACAAATCTTCCAACTCATCGTAAATGGAAATAAACCTAACATTCATCAAACAGTTACCCACTAGATTCCACGGTTTATCCAATTAAACAGAACAGGGCTTTAAAATGTTCAATAGCCTCCACCCAACAGTAAATTAACTACCAATCTTCAGAGTTCATAACAAAACCTCAGCCTTAACTTACCAAGTCTCAACCTATGCAAAATCACTCTAACGCGTAGCAGCAGTAACAGAATAGAACCAACCTCAAAGACAAAAACAAATTGAATTTCCCTCTCCCACGGTTATATATCCTCAGTTCAACAATACCAAAACAGGAACAAGAAACTTAATTCGGTTAAAACTGTGGCAAAAACAGGAGCAACAATCATTAGAATTTTCCATCAAAACAGCAAATGAACTGTAAATTAACTAATCCAAATTTCAGCAGGACAGGGTAATCGGCCATGAAAACCAAGGGGCCGAGAAACCATGAAAAACGCAGGGCATTAACATCCTCAGGGAAATGCACCTCAAACCGTGGGAAATCATCACAACAGATACCAAAACTAAAACCCTTGGTTTTACCACATCAATGGCAGTGCACAATAAACCAAACACAGCAACAAAACAGGACAATCATCCAATCCAGAACAGAAACCCAACACAAAACTCTACACCGAAATCAAACAGAACCGGGAGTTCCAAAGCAGAGTCCAAAACGGAGAGAAACCTTACCTTAATCGAAGAAAATGTTCAGCCGTGGCGAAACTAGCCTCCCCGCGGTTCGTCTCTTCGGAATGCTCCCGAAACGGAGCTTCACAATTTCCGAAGTATTCCGTCCCTATCTCGGCCAACCTTCACTCACGGTACCTCCTCGGACGGACGGCTCGCTCATCCGCTCGGAATGCCTCTCAGACGGAATCTCCCCCTCTCGCGAAGGCTCTCTCTTTCGGCCGAAGGGAACGAGAAGAAACAACCTTTTTCCCTCTTTATTTTCTTATTTTTATTCTCCCGCTGGCTTCTCATTTAATATATATATATATTATTTATTTATTTATGTATTTATTTATTTATTAAACAACTTATTCCAATATCACTTCTTTCAAACTTTGCCCAACGATGTAACCGATCAAATTTAATTCTTCAATTTTATTTTTTAAAAAAGAAATTTGTTCAAAAATTTTTAATTTTACCAATTTGACTAATTAGTCAAACTTTATTACATGATCGCTACGTGACAATTTGGGTAACCGATTTTAACGTAAAAAATTTACACGTGAAATTTATTATTAAAAATTTTGACGAATTTTACACTAGTTCTCTCAACTTCTTGAAAGAATTAGAGATTAAAGAATTAATCTCATAAATCTTAACACAATGAATGTTTATTTGTATTTTGCCTTTATGCTACGTCCCAATAAATGGTTTAAGTATTCACTTAAGAATGTGTTATTTGTTCTATAAATTAAGTTATGTATGTGATGAAAGTTTGTTTGAGGGAAATGATGATTGTTATTTGTTACCAAAAATTATTTAGTGGTTGACTTATCATTGATCGTGTATTACATGGGTTGTTTTATTAATTTTCTTTTCTTTTTTTAATAAAATATATATTAATATTTTATTATTTTATTACCAATAAATATATGTTTGTTATTATTTAATTTGTTAAAATTTTCTTATATAATGTATGAGTCAAACTTAGGTTATTTTATTTAAAAAAAGTTGGAGGTGTGTGCTATAAAGATCTCTAAAATTTGTACTTTACCCAAAATTATATCTAACATGTAATATTGTCATTAGTCTCTCTTCAAGCCCCCAAATTAACCTTAATTTATATAATTTTAACTTTAATCTTTTCTTATCCAATGTTATCTTTTTTACCATAATTTCGATATTTCTCTCAAAAATTAAAATCTAGATAAAATGAGTAAATACGATCAACTGTCTAATTGATTAACGTTATGTATTCTTTAATTTTATATTTTGACGCGTCGTTCATTTATTATTATATTAAATATGATAAATTATAAATAATTAAAATAAAGCATTGTTTATATCGATGAATAGATAACATATGACAATCAATTATGTGAGAGCAAGAGTCCCAAGGGCAATGAGTCTTGTGAGGACAAGAGGTTAGAGATCACTAAAATTTGTATAATCACAATTGTTTCGTAGAAAATAGAAATGATTGGTTCATAAGTAAAAGTTTAATTTCTAACTAGCACAATACATTTTTGAAATAAATACTTGGGAACGAAAGTCTCAGAGACCAAGGCCTAAGACGAATAATTTGTACTATTTGGTTGAAATTTATATTTAGACAATATGGAAGAACATAAGTGTGGAGAATCGAACACGAAACGGAAAAAGAAAAAACTGCAGAAGCAAGGACACCAATATTTATGTGGAAAACTCTTACGGGAAAATTACGGGCAAAGGAGAAATTCACTAATAGGAAATCAAGTTACAATGAGTCTTGTGACTCAAACATCAATATATAGAGAAAACAAATAACCAAAATATTGAATATGGGTCCAACCCGGGCCAACTAGAATTCGGGTCACACCAAACTCTAACAATAAGATTATAAAAGAATTATTCGTTATTAATGAGATGTAAAAGTTAAATATAATGATAATTTAGAATACTTTTTGTCATAAAAATATATATATATATATATATAAAGAAATAAAATACATTGGTAAACTATAAATTAGCCCTTAAACTTATAAATGAAAAACAAATAGATCCTTAAATTTTATTTTAAGCAAATAACTTCCTAAAGTTTAAGAACGTTAACAATTAAGTTCTCGTTGTTACGCGTGACGTTGAAGAAATCACGTTTATGTCACGTGTTCTTTTGCGTTAGGCAATTTTTAAAGAGAAACAACTTATGATAACACAGTTTTTGTGATTTAATGTTCAAAATCGCCAAAAACAATAATATCATCTTACTATTCATCTTAGAACTCAAGAACTACTATGCATTTTATCAAAAGAGTGAAGGGAGCTTGAATAAATGGAAAGAACAATGGAAGCAGGAGGCACCTGAAATCTCTGCTTCTATTTCTCACCAAAAAAGTGTCAATGTCAGAAACAAAAGACCTCAACTTAAACTAAATACATCAATAAAAAACCCGATAAAAGGCCGATAAAAAAACCGATGAAAAATTTAAAAAAAAAACCAAAACTGGGTTTATGATACAAACAGCTACAAATGATGGGAGCTTGGCTCAGAGTAAATGCATTCTCTCCACACAAGATTGGAGCAACCATCTATTGAGAGGCTCTCCACAACCAACAAAACATCCAGAATTCCCATTCTCAGTGAAAAATGGGAAGCTAAAAATGCTTAGAAGATCCTGAACCGATTGTCTCACGAGCGAATTACCTGTCACCCGGCTTCGCCGGCCCCACCCGGTCACGATATCGATCCGGACAGGACCAACCCCAGACATCATCATTTGACGGCGGAACCATGCCAATGTCCGGGACAGAGCTGTCACTGCCGTACCATCAGACATCACATGCAGGTTGATGAGCCAATAGCATGAGCTCTTCTCCCTAACGGCTTCTGGGTAGATGTTTTTCAGAACAGACGCCTCCCAAACCGACCCGGCCTCTTCTTTAAGTCCCGATTTGTGAAGAAAATCCACCACAGCATCTACAATCCCTCTCTTGCTCTCTCTATCCTCACTATGCATCATATCTAAAAACTTGCTCATGTGATCTTGAACATTTTGGCCAGTGGGTCCGGGCGAGGGAAGAGAAACGAGAAATTTATGAGCTGGATGGCCTGTAATGGCCATTAATTCACAACAAAATCCCATGTTGAATGATGATTCTGCATCTGTGCAGCAACTGAGTAGTAAAGTATATGTTTGAAGGGAAGGTTTTAGACCCAAAGACACCATTGTTTGCAGCAAATTGTAGGCATCAGAGAGTCGGTGGACTCTGAGGAAAGCACTGAGCATAGAATTGCAGGTCGGAACGTTTGGCTTCAAACCAGCACTGAGCATAGAATGATACCACTCCCAAGCCTTTTCAACATTACCGGACTTTCCCCACAAGTCCACCAAAAGGCCGTAAACAGGCTCATCCGGCACCCAATTCTGCTGTCTCATCTCAACAAACACAGCTTCTGCCTCCTCAAGATAGCCACAATGGCCAAGCACCTCCATAACTATGCTGTAAGTCACTTTGTCAGGCTGAAAACCTGCATTCTGCATGTCTCTATAAAGCTTCAATGCAATGTTATAGTTCCTGGCTTTGGCTTGCAGAGCAATCATAATATTATAGGTGACTAAATTGGGAACACAGCCCTGATCAACCATTTCGCAGAAAATCCGATGGGCAGCATTCAGATGACCAGCTTTTCCAAGGCAATTGATTATCACACTGTAAGTAAAAGTGTCCGGGCTAAGTCCAGCCTCCTGCATTTTCTTATACATGCACATTGCAATATCAAGAAACCCGGCTTTAGCATGGATGTCAATGAGTGTGCAGAAGGTAACTCGGTCCGGTTCGCATCCAGCTTCATGCATTTGATTGAACACATAAATAGCTTCTTTCAAGTAGTTAGCTCGACCATAACAATGAATTAGACGATTATAAGTCACGACATTAGGCTGGCAACCATCCTTGACCATCTGATCAAGTAGTCTGTCGATCGCATCGAATTGTCTGGCTCGACCAAGGATGCCGACCATAGTTGTATAAGTGTGCCCATCATGCCTGAAGCCTGATTGCTGCTTTAACCAATGGAAAAAACCAAGGGCGACAGAATGATCTTGTAACTGCTTTAAAATTTGGTTTGCTTGAAAGGCATCTATCGAACAATTAAGCTTTCCAAGAGCTTCTTCAGCAGAAGGGCCCCATTTATTGTGTCTTAGTATATGAGAAACACTGTCGAAAACTTGCAATGTATTACCGAACTGCTTTGTCTTGGGGGCTGCAGCTTTTACACTGTTGGAACTTTTAGAAACATACTCTACACTTGCTGACTGTGCATTATAATTATAATTAGACACTAAAGGGTTAGAATGTACTTTTGATTTCTGAAGATAACTTTTCCTACCACGACTATCAGATGATGTGCTGTCAGACCCAGTATATCGGACTTGCTTTGAATCTTTAAGAGAGCTAGACTTGTCACTTTTACCCTTTGAGCCATTATTACTGTTTCCTCTAGATTTGGAATCTACTGCTATCTCAGATGATGAATTGGGACAAAAATTGGTAATGCTTTCTCTTTTCACTTGCGAGACATTCAATGATTTCGCATTTGAAAGCGAATTATTCAAGCAGTTCTTGGTCGAGACGTGTGTTCCACCTCCGTTTGACAAAGGAACCTTATAATTTGCTAAATCAGACAGGAAGTTCACAGCAGCAGTATTCCCCTTAACAAACTGGTCAGCATGAGAAGATTCTGGGCAACTTGAATTATTTACACACTCTGGTCTTCCAGAAGATATGGGAGTTGTATCAGGATGTGACACAATTACTTTAGCTACATCTCTCGGTATCAAAGGGATCACTTTAGCAGAAGTTTTTGCTGCCAAGCGGGGTGTCTTCTGAGTGACTAAACATTCATTCCTTGATTGCTGCCTTTGGGAAACACAAGTTTCATCTTCAGAGCAGGCACATGAACTTCCATCTGCCGCATTAGATCGTGATCCAGACAGAAAAAACGATCTAGCACCGCTTGAAAGATTGCTTATCTGCTTTGCTCGTAACATTATCTGCCAATTGTGAAGCGCCTTATAGAATGCAAAAAAATAAATCAAGCAGTATAATGTAAACTCAGAAATAAAATTAGTATCAAAAGAAAGGAGATATATTAATTTCCTACTTTTCTGGTTTGTGTGGATGAGAATCTTTCTGCTTAAATTCTCAGCCGGCCACATCCCAGTATTTAGCAAAAATCTTCAATTGAATTTTCAACATACGATCATGCACGAAGACAACATCATAAGTTTGAAACGAAATTTGAGAAAGTTGTTTTTTGCTGCTCTCCTTGTAATGCAGAACTCCAGCAAAATCATTGGTATTTTGCTCGATTCTGATGACCACAACGTCATGAAGAAAGTGCTCAAAGATGCGTAAACAGAGAGACCACTTGGTCAAATCAAACAACATTGTTGTAGTGATTTTATCAGCGCTAATAGTTTGGTTATTATTGATGGCTTTTTGTATTCTATTTTTGTTTCTGATTCAAAATGAAAAAAGACATAAAAAGATAAATCATTTGACTCTCCTAATAGAAGCAATCCAAATTATCCCTGCAAGAAAGGAAGTTCGTAAGATATGGAGAAAGTACTTTGACTAGTGGAACAAACAAACACCAGCTTGCATTGAGAAAACTCTTTGCATGGAAACCTCAAACGAATGTTCTACTTCCATGTTGCTTTTCATTCAAAGTCCCAAACTGAATCTCAGTGCTAAATAGATGTTTTGGTACGATAATTAATCAGTACAAGACGCAAATTAACCCATCTAAAAGGCTAAAATGAAACAAAAGAAAAGACAGACAATTGCTGATAAACGTGGGCTTCTATTCAGTTTATGCTGCACCTACACTGAACCCACAAGACTCGTACCTTTGGATTACCGACAGGTATCGTGGCTTTTATGGCCTTTCACAATAAACATAAAACAAAAAAAAAGGGAAAAATTACAGTCCTTTGTAACTATGGCCAATTATCAGAACCTTGTTACTTCATTGGAAACAAGAATAAAAAAACGCTAAAATCTTGCATATTTTCCAGTTTACACAAAGAAGAATAACGATAATAAGCATTCAACTTACACAAGGTAAAAAGTAAAAACTAGCATCATAACAAAAAACAAAACAAACAAAGAAGAATCGAATTTCTACAAAACCCGTCTTCGAAACTACCATGACACACCAAAATATGAAAGTAAAATAAACAAGCATCCGTGTAATTACAAGAACACAGCTCTAATAAAAGCAAAACAGCTTATACAACAGCGAAGACGAAGATCGGAAAACAGCAAAAAAGAGGGAGAAGCGAAGAAAAGAACCTGTAATGCCAAATGGGTATCTGGGTTTACAATAGAGGGGAAGAAGAGAGAGAGAATGGCGTAAGAGAGGCGGTTCACCTCCCTCCGCCGTCACCCTGGTGAGACCTTTTCCCTTGCAAGTTGTGAGAGAACGCGGGAGAGAAAAAGACAAGTCGTAAGGTTAGACTAGACCTGATTATAGCACTTGTGTTTGGGAAAATGACAAATGGTTTTAGATTATTGACAATTCAACCAATGTGATTTAAGTCTTAACAAGTTAACCACTAACGTATGAAAAAATGACGAATCTATCATTGCAATTATGTTTTTTGTTAAAACATAGTCGGGATGCCGCTGCGGCATCCTAGGACACCGCAGCGGCGTTCTAAGAAACCGTCGCGGCGTCCTGAGCAAACCGCGGCGGCATCTTATATTTTTTTGGGTTAAAAATGTTTGATAACAAATTTGAGGGCTTAAACGATTGATTTAGGGCTCGAAAACGGGGGTCATGCAATAAATTCATGACAGGTCGTAGATCTCTGAGAGCGCTTCGATTTGATACCTCTGCGTCCAATTCTGACACTCGTAGCGAAAGTTATGGTCGTTTGAAGTTGAATAGGTCGAAAATCTAATAAAAACTATAAATTTGGCAGGACGCCGCCCTAAAATTTGTCATGACGCCGCTGGGGCGTCCTAAAATTTGGCAGGACGCTGCCGCGGTGTCCCATGACGCCGCAGCGGCGTCTTACATAGTTTAGGGCTAAAATTGTTAAAATTCAGCGATTTAACAGTTTTAACCCTAAACTATGTAAGCCGCCGCCCCGGCGTCCCAACTGATTTTAATGCCGACAGTAACTACGATGGTTGATTTGTCATTTACACGTACGTTAGTGGTTAACTTGTTAAAATTTATATCACAATGGTTGACTTGTCATTAACTTGAAACCACAATGGTTGATTTGTCATTTTCCCTTTGGGTTTCTTTAGCCTACTCAATGTTTTCCTACAACCTATTTCAAGGAAACGTGTCGTCCCATAAATGCCGGAGGTTGTAAGAAAGAATATTCTAGGCATAATAGAAAAAAGGGAAATTAACAAAATGGCCACTTAACTATGATTATAACGAAAAGTCAGCCACTAAACAATTTTTGCTAACAACTAAAATACTCAACTATGATAAATAAATTAAACAAATATTATTGTCATATTTTCTGTTGAAAATTTCAATTTTATTCGGAAGCAGAGCAGAACGAACTTCATTCTAAAGAAATTTACAATTGTTAGAAGAATCACCCAAGCATATGCACTAATTTATCACCACGTTCGGAGCAATCTAAATTTTTCACTCACTCTATTTGATTGATCTACAAGGCAACAGTTCCATTTGCGTAAATCACTTTAGACCAAACTAAATTAAGTGCAAACCATCAACACCCATTAGATAAAAGTTCCATTCTCAGCTTTATGTCAACCTATTAAAAGAGAGAAACCAAAACAAGAAGAAAAAACGAGTTCATTCTGCAACAGAACAAACTTGTTCCACAGATCTTTTCGCAGCTGAACGAACTTGTTCTACAATTCATTATGCTTCTTCTTTGTCGTCCGAACCTAAGAAAAAGAATGGACAAAAATTAAAGAAAAGAGCATTTGTCAACTATTTTATAAGACTTTCTGCAAGATATTTATAGAAGAAATTGTGAAATTTCATTGTGTTTTGTCCCAATTCTAGTACGAGTTTGATCCCACAATTCTATGACTTTAGATCATTCTTGTTTTCGACAGATAAATTGATTTTCTAGGTAAGATTTTGTTCATATATTGGATATAAATATGTTTATACTTTATTAATACTCTTTATTCTTATTTCTATCGTAATAAATATTAATTTATGTAATTAATAATTTATTTTAATTATTTATAATTTATTATATTAATTACCCTTCTTAAACTCAATGAAAGCACGTAAATTGTGTCGAAGTCCATTGAACATATCCTCTACATTTAAGGGTTATCAATCTGCTAGGGGATACTTTTGAGACTTCATTAGAGCCTACTTTCTTTCTTACACTGAGAAATGGGATAAAATAAATAGGTCAAGATTAGTAGACTGCTTTTGATATTTAATCAAAATTAAACATTTTTAGTTGAAAATTTATAAGAATTACATTACATTTACTCTTTATTTTTATTTTTTAATTCTTATTTCTGATGTTGCACCAATCAATATTTATCATGTAAAAAAGTAAGAATAAAAAGTAAATATAACATTATTATGTATATTTTCTCTTCCTTCTCTCTTTCTCTACGGTGTAATGTGAAGAAGAATAAGTTACATCTTTCTTCACTCATATAAAAAAAACTATTATATTAAAAATATATATTTTATATTATTTAAATATAAATTAATTTTCGATTCAATACTTGACTCGTTCAAAACATTAACCAAAAATAATTCTATAGATAAAATAATTTGTTAAGTCAATTTCTTCGACTAATTTACCATTCGAAAATACTCAATTTGACTTTTTTTTTTTACTATTTGACTGAAAACTCACACGTGACCGTTACGCGATAAAACATGTCAATTTTTCAATGCTTGTGTTAGGAAAATTAGGTTTTATTTATCTTATGTTATATGGGTATTTTAGTCTTTTTATCTTTACCCTATTTTTTTATTTAGTTTTCCCTTTAAAGCTTGTATATTGACTCTCCCTATTTTTCAAGATATGAAACCCTAGCCTCTCTCTCTCTCTCTCTCTCTCTCTCTCTTTGCTGATTTGCATAATTTCTCATGACAAATTTGAATAGTTTTCATGGTATCAGAACATAGTTCATTCCACAGCTTTCGCAGATCCAACTTGCCTCAATCTATTCATCTTTCCTTTGATTTTGTCTCTTGATTGATTGGTAATTCATCTTTCGATCTTTAATTTATTTTGTGTAAGAGATAGTTACTATTGCAATGGCCGGTGAAAAAGATGATTTTCTTCAGTCTATTAGTGTGCAATTGAATTGGCAGAATTATTCGTATTGGAGTTATGTGATGAGAAATTTTTTGAAAGGAAAACGTATGTGGAGATATGTTTCTAGAACATTTGTTAAACTTAGAGATGGTCAAGATGAAAAATATGCAGAACACATGGATGTTTGGGATGCTTGTAATTCTAAAATTGTCACTTGGATCAACAATTCTGTATTGCAATCAATAGGCATCCAACTTGCAAAGTATGAGACTACTAAAGAAGTTTGGGATTATATAGAAAGATTATATACTCAGTCTAATTTTCCAAAGCAGTATCAGTTAGAGATTGATATTCGCGCTCTTCAACAAAATAATATGAATATTCAAGAGTTTTTTTCTGCTATGTCTAATCTTTGGGACCAATTAATTCTTACAGAATCAGTGCAGTTAAGAGAATTTGCACCATATATTACTTGTCGCGAAGAACAACGTTTAGTTCTATTTTTAATGGCTCTTGGAGATGATTTTGAAGGTCTTTGTGGCACAATTTTGCATCGTAATCCCCTTCCGTCTGCTAATTCTGTGGTAAATGAGTTATTAGCTGAAGAGATTCGCTTGAAATCACGAATTGATAAAGGTATTCTTTCTTCTCCTAATCCATCAGTTTATGCGGTTACGCCTAGGCCTCTTTCTCAAAACCAGAACAAGTTGCACGCAAAAGTCGGCCATGATGAGTGTAGTTTTTGCAAGCAAAAAGGTCACTGGAAGGCTCAATGTCCTAAGTTATTGAGTAGAACACAGTCAATGCAGCAATCAGCTCCTTATAAGTTTGGTAATATTCCACATCAAAAATTAGAGATGGCTAACGGGCGGGCTGGCTCGTCAGCCCGCCCGCTCGGCCCGTTACTGTAGCGGGCCGAGCTTGGCTCGACTCGCTACAGTAACCGAGCGGGCTCGGCCCGGGCCCAGTAGACGAGCTGAGCCGAGCCCGAGCACTTGGGCTCGTGAGCTAGCCGAGCCCGGGCTCTCGAGCCTGGCTGGCTGGCCTGGCGAGCCAGCTCGCCAGACCTCTGCCTGGCCTCGGGGTCGACGAAGCTCGCCAGTCGCTAGTCGCCAGCTCGGGCTCGAGCAGCGCTGGATGTCGAAGACGAAGGTCGACGAAGACGAAGGCTTCGTTCGTCCAAGCAGCGAGCGATCTCGGAGACGAAGGTCGACGAAGACGAAGCTGGAGTCTGCCGTCTGGATCTTGCGTCTCCCGTAGGCCAGCGCTGGATCTCGCGTCTAAGAGTGTCGTCGTGGCGTCGAAGGACGAATGAAGCTCGTCGTCGGGGCGTCGAGGCCTCGACGAACGAAGGTCGTCGCAGTCTACCAGTCGAGGGCTCGTTGTCTTCTTCGTTCGATGCTGGATCTCGTCGTCTGTGAGTCACAGACTGTGAGTTTGCGTCTATGAACTCACAGACGTCGTCTGAGTCTGAGGCACGCTCCTCAGAGGCTCAGACTCAGACGATAGGAAGAGGCAAGTAATTGACATAGAAAGATATGGCACCAATAATCAATCATTTAATGTCTGACATTTCCAGAAGATAGACGAAAGCTTGAGAGAAACCCAAAGATGGCGAATTTATCAAGAAGTGTTGATTTTAGACCAATTTCCACTGACGCACTAGAACAAAGAGGGTCACTAAACATTTCTCAGGGACAAGATTATTGGTTGTTTCAATGGAAAGGTAGCCAATGAGAGTGCTTTTTCACATCAACTAAGGTCAAAAGGCGTGAATGTTTTACAACAATTGTCAGGGGGAGTGAATTCAAAAATTTGGACATTAGGCTCGTTAGGCTCGGCTTGTTAGGCTCGGTAGGCTCGTTAGGCTCGGCTCGTTAGGCTCGGCTCGTTAAGCTCGGCTCGTTAGGCTCGACTCGTTAAGCTCGGCAGGCTCGACGAGCCTGACTTTTTCAGGCTCGGCTCGCTCGGTTTGGCTCGTTAGATAGCAAAAGTCACCCAATATGGCAGCAGTTGTTCCACCCACAAATTCAGGAAGCACCCCAACTCCAAGTACTACAATTGCCGCACTCACTGAGCAGTTTCAAAAATTTATTGCCTCGCAGCCACAAGTCTTGTCAGTCCCTTCTAACATAGGTTTGCCCTCTAATAGCAAATCAGGTATGTCCTCTCATATATGAGTCTTTGATTCTGGAGCTTCACATCATATGTCACCTGATTTTAATTCTTTTGCATCTGTAAATTCTGCTCCTTCTGTGTCTGTCATGACTGTTGATGGTTCTATCATGCCATTATCAGGTGTTGGTTCAGTTTGTAATCCTAACTTGTCTCTTTCAGATTTGTATCATATCCCTAATCTTACTTTGAATCTTGTCTTTGTTGGTCAATTATGTGATTATGATTTCTTAGTTTCTTTTACTTCTTCTTCTTGTTTTGTGCAGGATCCACTTTCCAAGAGGCTGATTGGGACAGGCCATAGGCAGGGGGGACTATACATCTTAGATGATCTGATATTTCCTAATGTTGCAGCTTCTAGTATTGATTTGTCATCTTTCCGTTTGAGTTCTTCTTCTTCTAACTTTTACTTATGGCATTCTTGTCTTGGACATATTTCTACTTCTCGTTTAAAGTACTTGGTCTCTACGGAAGCTTTAGGAAAATTACAAACTCATGATCTTTTAGACTGTTGTGGTTGCAAATTGGCTAAATTTTCTGCTTTGCCTTTTCATAAAAGTGTTTCTGTTTCTCATGCACCATTTGATTTAATTCATTATGATGTGTGGGGACCTGCACCTATTCCCACAAAGGGAGGATCACGATACTATGTCTCTTTCATTGATGATTGTACTCGTTATTGTTGGGTTTATCTTATGAAACATCGTTCTGATTTTTTGAAAATTTATCATCAATTTCGTGCTTTTGTCAAAACCCAACATAATGCCGTTATCAAATGTTTTTGATGTGACTTGGGTGGTGAATAGACCTTTAATAGATTTTCTCATTTTGCTTGCTTCAGATGAGACTTTCTATCAAACTTCTTGTACTGACACCCCCAACAAAATGGTGTTGTGGAAAGAAAACATAGACGTAGTGTTGAAACTGCACGTTCCCTCTTGTTATCTAATTTTGAGGAGAAGCAATTCTTACTGCTGTGCATTTAATTAACAGAATTCCATCCTCCATCACTTTAGGTTAGTCACCCTTTGAAAAATTATCTGGTCAGGCTCCTGATTACTCTACCTTGAGAGTTTTTGGTTCCACCTATTTTGTTCTTCGACCTCATGTTGAACGTAGCAAACTTTCTTCTCGTTCTGCCATTTGTGTTTTTCTTGGTTATGGTGAGGGTCACTGATGTTATAATCCTATTAGTCAAAAACTATATATTTCTCGTCATGTTGTGTTTCTTGAACATATTCCATTCTATTCTATTCCCTTTTATTCTTCCAATCTTCAAAAGTCTGATCTCACTTGTATTGATCCATTTTGTACTGACTCAAATGATTCCCCACCTCCTTCTAATGATAATTCTTGCAAGATTGATACTTCTAACTCTACAGATATTGGTTCTCAGCTTATTGATGTTCCCTCTGTTCCTACTACCCAAGATGCTCCTATGGTAGTGGATCCTCTTCCTTGTTATCCTCAACGAACATGTAAGTCTACTCAATTACCTGATTTTGTCTACTCTACTTATTCAGCTTCGTTCTCTTCCTTTTTTACTACTATTCACCAAATCGTAGAGCCCTCTTCCTATAAAGAGGCTGTTCTTGATCCTTTGTGGCAACAGGCAATGACTAAAGAACTCTCTGCGCTATACAAGATGGGTACTTAGGATATCGTTCCCCTTCCTCTGGGAAAGACTCCAATTGGTTCTCATTGGGTGAACAAGATCAAAACTAAATCAGACGGATCCGTTGAGCGATATAAAGCTCGCTTGGTTGCTAAAAGATTTTCTCAGCAATATGGTATGGATTATGAAGAGACTTTTGCCCTAGTGTCTAAGCATGTTACTATTCGTACTCTCATTGCAGTTGCTTCTGTTCGTCAATGGCCTATCTATCAAATAGATGTTAAAAATGCATTTTTAAATGGGGATCTACAAGAAGAAGTCTATATGGTGCCTCCTCCTGGTATTGCTTATCAGCCTGGTGAAATTTGCAAACTAAAGAAAGCTCTATATGGACTTAAACAGACCCTTCGAGTCTGGTTTGAGAAGTTTTCTCGTGTGATTATATCTCTTGGTTTCTGTTCTAGTTCACATGACTTTGCTCTATTTGTCAGGTGCACTTCTTCTGGTCGCATCCTTCTCTCTTTATATGTTGATGATATGATTATTACTGGAGATGATGTGGATGGAATAACTGAGTTAAAATTGCAACTGGCCCATGATTTTGAGATGAAAAACTTAGGTTCTCTACGTTATTTTTTGGGGATTGAAATAGCTTACTCTTCTCGTGATTATCTTCTTTCCCAATCTTAGTACATTGCTGACATTCTTGAACAAGCTCGCCTCTCTGATACTCGCACAGTTGATACACCTATTGAGCTTAATGTTAGGTATTCTCCTTCAGATGGGATTCCATTATCAGATCCTTCTTTGTATCGTACCTTGGTTGGTTGTTTAGTGTATTTAACTATCGCTATACTTGATATTGCTTATGTAGTTCATATTGTTAGCCAATTTGTTGCTTCTCTCACTAAAATTCATTGGGCAGCTGTGCTTCGTATTCTTCGGCATCTTAGGGGCACCCAATTTCAGAGTCTACTTTTCCTTCCACTTCTGCTTTAGAGCTACGTGCCTACTCAGATGCAGATTGGGGTGGTGATCCTTCTGATCGAAAGTCTACTACTGGCTTTTGTATATTTTTGGGTGATTCTCTTATTTCTTGGAAAAGTAAAAATAGGATGTTGTCTCTCGCTCATCTACAGAAGCAGAATATCGTGCGATGGCATCTACTACTGCTAAAATTGTTTGGTTGCATTGGTTACTTGCAGATATGAGTGTTTCTCTCTTAGACTCTACTCCCATGTATTGTGACAATACTAGTGCTATTCAGATTACTCGCAACTCTGTCTTTCATGAGCGCATGAAGCATATCGAGATAAATTGTCATTTCACTCGCCAGCATTATCAGAATGGCACTATTACCTTACCTTATATTTTTTCTTCCATGCAAATCGCCAATTTATTCACCAAAGCACATTCTACTTTACGCTTTCGTTTTTTTGTTAGCAAACTCTCGATACTTTCTATTAATGCATCGTGAGTTTGAGGGGGGATGTCAGGAAAATTAGGTTTTATTTATCTTATGTTATATGGGTATTTTAGTCTTTTTATCTTTATCCTATTTTTCTATTTAGTTTTTCCTTTAAAGCTTGCATATTGACTCTCCCTATTTTTCAAGATATGAAACCCTAGCCTCTATTTGTCTCTCTCTCTCTCTCTTTCTCTCTTTGCTGATATGCATAATTTCTTATGACACATTTGAATAGTTTTCAGCTTGAACGAAAATTACGCGAAAAATTTACACGTTAAAAATTTTAAATTATAAAATTCACAGATTTTACGAGGGACACCTTTGATTCTTCGTTAGTTCTGGCTGCCTGGAAATATTATTCTATATCAAAGATAAAATTTTCTATTTATTTGGTATCGCAAGCTTCCCCAAATGATTTTGGCCTTGCATTTTCACTCAACTAAATTTAGCTGCACTTGGAGGCTTGGAGCTTGAGATTTTTTTTCCTATTGCTCTTATAGTGATATTCAATTTGATGTTTATTCAGCAATCTCGACTTTTAGAGATTCGAACATCAAAGTCTTATGTTAGGTTAGTCACGGTTTCTGATAATTGAGTATGAGTTTGATCAATCTCTTCAACGTGCATCAGGATCTCGACTATAGCACTCGTGGAGCTCTCTCGATTATCTACCCATTTTCCCTTCTCTTGTAAGGATTCAAAGTTCTCTATTCGATCCATCAGCTCTCAGGCTGAGATGATGTCTATTCTATTGTGAACAACAACAATTCCATTAATAAAAATCAGACATTTCCTTCATTCGTTCATTCAAAAAAGGAATGTTCTTTGTGATTTCTTATAGGTATCTCATCCCTTCTTCCAAATCGACTAGGCACTCGAGCTGGTCTAACGATTAATTCACTTTCTCCGACGAATTATTTCTTGACATGATTTATTGTAATTTAAGTCAACTTGGCTCATATACCAACTATCACAAACCTACTTTTAGAGGGACTAGAGAGTGATCATGCATCACTTGTTCTTGGAGAAAACAACGAGTTAGCCCACGAAGTGTACCAACGACACTAATTACCCACGATGTTAGAGTGAACTTTGTGTCTAATGAGCGAGCAGTAAGCGAGATTAATTCAAAACAACGTCATTAAGTGTAGAAAACATAATGAGAATTTGTAAGTAAAAGTTTTGTAACGACTTGATTTTCGTACATTTAAAACATCGTAATCAAACACATTTTTCTTTTAGTAACACTTAGTGCTACAAAAGACTTTGCACTTGATAAATAAAACAAACATTTGAAACTAATTGAAATAACATGAAATGTCATAGATAAAATTATTTTCGTTTTACAAATCAAACATCTTTACAAAATCATTTACATTTTCTTCCAATCTTTAGCTTAGCCAGCCACAAAATCTGCAACGATTCTCTTCTCTCATCTCCTTAGCCTCACAATTTTCTTCTCTCTTTTTCTCTCCAACTTGTCACAACTATTCCTTTTCTTTCTCTTAAGTATTCCTAGTATATACAATCTTTTACCTTCAACCATTACAAGCAGGAGATGACGCACAATCGGACTTGAGTAATCAATTCTTTAATCCAATGAAAACATGACATTTTTGCACATTTTTTGCGACTTTTCACATTATCGGTCGATCAAACTCTTCAGGTGATTGACCGCAATGCAGCTTGAAAATAGATTGTCTATTTTTTGACCATGACCAACCTAACATTTACAATATGTACTGACCATGACCAACCTCTAATCCCTTATGGTCGATCATAAATCCATAAATTTCACAATTATTGGAAAAGTCAATTGATGACCTACACACAATTGATCAACGGCTCAAATCCTTATTTTGACTATGTACTTAAGCTGAACGACCACTCCTCCATTTGATCAATTACAACCTCAACAGAAAGCCCTCTAATCCTCATACAAAACACCGCCGGTGGATCAATCCTTTAGCAAACATCCCATAAACACCTAAATTCTCACAATTCATCTGTTATCACAATTTCAATCCTTCTTAACTTACTTACCTCTATTTTCAAATACCCTACAATTAACAAAACATAATATAAACACCCAAATTTTCTTATTGAAAACATATAAATTTTCTAGATATTATAATTTTTTTTCATTCATTAACCAGCAAATTACATGAGAGGGTAGGGAGCTCTACGTAATATCATGTCTCCCCCTAAAGATTATTCTGTACTATCTCTACCACGGTAGTAATGCACTAGATAAAAAGGGACGTTATTCTAACCTAATACTAGCAGTGGCTATGGACTGACATGTTCAGGACAAGCACGACTTCACACTAGACATGGCAATGAACTCAATCTATGTACATATCTTAGCTTTGATAATCTATGCTAAGATCTGAATCAATAAACCCTAGGGCTGTTGAGATTGTTTCGATACTAGATCAATGCCAAGCTTTTTGCTACTGCTTCCTCTGTACTTGTACCATTTCGCACAGACAACGAAGTAGCCGAAATTAATGGCTTCTAGCGCTGCAATCAGGTAATAATAGTAATCCAATCTTCCATTGTTAAGATCTTCGGGTAACCAGTCTCCTGTTCGAGATCCTTTTGTTTTCTGGTGAACTACTGATATTAAAAAACTGCTTAGATAGCTTGAACCGGCCAAACCGCAGTAGAATAGAGATCCTCCGATGCTCCTCATGTTTTCGGGAAATTGTTTGTAGTAGAATTCGATTTGGCCGATGGCGAAGAATGCCTCTGCTAATCCGGCCAGGGAAAGCTGAGGAATCAACCAGAAGGCGGACATTGAAGAAATCGAGCCCTTTCTCGGTTGGATTCCGATCGTGTGAGTAAGAGCTAGGGTCCTTCTATGATCCTCGATGAATGCAGAAACGAGCATTGTGGTTATGGAAAGGAATATTCCGATTCCCATTCTTTGCAGGAGTGTGATTCCTCCTTCTTCCCCTGTGAATTTCCTAAGAAAGGGAACGATTAGCCGGTCGTAAATTGGGATCCAAATTGTCATGATTAGCATCATGATTACGACGTAAGAAGCTGCTGGAATTATGAAGCTGGTATTGCCAAAATGTCTGTCTGATTGAAGGGCTTGAAATACTACGTAAGTTTGTTGTTGAACATTGGAAATGAAATATATGACAGCCGAACCCCAAATTGGAATCACTCTCAGCAAACATTTAACTTCTTCCACCTGCTGCAAGCTGCAAAGATTCCATGGATCAGCTGCTGATCCGTCACTGTTTTTTTGGTCTTCAGGGCGAAGTATTGCTGCTTTGTCAAGGTACCTGATGAGAATTTTAGTTTCAATTTCCGTTTGTTTTCCATCACCAAATTTGAAATAGATAAGAAAGACAAAATACCGAAAAGATTTCTTATACCTGAACTGATCTGAATACAAAAGCTCGGAGTTAATGCTGTTAGGATTTATGTAGTTGAAGAGGGAAAGCCATGGTTGATCTGGTTTCTTGAGCTTTCTCTTCTTAAAGGCTACCGCTATAACCTGTGCTACACTGGTCATTGGGCTACCATTGGCTTTCACTTTTACATATATTTTTGAACCAATGAAGAAGAGTAGGCATGAAATTAGCATAAAAATTGCAGGAAGTCCTAAACCCAGGGCCCAACTTACATTCGATTGTACATATACAATTATTGTCAAGGATATCATTTGGGCAAAAGTAAATGTAAAAAAATACCAATTGAAAAAGCTGTTTATGCCTTTCTTTCCTGTCTCTGTATTGGGATTGAATTGGTCTGCTCCAAAGGCTAGGTTACAGGGTCTAATTCCCCCTGCTCCCACTATTAAAAGCCCAAATCCTGTTAGCAGAAATGCCATTTGGCCTATTGTTGGTCCCCTGCAAGTGTCTCCTCCACAATGAGGAGGATGCAGTTTCTTCAATGCAGCTGTTAGTTGTATAACTAGCAATCCCTTCACAGAACACAGTGAAAACTGAAAGGTTAGAAATTAATTTGCAGAATTCTGTGGGAAAAGGAAAATTACATCTCGTGGGTGTTGATAGAGGGAATTTGTTTGGTTTTGAGCATTTTTTTCAAACCAAATTATTATGTCCGTTTGAAAACTATACAAACCAAATTAACCTCTTTATCAAGCAAACTGAACAAAACCAAATAAATTATGCATCAAAATCAAATCAAAACACTACAACTAAAATGTTGCAAAAATCCAAGTATAAGAAAGATCAAGAAACTCAAGGTCTTGTCAATGTGTTACAATATCACTGGTAGTACACATTTCTCATTCAAATTACAGTTATATGAAAAGAAAAATGGTAATTATCAATATTAATTCTGAAGTATGAAAGTTCTTTTAATTGATACATTGAACTTTTATTTTTGTTATCTAATACCTCAAAGTTTGAGACATTAGAAACAGACACTCTCGTCGTTAAAAAGTCTGTTAAATGGCGATTACACCAACGCTTTATTTGCCACGTGTCCTTTTGAAATTAAACATTTGCACACATGCACCCATTAGTGGACACTAACGCTTTGGCAGACACCGCTACTTATATATCCGCTTCCGCTATTGATATCCGTTTTACTCATATTGTCCATCAATTACTATCCGCCACGTTCACATATCTTTCAGCAAACACATTTCATTTGACAGATACACCAACGTTTCCACAAACATTAACGTTTTCGTGGCCGCATGTCTTTCTGAAATTAAATATTCGCACTCACACACCTATCTATAGACACCAACATTTCTGCAGACACCAAAGCAACCACGTGTTCTTCTGTAATTAAATATCTGCACACACGCACCCATCCGTGAATACCAACACTTCCGCTACTTAAATATTCACTTATGCAGCCACATGTGTAATATTCAATAATTTTATCAATTTTAAAGTGGCATATCAAGACACCTTTATCTTAAGTTATTGTTCAAACATATGATTTTGTAGTTTTGACAATTCAACGTAACTCTCAAATCTATCAATAGTAAAGAAACTTAGAAACAATCAGAATTTTGAAATTCAAATTATGTATAGTTTTTGACATCGGTTAATGAATTAAATTCCATAAAGGTGTTATTGTTGCTTCGTCTTCTTATTCCTCTTCCTCGTCCTCTGTCTCTTACTCTTACTATTCCAATTGGGCTGATACTCTGACTTTCTGTGACGCATGTGGTTGAACACTATCTCCTTTACATGTGCGGGTATGGCGACTTAAACCATGACATTTACTCCATGTCATCCGTTTATTCTTCCTACTCACTGAATTTTGACTATGTGATTCATCTGCATCCCTGACCCGTTTCATTTTTGGCCTACCCACTTGTCGCCTAAATGTTGGCGGCATAATGGGATCCATATCCGTCTGAGGGCACATCGTGAGGCCATTAATTGGATGAAAGTAATGAGTATACATTTTAAGGTAAGTTTGACGGTGGTAATATTGATGCACAAATTCCTCCGCTTTCTTCCTTATAAACACTAAACACATAATAACATGCACACATGGTATCTCTGTAAGTTTCCATGAAGAACAAGTGCATGTTTGTTTGTTCAAGTCAAAGATATATCGCTTGTTATGATCACTTACCTCAAAACGGTCCCCTCCTATAGGTATTGGCGACCAATTATGAGCACCTTTTATAAATTTACCAAGTTTTTTTTTTAAATTTTCGGACATGGTAATCTTGTACATTCAAGCATTGTCTTGTGCTTCTTGGCTATGCGTGCCATGATTATCTTTTTTATTATTTCCAACATTGTGACAATTGGTTTGTCCCAAATAGGTATAATTAAAGCATTAAAAGATTCGCTTAGATTATTGAGAGAAATGTTGCACTTCGACACATGACTGAATGCATGTTCTGCCTAAAAACTTAGGTTTATTCCCTTCAAATGCTTGTATGCTATCTAATCAACAAAAACTAGTTTTTTCAACTCTTGCTCAAAAGCATATATAGTTATTACTCTTGAAGCATTCATCATTGCATCATTGTCTAGCTTTCCACGAAACTTGGTATTGAAGTTAACATACATATGATGGAGACAAAATTTGATCTCGACATGAGGCACGGGGTCCTCAATTGTCAGAATTATCTCCTACATTCAAATGAAGTATATGTCAACTCATTACAAAATGCATGAAACATATTGAAAATTGTAGTACAATTTGGATATTATCTTTTGTTGATTAGAGATGAAAGTCCATCAAACACCACTATCAATCTGTAGTTCCCTCAATAATAATTCCAAAATCCATGTCCAGAAGCTTTTTACATTCACTTTCCACAATCGCAACAACAACATGATAGATTTCATTGTTTCCATCAATCCCCACAATTGTCAATAGTTGTTTTGGCCACTTGCCCTTTTGGTGACATCCATCCAAACAAAGTATTGGTCTATTCCCCAACTAATAATTTTCTTTTGCATGCATTAAAACACATATAAACTCTCTTGAAGGTAGGAGCTGATGATAAATCTATCCTGTCAACACTAATAACAAACGTGCTTCCAGGATTGGCCCTTGGAATCTCCTCCACATAAGACCAAAGTTGTTTATATTGTTCCTCAGCACAACCATCATCATCTTTCGAGTTATGGTTATACTTCTATATTTTATTGTAATCTCGTCTTGCTGAATCAATAATTGATGCAAATTGCCAATCATGTTGGCTTTAAACATTTCAACATACTTTGTCGCCACTCATCTTGACAAAGATGCCTGTTTTCCATGTTTTGTGCACGTGTGAACAGTATTGTACGTCTTTATCTAGTATGTAGCTTCATTATGCATCTTGGAAGCATACAATCTCCACTTACGTTCGTCTTCACATATTGTTACTCATATCACTTCGTTTTTAACAAATCTCACATTATGACCATTTTTCATAACATTTTCCACCCACATCTCTTTTATTGTTGCAAGTGAACTAAAAGTCATTACAAACACTACATCTGCGTACGTGGATGTTATGTTTGTTCATTTATCGTGCATCTCTTCTTCTGCCTCTTCATCTGATTCATTCAGCGAGCAAAGGTTTTCATTGAGACTTGCAGAAACTGATTTTACTTCAATTTCTACATTGTCATATTCATTACTAGAAGTCTTATGCAAAATAAGTTGTATACTATCACTACCATCCTCATCTCCAACTCCACTACTATCCTTGTGACAACTTCCTTCCTCATATATTTCAATACTCATCTTTTAGCTTAGCGTAAACTTTTACATACATTTTATTCGCCAGAGCATTGACCATGGCAAACACATCTGCATCAAAACTCAAGCTTTTCAACCCTTTATTTAGTGGAAAATGTGGGTCACAGTATTGTATAGTTTTCCACTCAGTAACTTCTATTTGTCGTAGCATGTCATGGATCTTCAATATTGAAATTTGATCGACATCAAAGTTATCAATGATTTTTTGGTTGTCAACCACATATTTTATTATGTTGTGCCTCACAAAAGTCCTTCCATAATTGTATTCTATCGAAAAAAATTTCATCTTCAAATTGTGTACAATACCTTTGCGTTTTGTCTCTTCTCTCGACAACAAACGCACCGAACTACCAATGAACTCTCTAGCAGTTGTGGAACTCCTCTTCCTCGCAACCGTCAATTTAGCAAAGCAATTTAAGGCATTGCTTCGTCGTCGAAGTGCAAATATTTAAAAGGACACAGAGCTGCATAAGTGTTGGTATTTGCGAAAGGGTGTGTGTCCACGGAAGATATGTGAACGTGACAGATGATAATTGGCAGACAATATGAGTGAGGTGGATATTCGCAACGAAAACGAATATTTAAGTAACGGAAGTGTTGGTATTCGCGGATAGGTGCGTGTGTGTGGATATGTAATTTTAGGACACGTGGGTGCGTAAGTGTTGGTATCCTCATATGGGTGTGTGTGTAAAAATATTTAATTTCAGAATGACATGTGATCGCAAAAGCGTTGGTGTCCGTGGAAGCGTTGATGTATCTGCCTAATGAGGTGTGTCAGCAGAAAGATATGTGAACATAACGGATGATAATTGGTGGACGATATAAGTGGGGTGGATATTCGCAGCGAAAACGTATACTTAAGTAGCAGAAGTGTTGGTCTCTGTAGAAGCGTTGGTATCCGCAGATGGATGTGTGTATGCAGATATTTAATTTAAGGACACGTGGCTGCAGAAGCGTTGGTGTATCCACCATTGAACAAACTACCTAACGGTGAAGGTGTCTGATGCTAACACCTCAAAATTTGAAGTATTAGATAACAAAAATAAAAGTTCAAAGTATCCGTTAAAAGGACCTCCATACTTCAAGATTAATATTGATAATTAACAAAAAAAAAAAAAACTAAATCCATAAAAAATTAATTGTGAAATGTACACAATATTCAGCATTTCAAAAGAGAAAGTGTAAGACAAAAAACGAATCTATTTTATGTTGTTTTGATTTGTTTTGAAAAAATATATAACCTAAAATCAAACCATTTAAGTTGGTTTAGTTCATCTTTAACCTTGACCGAACCAATCCAATTGCCCAACCATTGATAAGGATTAATTTGAATTTGTTTGTCTATTTTTTCAATTCCCCTATTGCTTCTTCATAAGTGCAGGATATAGAATATTTTTCAGCATCGTACCATGAAAGAAGCTATTGTTGAAAATCCTAAGGTCTTGTATCGACCAAAGTAACTGTCACAGAGGAATGCTCCCACCAAGGTAGCGAGGTTGGTTGTCCCATGAAAGATATTGATAATCGTTGCAGCCGTTATACTTTTCAGGTTGAAGACTGTGACGAGATAGATCAAGAGGTTGGATAGAGTACCAATTGCTCCAAGCTTCTCAAAAGTTTCATTTCCTGCGTTATTGTCCGTATGGGTAGCACGCAAATTAGAAGAGGAAGACATATGATGGGAAAAAAAAGAGTTATTCTTACTTACCTATGATGAAAGGCATGGCTTTCCATCCACTGTAATGGATCTTAGGCTGAATATCAACAGCTTGCCCATCTTTCTCCGTAGCTGAGTTTCTTTTTTCCTCCATGGTTTGTTTCTCAGTGCTGCTGTTCTCACTGCTCTCTCTCACTCCCTCTATCCCTCTCTCTTATTTGTAGGTAGAAGAACGAAAGCGTTGAGATCCAGATTTCTGCTTCACCGACCCCACCATTTATTTTATCATTTTCTCCAGCAGTGGGACAGGGCTTCTCTGAAACTGGACCACGGTGTGTGTGCCAAAATCTAGCTGCAAGAAAAGATAGTCTACTAGTTTTACCCAACAATTAGTTTATTATAAACAACTTCTAAATCTGCCCAATTTACACATATAGCAGTACTTTTACACCTTTAGGCCATCTTTCTTAGAGGAGAATCATTTAAGTTAGGTGTCTTGTAGTTATAATCCATCACCCTTTAGTCCAAGTAGGTAACTCACATGCCTAGTGCATATTTCAGTGCTTTATGTGTGATGGATAATCTCTCTTGCTTTTCCTGAAGTGTTTGAGACAACTCATGCTGCCATTTTCTTCCCATCCACCCAAACACTCTTTTTTGTTTCAGCAAATTCATCATTTGCACAAAAGAAAGATCTCATAATTCTATTGCTTATAGTTTATTAGAGTATTAATTAATTGAAAGCAAACACAGCTATCGCACAATTATGAAGATGATGGGATGGTGTCATTGACTGTCTTTGTTGTCTTGTCGTCTTTGTAGGCTCCAACAGACGTTGCTGTCTGCATTCCAATGGCTGGTGAAGTTCAATGGAATTTTCTTTGATACCGTGGGAAGGTAATGTACGTCTTCCGTGTGAACATGCTTGCAGTTTCAAACGTGGGGCTTCAGTGAAAAGACCCCTTCTTTTGTAGTCCAAAAAATCAGTACGGCTGCATAGATCTTATTACACATCGAATGGCACTTTCTTAATTAAGTAATCCATATGATGTGATGTTTACTTTTCTGTTTATCATTGAACGAAGATTTAGGTAATGCGTGAGAGCAAACGAACCACATGCTCACATGTGTTGGCAGTGAAAACAATAGTATGCATGGGACATTCTAGGGACGGACGTTGGTTGTGAGTCTTGAGACGTCTGTTAAGTTTCAAGTCTAAGAATGTTTGTTTTGGATGAGGGTCTTCAGAATTTGGACGAGATATCTGTTGTGGACTGTGAGACATTAGTTGTTAGCTGAGAGACGTCTGTTATAAGCTGAAGGATGTCTGTTGTTACTGCATTGACAGAAAACATAATTGTGAGGTCAGTGTCATTTTTTTTAATAGTTCAAAGTTTTAATTGTCTATAAAATTTTAATAAGGTTTATAGTGTTGCTTATCCCAAACTATATGATATGCGGTGTTAATTTCCCATTCAAAAATCATAATACCAACAATATTTTGTGTTTATTTTGATATTAAACCCAATTATATTTTCTTTGGTTAGAGAGTTCATCAAGACAACCACATTAATATCTTCGTTTCCTTTTAATTAATTCATATTTATCTTATCATAGAAACAGGAATTGTCTTTATTTTTTAAATTTACCAATACTTTTTAATTTTAACTTATGAAATGAGATATGTCCCTTATTAAATAATATAATAATTAAGATAAATTATAAATAATTAAATTAAAATATTAATTCCTTTAAGTAATAAGCAAAACATAAATATTTCAACTTAACATTAATGTGTTAAAATATAGAAATTAATTTGATATCAAACTTCATATAAAAGAATGAATAAATTTAATTTTTTTATTTTATTTTCTTTTAAAACTCTTTTATAACTATTCTTAATCATTTATTAAAGATCAATCTAACGGCCCAGATTTCTTCAAGTTACTGTGTTAAAAACGTATGAGTTTTACTTCACTTTCTGTTTGTCGATCTTAAGGGAAAATGACAAATCAACCATCGTGGTTTTAGGTCAATGACAAGTTAACCACTGTGATTTAAGTCTTAACAAATTAACCACTAACGTATGAGAAAATGACAAATTTAACATCGCAGTGACGTTCGCCGTTAAAAATTAGTCAGGACTCCGCTGCGTTGTCGTGTGTTGCGAAGGAAAACACAAAGTTTTGTCTGGACGCCACAGGGGTGTTGTGAGGACGCCCCTGTGGTGTTCCGGGACGCCCCTGCGGTGTCCTCTGAATGATCGATATATGCCTATAGAGGGGGGTGAATATAGCGTTTCTAATATTTTCGTGCGATATTTTAATCTCTAATAACCCTAAGTGATTTAATGCATATAATTTAAATATCGATAACAAATATATGCAATAATGTAAAGAGTAAAGGTTAGAGAAGTGCACGCAATATTTGTTTACGCGGTTCGGCAAACTAGCCTACGTCTGCGCTCCAAGTTGCACTTGGAGATACACTATATAATTGGCTTGCGGGTGCCAATAAACCGATTACAAATTGACTATTAGACGGGGCGTCACCCTTGACTAATTATAAGGTCGTCAACCTTAGACTCTTACGAGTCGTCACCCTAAATTTGACTATTTCGGGGCGTCACCCAAGTGTGATGAATTCTTAGGGAATCACCCTTTACAATCAAGCACAATAATAATTCAGAGATTAAATCTCAAATCTATCTAATCCGAATTCTCCCAAAATATAACTCGCAAGTTTGGAATAGGGAGAATTGGATATACAACAATATCGAAAGCTCACAGAGATTTTATCGCATATGAAAATCGGCAGAGCTTCGCTTTAGAATCCTTGGTTCGTTATTGAGAGCATAGAGTGATCCTCTATTTATAGAGTCTGCCACTGCGGCTTCCGGACGACCTCAGCGTCCGCACCTATCGTCCGCACGACCGTTGAAATTTTCCCGTTGAAAATATAGCCGTTGGACAGAAAATTATGCACTTGCGGACGCCAATTCTATCGTCCGCTTCGTCCGCACAAATCCAGAACTGGACAGATTCAAAGTGGACGCCAATATTCGCGTCCGCACCGACTGGGTCTATCGTCCGCGACTGCATAAATTTGAGGGGGACGCTAAACTATCGTCCTCTTCTTCTTTTCCGTCCACACAGCTGAAGACTTGCGGACGCCATTTCACGTCTGCCTCGTCCGCGACCACCATCCGCATATCCATCAAAATGGACAGAGGCAAACCGGACGACTAAGCCTCGCGTCCGCCACATCCACTGCGTCCACAACTACACAGCCCACTTCATACTTTCACAAAATGTTTCCTTTAAGTCATACTAACATTCCATTCTCCTGCATAGACTTAGAGAAACACATTAAACATTCCCAATACCCTTAATCAAGGGTATTCTCAATTTAATCGATAAATATAAAATTCAATGTACAAACAACTTTTGCACTTTATTAAATTTCACATCATCTTTATCACATAGTCTAAACAATCTCCCTTATTGATGATGTCCAAAACATATAAAGTTGTTTATATCCAAACCTAAACATGTGCCACAAATATTGCATATTTGATTTGCTCAATTAAGTTATGCAATTTATCCACCAATTAATCCTAGGGGTGTGCACGGTACCGGTCCGGTCCGGTTCTATAGTTGACCAGGACCGGACCGGGCGGTACCGGTCCTACTTCCATGAGGACTGGTCCCGGTCCCATGGGATGTCCGGTGCCGGTCCGGTTCTGGACCGGGTTTTCCGGTGCCGGTACCGGTCTGGGAGAATTATTTTTCAAATATAAAAAAAAAATATAAAATTATAATAATAAAATATGACACCAAACTAACTAACTACGCAAAATATGACACCAAACTGTATAGTGTATATCGCATTTTGTCCGTAAAATTAGAGTTTATTCTTTTGACATCAACTATCAGAAAATATGCAGCAGTCAGTGAACTTTGCAGCTTCAGCATCACCTGAAAGAAACACAAGCAGCAAAACACTTGTCTTTTCATTTTTTAAGAATTACTGAAAACATTTAGCAGCAATGGCAAAAACAATAAAAATTGAGGTCTCATACTTTCACAAATTTCTTCACCTTCGGGCCCGTTTCATGAAGAATTTAAACGGAGTTTCAGGAACAGGTATTAGCTTTCCAAGGACGGCAGGGGGCCAACTGAGAGTCTGAGACAGAGGAGCACACGGTTAGTCGAAAAATAACAACGATATTTTTCATTGAGTATACTTCATTTAAAGAACACCAATCAACAGAATTCATCAGAGTAATATGCAAAAGCAAAACACTAAACAGAATTACAGAACAGGCAACAGAGTAGACTAAATACTAGAGTCAAGAGCGCTAACCAACCAAGTTGGCAGTGGCAGGGGCGAGCGAAGAACAGAGATCAGAGCTGGCACCTAGCAGAGGCAGACGACGGAGCTCGCTGGTCGCTGGCAAGGCTGGAGTCTGGCTGGGCTGGCAGTGGCGACGGTCGTCGATCGCTGCACTGGTCGGTGGTCACTCGCTGGTCCGAGGCTGGAGAGTGGAGAAGGTGACGACGAGGTGAGACACTGAGACTGGCCAGCGAGAGGGAGAGGTGAGATTGAGTCTGAGAGATCAGAGATCAACGGGCTAGGGGTCGGGAGGGGAGGGGACTCGGGACTCAACTCGGGTGAGGGACGGACGGGTGATTGTGAGTATGAATCAAAATCAAATTTTGCCCTAAAATGTACAAGGTACCGGTTCTACACGGTACCGGTTCGATCGCACCGGGTACCGAGGACCGGTACCGTGTAGAACCGGTCCCGAGAGTACCGGACCGGATCTGGTCTGGTACTCTATTTTCACGGACCAATAGCGGGCCGGTTGACCCAGTTCTGCACACCCCTAATTAATCCAAGCAACATGCTACTAAAATACAACTTATTGATTTATTAAATTAACACATAATTTAGTCATCATCAAAATAAAACTTAGCCTAACAAAAAGGCTAACATCCTCATGAGGACGCCCCTGCGGTGTCCCGAGACGCCCTTGCGGTGTCCCGGGATGCCCCTGCGGTCTCCTTCAAAATCAATGTTTTTATTAGATTTTCGATCTCTTCAACTTCAAATGACCATAACTTTCACTACGAGTGTCGGAATTGGACGCAGAAGGTATCAAATCGAAGCTCTCTCAGAGATCTACAATTTGTCATCCCTGTGACTCTCCATTTTTGGCCCATAAATCGATCGTTTAAGCTCTCAAATCTGCAATTTAACATGTTTAACCCTAAACTATGTGACTCCGCGGCGGCGTCCCGGGAAACCCAGGCGGCATCCCGACTACGTTTTAACGGCGAACGTAACTACGATGGTTAATTTGTCATTTACACGTACGTTAGTGGTTAACTTGTTAAAACTTATACCACAGTGGTTAACTTGTCATTGACTTAAAACTACAATGGTTGATTTGTCATTTTTCCCGATTTTAATCTATGTATTAATGGTTACACCCAATATTTTATTCACACATCATCCGTTGCATTACAATGCACTTATATACCAATTGACAATTTGACCTACCCATATTTATGCACTGGTATATAAAAATATTATTAAAATAATATTATATTTACTAATTATTCTTGTTACTTCTGTTCGTTAAATATTGATTAGTGTAATTAATATAATAAATTATAAATAATTAAAATAAGTCATTAATTACATCAATAAAAGTTTAATTTTTAAATATTTTTTTTTTCTCTCCTTGGTCTTTTCCCTCTTCTTCTTCTTCAACAATTATACCAAATTTGAACAAATTTATATTTGTTTAAACTAGCCCTAGCTGCGTAGGGTCGCTCGTCGTCGATAATAGATAAAACAAAGAATGGTGAAACACCCTTCAACCATCAAATTGGAGAGTTGAGATCATACTCAAGCAGGGTCGCTCCGTTTGACGGTACTTGACGTTAACAAAATTGCGGTGTTAAAGTCAAATTTTTTTGACTGAAAACATGTTTGCGAGGTCAACATCGTTCTTTTTCTCATAATTCAAGATTTTAGTTGTCCGTGAATTTATTTTTAAGGTTTAGGGTGTTGCTAACTCCAAAATTATAGGGATTGTTTTGTTAATTTCTCAAAATTAAATGAAAGGAAAAATGACAAATCAACCATCGTGGTTTGTGGTCAATGAGAAGTCAACCACTATGGTATATTTTATAACAAGTTAACCACTGACGTATGGGAAAATGACAAATCTAATATCAAAGTCACGTTCGCCATTAAACATGAGACAGGACGCCTCGACAGCGTTCTGGGAAATCGTGGCGGCATCCTGGGAAACCGCGGCGGTGTCCTGGAAAATCGCCGCGGCGTCTTAAGACATCGCAACAGTTTGACTTGTTAAAAATGTTTGATCACAAATTTGAGGGCTTAAAAGATTGATTTTGGGGCCGAGAAAAGGGGATGGTGGGGTTTACCTATAACAAGTTGTAGATCTTTGAGAGAGCTTCATTTTGATACCTTCTGCAGCCAATTCCGACACCTGTAGCCAAAATTATGGTCGTTTGAAGTTGAAGAGGTCAAAAATTAAAAAAAAAATATTGGATTCGAAAAACATTTTAAAGTAGCTATGAAACACTAAAAATCAAGAACCGCTGTAGACTTTGAAGTAGCCATGCATGAAAAACAGATCGTTTTTCATAGCCCTCAAAGTAGCTATCGCAAACTTGGGACGCTGCGGCAGTTTCCTGGGACGCCGCCCGACGTCCTGTCTTATTTTTAATGGTGAACGTGACAGCGATGTTAGATTTATCATTTTTTCATACGTCAGTGGTTAAATTGTTAGAAACTATACTATAGTAATTGATTTGTCATTTTTTCTAAACAAAACTAACCTTAATCCACATGGGGGACATGGTACATCAATTTTCGGTTCGACGATGGAAAACTCGTCCACAATACTGAGTCCACCCGATTCAACATGGAGATAGCTGTTTTTTTATTATTAGGTTTTTTTTTTCCGGAAATTTTATTTAATCATTTCGCGCCATTTTTCCTTGCAGTAGTCTGTAGCCCTAGCTCTTTCATCCATGTTCTAACCCGATCAGCTAGGGCACAGGGGCTTTCAAATTTCTAATTCCGCACACATTATGCAACCCGAACATCCTTCGGTAATGCCTCAGCCACCCGCTAAGCGCCTCAAAATCTCAAGGTCGGTTTTTACTGTACATGTTTTTTAAAAGTAGTTGGTGGGGATCATATTCAGCGTTTTGATTGATAGATTATGTGTTTGATTCTGTGAAAGAATAGATAAAGATGGAACTTATAATTGGTCTTCCTTAAGTATGTAGTTTTATGGAAAAGTTGAGTATTTTAGTGTTCTTAGTGGGACTGCAAGTTTGATGAATGTTGCATTGTGTTCTAGTTTGTATTTCAGTTTGCTTAAATCTACCCAAGCTTTCTAATGTTCGTTTGCTTTTGTACGAATTTTGTAGGACACCACTAGTCCACAACGACAAAAATTATACTAGTTATGCCAATTGTTTAACCGAGAATATAAACCTGATAGATGAAAATTACAACTTTTATTCAGAACCGTATGCATGCACAACATGTATGAACAAAAATATGTTAGGAACTTCAGAAAGTGAGGAACTTCACAAGGTGTGGTTATTTGCTTTTTTTAGTGTTTAATATGTATCTTTAGCCGCGTGATTTTTCTTGTGTTCATTTTGCTTATAAAATTTTTCGAAGGCAATGAATTCCCAGTCATTTTCTGTCTGAAGACCAAATTAATATAAACATTTAAGAAAGAAGGAAGGCTTTTTAGTTGTGAGTTTTTTCTTATTCGAGATCTGAAAAGAATGAATTCCTGCTTATCCGGCTTTGGAACTAATATGATCAGTCTTCAAAAACTAAAAAAGACGTGTACCTGTGTTTCTTGTATATGAGGAATGTTTTTTGGTTCAATATTTTCTACTCTTTCCTTAGGGGAGAAGATGATTATATGCCTGGAAGTATAATTGAGATTGAGCTTTACAACTTTATGACCTTCAATCACTTAAAATGCAAACCGGGATCACGATTGAACCTTGTTATTGGTCCAAATGGATCTGGAAAAAGCTCAATTGTTTGTGCCATTGCACTTGGTCTTGGTGGCGAGCCTCAGGTTAGTTATATTCACATTCTGTATATGGTCATTTTGATATTTTTTTCTTCTTTTACCCATTTCATTCTTCAGACTACATAAATGGGGAGCTTTTTTTTGTGTAGCTTCTTGGGAGAGCCACAAATATTGGTGCATTTGTGAAACGTGGAGAGGAGTCTGGCTATATAAAAATTACCTTGAGAGGTGAGACTAAAGAAGAGCAGATTGCCATCATGCGGAGAATGGACACTCGTAATAAGTCTGAGTGGTTGTTCAATGGTAATGGAAGGATCTTGCATTTAGGCAAATGGTTTTCTTATCTGAAGATTAGATGACTATTTTGTAGTTATGGTTAAAAGTTGACTGAGACATCTTGAATGATTGTAGAACAGGGTAATTTTTTTTTTGTTTTTGGAGAAAAATTACTTGCTAATTACTAACTGGACTTGATCTTCTTTAAAAATTTATTTTGGGCTATGAAGGATCCAAATGCATGTTTAATCTTCTTTAGCCATGAGATGCAAAGTGTATTGTGGTAATGAGGCTTACGTTTTTATTTTTATTTTATATAAGATTAATGGGAAGGTTATTTTTTATACGTAGCTTTTACCTAATTGATCACATCCTTGCTATACACACGAGAAAGGTAGCCAGCTGCCCCAGCTAAGAATAGCAGTTTATTTATTACTCATGCGTCAATGAGAGAATAAAGATGTGTAATCTATATATGGTTTAACCTTTTTTTGCTTTCAGGAAAAGTGGCTCCAAAAAAAGAAGTATCCGAAATCATACAAAGGTTCAACATCCAAGTTAATAATTTGACTCAAGTAAGTGCATAATAGACTAAATTTCATGACATATTGTAACTTTGACCTTCTTTAGAAGCAAACAAGACCTAGCTATGCCTTTAGTTCCAGTTCTCTTGAATCCTTCATTCTTTTGCATCAATTGGGTTTTTAGTTAATTTATTAATACAGAAAAAGTAAGTGCTAATGACAGTCTTGTACGTTTATTTAGAAGCCTTTTTTTTTCTTACAGAAGAATGACTTTATTTTTCGTCCTTTTTTTCCTTCTACTATGTGGGATGGCCATCCAGTTTTTGCCACAGGATAGGGTTTGTGAGTTTGCAAAACTAACTCCTGTGCAACTTCTAGAAGAGACTGAAAAAGCTATTGGTGATACTCAACTTCCAGGCCAACATCATGCGCTTGTTGAAAAAAGCCGTGAAATAAAGAATATAGAGCGGGTAATTACACAAATTTGCATTTTTATGATGGTGTGTTTATCTTTTGTATAAAAATATTGAATATATCTTTGTAGGCTGTGGAAAAAAATGGAGACACATTAAATCAGTTAAAGGCTCTAAATGCTGAGCTAGAGAAGGATGTTAAGCGTGTTCGTCAAAGGGAAATACTTCTAGCAAAGGTAGATATCCTTTTTTGTTTTTTCCTTTTCAACCATCGGTGTTAGAAAATATCTATGCTGGACAAAAGTTCAAACGTGCCTGTGCTTTTATTTATAGGCTGAGTCCATGAAAAAGAAATTGCCGTGGCTTAAGTATGATATAAAGAAGGTTGAATATATAGAATTGAAGGAGAAGGAGAATGATGCCAAAAAGAAGTTGGATGAAGAAGCAAAGACATTAAATGGTCTCAAAGAACCCATTGAGTATGCTGACTTATTTTTACCTGTAACTGTAATTTTGTGCATATGTTGTCTGATCTAATATTTCACCTTATGTGGAATCAGTAACACATTTATATTGTCAAAATTTAAAGTTGAACGTAGTTACCCTGTTATGGTTTTTTAGAAGATTTTTGTTAATGATTTAGTTTGTAAATGCTGGAAATATATTGTATTTACTATTACTCTTTTTATGCTGAGTACATTTTTTTACTTCATGGACTGCATTTTTTCCACAAGAACATGGAGTCGACTGCGAGATACGATACTGTCCCTAGTTGAGTGAAAACCTTTTGTTTGCCTTGGCAAATTAGTGTATCCCCTGCACATGAGTGGAGGGATGGTTTTTCAAATAGGATTTTTTGTCTACCTGAAAAAGTGAGAGAGGGCTTTTGGCTTTATTAATAGATGTTTTAGCTGGAAGAAATTTATAAATGTTTTGGACGCCGTATCTGATTGAGTTTGAGTTTCCTTTTGTTTTGAAACAAATGTATTTTTAGGGATGAAATATAAAAGATGTTATATGCATTATATTTTAATAGTTTATTATCTTTAATGGCGCTCCTCCATTTTTTGGATTTTGCAGGAAACATAAAAAGAAGAAAGCAATGGTGGATGCTAAAATAAAAAAAATTAGCAATATCATGAATAATAATACGGGGAAACGAATCGAGCTTCTAGAGAATGAAAACCATTTGGTAGATTAATTGTTGTGTTTGTGCTCCTTGAACCTTTGGGTTCCATCAAAAGTTCCTTATAAGGTCTTATTTTCTGATATGTAGGGGGTAGAAGTACAAGGCAAGTACAAAGAAATGGGAGATTTGAGGAAGCAAGAAGAGTCTCGTCAGCAAAGAATTATACAAGCTAAGGAGGAACTTGTTGCAGCTGAACTGGAGCTTCAAAATTTGCGTCCTTATTGTGTTCCTAGGGAGGATATTGTAAGTCAAAAACTCTATCTTTGATAACAAAAGGTTCATTATTTGGCGTTTTCATGGTGTAACTGGGATCAGCTAAGCTCGATTAAGTATATCGTTGAACAATCCAAAGAGCTTACTTCCTCTTTTCTTTGACACTTGTAATAGGTTGATCTCGTCAACTTGTTGTGTATTTATTTACCTTTTTATAGCACTTAGTCCGTTATATATGCTGTTGGAACTTTTTGCCCAGTAGTTTTTTACTATTTAGTTTGTCATATAATGGGCAACAGGAAAGATTAGCTAGTCAAATAATGGATCTTGAACTTTCTGCAAATCAAAAGAGGTTTTCTAAGACAGAGAGTGAAAAAGTCTTAGCTCAAAAAAGGACAGCCTTGAGGCAGTGCTTAGACAGGTAATTTTCAAGACCTAATTAATCATCATTAGGTCCTTTAGGTAATTTTGATAATCTTTTATCCTTGGATTCAATGTGCTATTGTCAGGTTAAAGGATATGGAAAGCAAACAAACTAAACTTTTGCAGGCATTGGAAAAATCTGGAGCTGATAAGATTTCTGATGCTTACCACTGGTTGCAAGAACATCGCCATGATTTCAACAGGGAGGTTTATGGTCCAATTTTGCTTGAGGTAAATACAATTGCATTAATATCTGGTAATATAAGGTAAGTATTTAATTAAAGACTGTAAAATCTACAAAAGAAGGGATGATGAAAATTCTACCCATGAAAGGAAATCAAAGTTACATTGTGGGATTTTGCAATGCCATCCAATTGAAAAAGATAAAAAAGGAAAGAAAATTCCTAAAATGCTTAGAATTGTGTGTCCACTTTGCAATGAGTAAACTAATATTATTCCACTAAGCATTTATCTTACTCATTTTTTGTGGTTATTTGTTTTCCACTAATTCTTTTGTATATTTGTTTATGAATACTTAGGTTAATGTTTCTAATCAGATTCACGCTGACTACTTGGAAAGTCAAACCCCTTATTACATCTGGAAGGTATTAGCTTGGATAATATATATTTTTGTCTCATGTGTTGTTAGCTCTTAAATTAATGTGCCTGTTCGGATATAATGTTAAGTGTGGAAATGATCATGTCATTGTAAATGTATTATTTAACTGTTTATCTAGTGAATTTTTCCCCATATGTTGTCACTTATTTTTCACTTTTATGATACAATGTGCAAACACTAATATTTTTATGGAACATAGCAGTTAAAGAAATTTTAATATGATTTTAATAAAATTTACCAAAACAAAAGTATAAAAATGATGTGCATTCAAATTCATGGATTAATGGGCGTGTATGGGTTGAGCAGGTCCAATTTAGTGCTTTATTTGTGTTCGATGCATTTTGCTTAAGAGGTATTGAGGATGAGATTTTAAAAATAATTTTTGTTGCTCTCTTTTTGGTTGGGGTGGGTTAGGTATTAGAATTTTTGAGAGTCGTGATTTCTGAGTTGAGCAATTTTTGTTAGCAGACTCCAGTTCTTATGTTCATTTCCAATAATTATATATTGTGCTTTATCGATTAAAAGTAATAAATTTTTTGGTGAAGTTCTGAAGAAATTCTCTCATAATGACACATATTTCAAGCATTCAGGAAATTATGTATTTGTTGACGAGTATAAGTGTGTGATGATAAATGGCGACTATGCACATATGTTTTTTATTTGAGTTTCTCCTTTCCAGTTATTGAATTTTTTTATAAGAAAAAACTAATACAGGCCTTTTATTTCTTGAGTTCAACATGACTCTTTACGGTAATTGTTTCTATCTACTATTGCTAGAATAATCAAGTTATTACTGACTAACAACTCAAGAAATAACCCCACCAATGGGACTTATAAAATATCACCTGAAATATCAAATCACTTTATCAAACTGGTTATGCATTTATGTGTGATAGCATTTGCTATACCAAAAACATCAATGAGTCAAGTTCTTCTTTACACAAAATCAGAATGAGTTAGGGTTATGAACTTCTTAGAGAGAATCTGGCTTTCTACTAATAACTTTTATAATTTTCCTTGTGTGACAATTAGATTATCATAGTAGTATGTGTCATGCATGTCATATACCTTTATATATTCTTATCTCACGATGATAATCAATATTTGTCTCAAGATTTCTAATTTATTGATGCAACTTCTATTAAATGGTTTGGTAAAACTTATTATAGGAGGAAGTTTTTAAATAAGGATAAATTGAGTATTATATGATCTGTTGGCAAGTTAGTTTTTTGTTAGTTATTGGGAAGTTTTTGGGGAAGTTAGAGTTAGTAAGAGGAGGATATTATAGATGGGAAAGGGAGAGTGTGAATCATTTTGTTTTATGATGAATATTGATAAATGAAATGTTTTAGTAGTTTTCTGGGGTTTTCTGAGTCATTGACATTGTTGCGAAAATTATGGTTAGTTTAGGGTTTTTTCGTTCTCATTTATTTTGCGTTAGTGGAGTTGTATCCTCATCAATGGCATAAGAGCCGATCCAATCTCGAATAGGAAAGAATGGTGATGATCTTACCAAGAATTGAGGAAAAGCTCAAACTCTTGCCAAAAATATTGGCAAAGTTGAGGTCGCTGAGAATGGAGTACCAGCTATCATTCAAAACATTGTTCATCAAACCTCCATTTGGCGACAATGGAAATCTACCTTCATCCACGAACGAAAAAATGGGAGCAGTTGAAATCAACCTGCCGATTTCTAAATAAGAAGTTAAGGATTTCTCAACAACAAAATTCAGATTGGTTCAACCATTCTATCCTGACAAAGGTGAGGTTTCTGCAGAAATGCTAGTGAGTGGGGAGTTTGACCAGTTGGAGGAGGAGTTTTCAGATTCCGTCTGTGGTAGAACCGTCGCCAAGGGATGGAGATGGCTTTGCCGAGCGAACTCCGATGACTAGGTGGAGTTTTTCATTGGGGGCTGGACGATTGTCAGGGCGACTGATCTTTTTCGGGAGGTGACCGAGCGGTTTTTAGAGGCAGTTCAGCATGCCCAAGGATGGCTCAGTATTTTCTGAGGGCAGCCTAGAGTTTTCTGACCCCGACATGACGTTTTTAAAGGGTGGCCCATAGATTTCTAGCAGTGGCAAGGTGTTTTCAGAGGGCGGCCCGTATTTTTTGATGGCAGGACAAAAATTTCAGAGGGTGGCATGCAGATTTTCGACGGCAGCATGACTCTTGGAGGCCAAATCGTGCTTGTTGGAGGCCAGAATGGAGAATGCGAACGGTCGGATGGAGGGGAACCCATCTCTGTGGTGGGAAATTCTATAGTCATGGCTGGCGATCCTATGTTGATGGTCGACGGATCTTCAAGGGTGGATCTTCATGACCTTGAGGACAAGGTCGAACTCGAAGGGGAGAGTATTGATTTAACTTTTAATAAATGGTTTGGTAAAACTTATTTTAGTAGGAAGTTTTTAAAATAGGATAAGTTGGGTATTATGTGATGTATTGACAAGTTAGTTTTTTGTTAGTTATGGAGAAGTTTTTGAGGGAAGTTAGAGTTGGTAAGATGGGATATTATAGATGGGAAAGGGAGTGTGAATCATTATGTTTTATGATGAATACTAATAAATGAAATGTTCTTAGTAGTTTTCTAGGGTTTTCTGAGTCTTTAACATTGTTGCGAGACTTGTGGTTAGTTTAAGGTTCTCTTTCTCGTTTATTTTGTGGTAATGAAGTTGTATCCTCATCATTTATTTGCTACCAATAAGTATTGTTCAACATTGATTGGTTGACATAGAAGTAAAATAAATTATGGAGCTATGGTTGATAAGTTTTACTGCTATTATGTGTATATGCTTGATTGACTAAATTTTGATTGTGTTGGGATATTCTAATTTTATGTTGATTTGTTTGTTTCTTGTTCATAGTGCCATGCTTAGTTTAGATGAAATTTCAAAATCTAATTTCACTTTTCTTGCATTGAAATGCTTTTCTGTTACCTATAATAGTAGTATTATATGATTTGGATCGTCATTAGTCTATGAGAATCTCTGCCTACAACTAATATTTGACCCTTTATTTCTTTTGATTTTCAACTTGCAGTCTTTTGTAACACAAGATTCTAATGATCGTGACCTTTTGGTCAAAAGTTTCAAATCATTTGATGTTCCAATTTTGAATTATGTGGATGATGAGGGTCGGCGAAAAGAAAATTTTGAAATTACTGAGGAGGTATATATCATCGAGGGTCTAAGCCTTTATTTGACGTCACATTTTAACTGGTAAATTTGATAAGGTTCTGTGATTATCTAGATGCGGAAACTTGGCATCTATTCTAGGCTTGACCAAGTTTTTGATGCCCCCAACTCTGTGAAGGAAGTTTTGATCAGTCAGTTTGCTTTGGACCGCTCAGTATGCAACTGGAATTTCTTCTCTTATTTGCTAGTCATTTAACAACAAAGAGGGATAAGGCAGTAAAATTTTTTTGAGTCTTTAACAGAGTTATCTGTCCATTGATTTTGTAAATTTTTTATTTTCATTTCTTCCAGTATATTGGGTCTAAGGAGACTGATCAGAAGGCAGATGCTGTTTCAAAATATGGAATTTTAGATTTTTGGACTCCAGAAAATCACTATCACTGGTTTGTCTCCAGATACGGTGACCATATGACTGGAAATGTGGAACCAGTGCAGCGCTCCCGTCTTCTTCTGTGCAGTATGATTTCGAGACTGTTACCAACTTTTTATGCTACATAATATCAAAACATTTTACATATTGTGACTGTTGTACCTTTTAGATAAGGATGTGGGTGAAATTGATGGTCTGAGATCGAAGAAAAGTGAACTGGAAGAATCTGTTGCGGCTTTAGAAGAAAGCCATAAATCTTTTCAGATTGAGATAAGAAACATAGAAAATGAAACAGCTAAATTTCGTAAACAACGGGTATGCTGTATATTTGGATCATGATTGCTTTTCCTTTTTTTTGTGCGTGCATATAGTTCAAACTTTAGAAGTTTACCTCAGGGTTAAAGATATAACTGTCCAATTGATACTTAAAGGCTTCTTGTCGACATACTTTGTAGGAGGACATTGTTAACATTGTGCACCAGGAGAAGAGGAAGCGTCAGGAAATGGCAAATCGTATCAGTAAGTTATGGTGCTCTGATATTATGTAGATTCCAGAGGATTTCACATTTCATTTACTGTCCTTACTGAATGTGAACTGTGGATAATTTATTATTGTAAGATCAAAGGAAAAAGAAACTAGAATCCATGACAAAAGAGGAAGACTTGGAGACTCTCATAGCAAATCTTAATGACCAAGCAGCAGGTATATCTATTCAACGGTTCCGATGTGCAATAGAGATTAAGGTAAGTTTGTACTGGACTTTTGCTTGGTCATCCTAGGCCTTACGTACTATAAATTTGTTTTTTTTTCACGTCATAGCATCTACACCTAGACAAAACATATCTAAGAAATAAAACAAATGGTTGCTTTGGGTACCTCCATCTGGAAGTGGACCAGAATAGAGTTGGAGATGATGAAGCAAGTCCATTAGCTGTATATGATTAGAAAGGGAATGAGAAAAGTATAGCTAAAAGACAAAAAGAAGAAATATAGTGACTTTTACGAGCTTTTATCACATTATAATGTTTCACAGCAAGGGGCAACTTTTAATTAAATGGCAAATGCTATCTGATAGAAGGCAATTTGTTGCAAGTTGTCTACTTATTAATATATCTCTCTTATGTTCATATTTGCAGAATCTACTTGTAGAAACTGTATCCCACCAACAAAGTTTTGCGGAACATCATTTCTCAGCGATTGAATTTGATGCCAAGGTATCTTTATGGTGAAGTTGTTAGCTGGCCAGCTTGGTTACATGCCTATTTGTGCTCTTAGCGATCTCAAATTTGAGTTTGTGATCTGTTTTGTCGTGAGATGCCAAGTCCTCTCTCAATATCTACTATTTTCTTTTATCAATTCTGTCGAGATTTTGAGTTTTTTTTTTTGTCTTTAGATTAGAGACATGGAATTCAATATGAAGAAACAGGAGAAGGATGCTATGCAAGCATCATTGCACTTTGAGAATTGTGAGTAGTTGTAACATTTTACGGCTTGAAAGTTGCTTGGAATCTTTAAACCAGTTCATGTTATTTTATGTTGCGATTTGTGGAAGTAATATTAGACTTGCTCCAAATTCTATATTTTTTAGTTTAATGACCACTTGCCATGTTTACCCCTGGATTCATGATGAGAGTTTTGTTGATTTTAGTTATTAATTTTTTTAATAAAAAAAAAATTGAATTGCACAATGTAAACTGTGTACATGAGAAATAGGGGGATAAGAAATTATTCCAAGAAATATAGAGGCAACCATACATTGACTATTGCGTTATGTCTATTTAATCGGAAAGGATCAGAAAGGAAGGGTAATTCTTGGAAGTGTTTGCCCATTTTGCACTTTGAAAATCTAATGTCATGATCTCAAAGAGGATAATGTTGAGAGTGAGATAATAAGAGAAGAAATGAGGGTAAATTAGGAAATTAAAAGGGTGACGTGACATAGTTAATTATTGTAATAGGGAGGTTACTTGGTTATATATTAGAAATGTGGGAAGGAATTAGGAGTATTGAAGATTGTTGCTTAATGTTCTTGAAGGAGATTAGATTTAGATTTCCAAATTTGTGGTTTTCTAGATTCGCAGTTAGGTTTAGGATTAATTTCTAAATCTTAGCATTGTTGCTAGATTTGTAGCTTGTTCTTTTAGATTATTCGGGTTCACTGCGCAACAATGGTATCAGAGCCACTATCGGAGAGGCCAAACACATTTAGAGAAGAACCATTACTGCGAGGGTTGCAGTGCTTGGTTAGTATCTATTGGCACCTAGACAGGGGTAGTCCAACCAGATTGGGTTTATCCACTTTGTATGAGAACCCTATGGTTCTATTTGCAGAAAATGAAGATGTTGAAGAAAGAAAAATAGAACAGTATGGTAACGAGAATTTGAGCAGGTGGAAGAAATGGAAGAATGTTGGGAATTAGCTTTGCAAGATTTGCTTTATTTTGTATGGGATAGGGGGATATATAATTAAAAGAAAAAATGAGCATTTTGTAAATTGATGCGGCCTCCTTTGGATAGGTCTTCTTCAAGTCAGGGAGAAGTCATTCCCCAATGAGAGAAGTGCAAAATTAAGTTTGCAAATGTTGACCCAGCAAATGAAACATATACAGAAGACTGAAAAAGGCAGAGGAAGTGAGGAATCTCTCTTTTGATGAAGGAGAGCCTTAGTTCACCGAGTTGCAGAGAAATTATTTGCAAAAATCAATGGAGAAATAGGAAACGAGTTTGTTGTTACTCGATCATGACCAGATTGGTGACGACAGGAAGGAACTTCAAATCCACTCTTTGCACGACGACGCACGGACCAAAGTTTTTTCCTTACCGAGGGAAGAGCGGCGGTACCAGTTGAGTTCGCCGGAGGCCAATTTTGAGAACCACCGGCTTTGGGGAAGAAGATCACCTGCATGGCCGTCAAGTTTGCGTGGGTTGAGGCGAGAAGTTTGCGTGGGTGGAGGCGAGAAAGAAGGGTTTCATTTGTAGCAGTTAGAGATTGGATGCTAACTCAAAAAAAAAAAGTTGATGGGCTGGATGGTGGATCGGGCTATAAAGAAGAGTCAGATTGAAATGGATGAAATTGATTATTCCTTTACTTTTAAGGCAAATGCCTTATGGGTTGGGCTAGTAAATCATTTGTCGGGGGAAATATTCATGCTCTAACTGAGAAATATTAAATGGGCTTAACATTTGGGCCTAAAAAAATACCGAATCATCAAGATCCAATTGGATGCGATGGTCAATTTTATGGGATTATGTAGACTCTACTCACAACCTTGAGGACAAGGTCGATTTCAATGAGTGAATATTGTTGAGAGAGATAATAAGAGAAGAAATGAAGGTAAATTAGGAAATTAAAAGGGTGATGTGACATAGTTAGTTATTGTAATAGGGAGATTATTTAGTTATATGTTAGAAATGTGGGAAGGAATTAGGGGTATTGAAGATTGTTGCTTAATGTTCTTGAAGGAGATTAGATTTAGGTTTCCGAATTTGTGGTTTTTCAAATTCGTGGTTAGGTTTAGGATTAATTTCCAAATCTTAGCATTGTTGCTAGATTTGTGGCTTGTTCTTTCAGATTATTCGGGTTCACTGCGCAACGGATAACATGACTATGGAGTCAAATAAGCAACCAAAATATCATTGCTCCAAAAAATCTTAATCCTTGTGTCTTTTTTCCCATTTTAAAACCAAACTTTTTTATCAGGTGGAAGAAACAAATTGCATTAAAAAGGAGAATGTACTAGGTATTGGGAGACAGAACCCCTCTAAAGCAAAATTATCACAAGGCAATTAGCAAATAATATTTTTTCTCTAATTGAAAAAAAAAACAAAACTAAAAGGATAAATTCTAAAATGCTTAGAGTTATAATAAGATCATTTAGCAGCAAAAAAACTCACATTTCCTTATAAGTCAATATTCAGTGATATGTGTTTGAATAAAATCTCATTTTGATGGAGTCAAGTATCTCAAAAAATAGCTAAGATACAGTTGCTCCATATTATATTCACTTAGAAACATAAGTTAAGAAGCTAAAACTGCTTGAATGTGACATTGAGGTTGCTCAAAGTGTGAAAACCACAACCAAATATCACTATTAATCTCACTTTGAATTATAATGTGATTGACCGTTACATAAAGAGCCAACAATTTGTAATCAAGCCACTATGACATTTTGTTTTTGAATTTCATTGCCCATATAAACTTCCCCTTTGCTAAGTTTCTAGAGAATACTTGCAATTTGGTTGGAATCTTATTCTTCTAAAGAAGGTTAAAGAAAGAAAATTTAATGGAAGGATGGAAGGTAAGATTTGAAAAGGATATTAAAGAGAAGATAGCTAGATAGAAAAAGAACGGGTGTCAAGATTTTGATTCTCAAGGGAAAATGAAAAGGTAAAGAAGGTGGATGCATGGAAACTGGAAACTGGAAACTGATCGGAATACTATCAACCCCCCTATTTTACCAAAAAGAAATCAAGACTAAGACCTCTACCTTAAATGCAATGAAATCTTGAAAAAAATTGTGAAATAAAGATAAATATGTTTGTAAGCATTGCAAAAAACAAAACATGATTAACAAATTTGGTCTACCACCCTAATGCATTAACGTCTTATTTGCTCTTAATCTTTGAATGTCATATTGTGTCCACTTCCAAAACCTTTACAACCATTTCATCAGTCACACCTTGTTTCCAATTTGGAAGTTTCCAATACTGAGCCCATTAACTTTGAAATTAATCATATTGTTAAGAGGTTTAGCCTTCATGGAGAGATAGTCTCCCAAATTGAGTTGGTCTTTCCATTGCAAGAGTTGCTGGTCGAGGGAGGAATCCATTGTGGATTGGAGATAATCCATAGAAACGCCTTTGCTATCTTGGGAGTACTGTTTAAAACTCAAAAAAGAACACAATTAGTGCTAATTAAGTATTTCAAGTTTTAGGGTTTGCAGTAGCTTGAGAAGGGTTTTACCTGCTATTTTGGTGATTGTTAATAATCTCATCTGGGTATCAGAGATTGGATGACGTCAATAAACATAGTAGTTATATCCAATGGTGATCATTAAATGGGATGCTCCAAATTTTGCTGTGGCCGAGTACATGGTATATTGGTTCTGGCGTTTGACATTGTGTAATGACCTTGAGTTGCAGTTGTGGGGTTTCCATGTGAGGCAGTTCACTAAGTTGTCTGACAAAATAAAAGTTTTTTAAGAATTTTTAATCATATGAAAACACAATTTATATGCTTGACTAAATTTTCTATTGGGATTAGTTTGCTTAGTTAAGCATCTGTGTGAAGGTGCACCAATCTAATAAACACCGTTTATCTAAAACACTGCATGAACTGGGGACATGCTTTTAGCTCATAAATTTCATTTAGGATATCTTTTACTCGCTCAAAATTATTATGCTTTCTTTTGTGCTTGTTAAGGTAAGAAGGAAGTAGAGGATTGTAGACAGCAACTGTCAGTTGCTAAGAGGCATGCAGAATCAATTGCTGTGATCACTCCTGAACTTGAAAAGGATTTTCTTGAGGTTTGTTAGCATTACTTGTAAAAAATTGAAAGCTGAAAGTTGGATTTCGTTTAGCTTTTATTAGTTTTAGTTGTGAGGTATATTTCGTTATTTCTTTGCATGTTTTTAGTGGATTTACGGTTCTAGATGTTTTGCATATCCATAAATTGATGATCTTAGTAATAGTATGCCCTAGTCAAATTCATTTTGTTGGAATGAACTTATTTGCTATGTGAAGTTGTATTAGAGATAAAAAAAATACAAAATAATTTTAGATCAGTGGGAATTTTGCCAAAATATTTTCCTAAAGAGTATTCGTTGATGCCATAAGTTAGTCTAAGTTACGAAAATGAAGAACAATGTTTTACATTACCATCTCAGATGGATTGGTTATTCATTAGAGAGTTTTATTAGTCATGCGTGGTTGTTTTTTTCAATTCATACCCGAACTTGAATATCTCATGCAAGAATTATTACATGCAAATCCTTTATGATAAAAAGATCTGAACTTAGTTATTGATAGAATGAATAGATCTTCCATTTCTTAAAATTATACGTTGATTCAAATCATGTTGTTTCTTGTATCTTCTGTTATTCAGGTCATGAAGTAGATGAATAAAATAAAACAATGTGAAAGTTGATAAAGATGAGCATGCTGCCTCACTAGTTTCAGACTTTCAGAATATGAATAGTGTTCTAGAGAGAGATGTGATCTTGATCATCCTGAGATATTTCAGTGGCCATTATTATAAAGAAATCTATTTAAGAATGGAGCGAATTACAAGAAGATTCCAGTTAAAAATCTTTCATTTAATTTTTTTTTTTAATTATAGGCGTTTTCTTATGTGTGTGGTTAGAAGTCTGCAGACAGGCTGTTACCCTGTGAGACTTGTGAACTAGGAAACTCTAAAGTAGTAAAAGATTTGTGAATAAAGTTCATGGAGTTTGTAAACAGACTATCTTTTGTGTGGATATAACTTTATTTGTAATCTTGGCTTTGTTTTTAGACAACTTCGAGTCTTGTTTTGATCATGCTTTATGTAGATGCCAACTACAATTGATCATGCTTTATGTAGATGCCAACTACAATCGAAGAATTGGAGACTGCAATTCAAGACAATATTTCTCAAGCTAATTCTATTCTATTCTTGAACCACAACATATTAGAGGAGTATGAACATAGACAGAGTCAGGTATAGTTGTGTCATTGTGTTTTTTGTTGTTAAGAAACTAACATTGTATTAGAAAAAATTTATAATGTACTATGGGAGTAACATTATTCTCCCAAAGCATAAACCAAAATGGTGATTGTATATGTGCCATCTTTGATTTATTTGCTTTAGGTACTTATAACATCCTTTACATTTCTATCTTGGTCTAACAGATAAGAAGCATTGCAACAAAACTTGAAACTGATCAAGAGGAGCTAAAAAGGCGGGTCACTGAAGTTGATGATCTCAAGGTTAGTGTTGTACTTTTTAGTAGTAATGCTAGAAGCTATGTTTTGGTTGTGCTGTTTCTTTAAAGTTTGAAAATGAGTGATCTTTGGCTCATGTTGAATGTTATTATTGTTTTGGGTATTCTCATAAATTGCTAACCAACTAAGTTGTTCAATTTTTAATTGGGAGACCATTTAAGTTTATTGCCTAGTTTTTGCTATTTAATGACCTCTTCACTGATTTCCCATTAATTATAGGTCTTGTTCATTTCCTGTACCCCTTAGGTGTTTCCTTTTCTGCTCGAGATGTGCTGATGTTCTTTAACATCACCATTGGAGATGATTCTGATTAGGATTTTCTTGCAGGAAAATTGGCTTCCTACTTTGAGGAACCTTGTTACTCTGATTAACGAGACCTTCAGTCGCAACTTCCAAGAGATGGCTGTTGCTGGAGAAGTCTCGTTGGGTTAGTGATGTGTAGGAAATTTACTTGCTATTTTTGTTTTAGCTGTATTTCATTATAAATTATTGCTTCTTTTGGGTGAACGGTTATTCTCAGATGAGCATGGCATGGACTTCGATAAATTTGGAATTCTTATAAAAGTAAAGTTCAGGTGACTGCTGCATAGGACTTATGTCTTTGGAATTTTTTTCTAGACAAGGTTGTATTCTGGTATTTCCTGTGCAGCTTAAGTAGTTTCGTGATTCAAAACATATGCTTGTTGGCTGTGTTTGACTTTTGCATCCACTTTTTGCTTTTATGTTTTAAACTATAAAAAAACTTCTTGGATTTTTTTCTTTATGGTAGAGCTGTAGCTTATAAAAAAAATTTGTAGAGAAGAAAAAACATTTTTTGACTAAAAAAACAACTACATTTCTTAATGGTTACATTGATAATAGTTGATAAAAATTACTTGTGAAATATACTTCTATGGGCGAAGATAAAGATTATAATAATATTGTGCAAGAATAGATCTGTGCCCTTCAAGTCAAAAGTTTGAATTTGGTATTTGTATTTCATTTGTTTTTATGAACTAAGGTTTTCATATCACATATAATTGGTGATCGTTGTGGAAACTAAGAGTGAAAACTTTTACTGAGATTTTATGAACAGTTAATCGCCATATCTAATAGAAGTTCAGCCATATTAATGTTTCAAAACATAATAATTAATGAATTTGTTTCAAATAGCAATTTGTGTAGGAAAAAGATAAGATAATGAGGCAGAAGAAAACATACGGTGAATATACTAATATATTTATCAGTGATACTGTGCTCTCTCTCTGTTTAGTGCGTGTGTGTGTGTCTACGTTGGTTGCAACTTTTTCTCCATCCCTGACAAGGGGATCCGGATACCTTTATCTGAAAAATTGTCATTTCATACTATCTTTCCTCTCTTTCTGCTCATTTTAGTTCCTTTGTTAAAGTAATTTAACTACTTTGATTCACATGAGAATGAAGATTTATGGTTCACTGCAATTAGGATCTTTACTATTTATAGTTCTGTAAAGTTTCTCTCCACTTATTTATCTTCTTTAGTTAAGTCAGAAATATGCTTCTTATTTGTATATTTATTTGTTTTCAAATTGTTGTTACCAGACAATCAGGACAGCTTCAGGTTCTCAGTGCTCACCATCAGTCTGGCGGGGTATTACAATTCTCTAATTTCATGTTTTTTTTTTTTATTTAACAGTGAAAGCTTTCTCATTGTGCTGTTATATTCTCCATTATAGGAACGCTCAGTTTCAACAATTCTTTATCTTGTATCTCTTCAAGACCTTACCAATTGCCCGTTTAGGGTGGTTGATGAGATAAATCAAGGTCAGTTGCGTGAAGGATATTCAGTTTCTGTTAGACTGGCAAACAGGTGATGAATGCTGTAATTTTTTTTCTCAGGAATGGATCCAATTAATGAACGGAAGATGTTCCAGCAGTTGGTGAGAGCCGCTAGCCAACCAAATACACCACAGTAAGAGATGAAACTTATACTTCACATGTTATATGTTTAGTATAGGACGCTTATGAGAACAGGGTGCAGAATGTGTAGCTTGGCAGATCGAAGCATTGCCTGTGTAGTGTTTGTTGTAGTTGGAGTATTGGTAGTTTGGCAAGCGCCCAATTATTAATATTTTCTGCTGGAGAACATCCTTGTGCTCTTCATACATCTTCACCTTTGGGAAGCCTGACATCCTTCTCCGCTAATGGGATCCCCACTCAAACTTGTGTTCAATCTTGTTGGAAATCAATCTCACAATCCGTGCGCCTTTCCATACAATCCTGAGTTTGCCTTTACACCAACCTACACCCCAGTGGATTCCTTTACCATTATCGATTTGAAGAGTGGTATTAGTAGTCAAACTCAACATCTTTAGTGTGTAGTTAAGTTGGTGATACATTCTGGTTTAAACAAAAGATAAGTAGTAACAGCTACACGTGTTTATATGATCAACAGCTGGTTCAAATCAAATTTTAAATCCCTAAAAAAGAAAATTATAGGTGTCTATTGGAGTTTATCTTTATGAGCCTTTATACAGTCCATAGTTTTCTGAATTCCTGACTTCATTTGAAAAGTTATGTTTTGTTTTTCCTTTCTTAACTGCACACGTCAATAAATAGCTTGTACTAATTGCTGTGCAGGTGTTTCTTATTGACCCCAAAGTTACTACCAGATTTGGTATATAGTGAGGCTTGCAGTATCTTGAATATCATGAACGGTCCCTGGATTGAGCAACCCTCCAAAGGTGAAAATCTACTTTTCTTAAGATATTTATATTAATGGAAAAAGAAAACTTGGGGAAATGAAAATACAACAAATAGCTGCACTCTCTTTTCAAGCAGAAAGAACTGAAGAAAAATGACTGCTTCCTACATATTTTGACAAATAAGCTCATTTTCTTTAAAAACAAATCCCATTATGGTTCCCAAATTGTGCAATTTACATACTGTTTCATCAGATTTTAATTCTGTATATATGGCTTTGAGCAACTCTAACATGTCCTTGCAATTTTGAATCCAGTGTGGAGTAGTGGAGATTGCTGGGCAACAGTCATGGGGTTAGTGGGAGAAAGTAGTTCCTGAATAATCGCTGATTTCACCACTGAGGTTGATTAATTGGTCCTTTTTATTCTGAAAAAATTGCTTATTTTTCCCCCTATGGGATCATTTTGTTGTCAATCTTCTCCATTTATCCTGTATAATCAATCCCGCTTATCTATTTGTAAAGTTATTTTGATTAAATGTAAACTACCACTAATTGTAAAGGAGTTGCTCATATCAAGATTGAACCAATTAGTTTTCGTGTTATAAGCAAGCTTTCTTTGACAGAAGCCTAAGATTACAGAAGGTAGATACAGAGAAAGTAGAGTGTAGGAGGCAACATTACAAGTGCAGCAATTTAAGTTTTCGAGAAGGTCATTTTCATGGCAATTGGCTTTTCCGATAGGTAAGTGAACAATCCCTGTTTTATCTGCTCTATATTCAACTCATCCCTGCTTTAGTTCTGCAATACCCTGAAACAGTGATGTACATATTGCAACCCAATTTTAGTAGATTTAAGCGCCAGAGACAATGTAAGCCAAAAACTATATACATATTGTGAATATTTGGTGTTTTCTTGGTGTAAGGAGGATGAGCTACACCATCTAGTTCTGTCCGATTTCAGGGCTGAACCGAACCGAACCGAACCGAATCGAACCGAACTGTGAACTAATAGTTTTCCTGATTTGAAACGAAATTAGAACTGGAATTGAACCAAATCAAACCAAAGCATGGGATTCGATTTGTTCCAAAATAAAAATGAAATTTTATATCGTTAAGATGATGTATTTAAGATTGATTTTGGACTGATTGGATCGGGTAGGAGCCAAATCATGGGTTATCCCCGGGTTTAGGTTGAGGTTGAACTAAATTTTGAGTCGAACTGTGGTTCATGGTTCTTCTATTTTAAATATTAGTTACGGTTTTGATATGGCCGGGAACCGGACCGAACAGAGTTTGAACCATTGGTTCTGGTTTGAATTACTGTTGCGGTCCGATTTTGCCCACTTTACGAATGATAGAGCATGAGCTTTCTGCAAATCAGAAGAAGGTTTTCTAAGGCAGACTGGCTGAGATTGTAAAAGTCCTCAAGCTCAAAAAAGGACAACCTTGAGACATTGCTTAGACATGTAATTTCAATTAACCTAATTAACCGTCATTAGGACCTTGAGGTTATGTTTGATAACTTTCTATCCTTGGATTCAATGTGCCATAAGAACATGGAAAGCACACGTACAAATTGGACGCTCGATTCCTCCACATGCAACGTCCGTCTCTAAAAACATTTATATTTTAGTTCTACAATTATGTCGCACGGTAATTTGTAATGTCTTTCTGTGCTCTCAGTACAATATTGTCTGCTTTAGGTTGAAGTTCGTACGGTTTTGTTCTTGGGGTTACCTAAAAACGCAGTGTACTGGGTAGAGAAGGAAACTCTACTTATAAACTATGTAGTTTTCACTCTCTCAAGCGATGTGAGATTGTGCACCTTTACTGATATGAACTAGATTCACACTTATGTCATTTTTGGCCTCTACAGAGCGAGCTGTCATAGTTTTTTAGGCAAGATTAAAATGAAAGTTGATGGGACAAACTCCAACAAATAAAAAAATTACACTAAATGATGGTTGTGTTGTTATAAATGCATGCACATTAGCATGTGTGCGTTACATATGCGGGCAACTATTTGCTAATATAATGTGCGTTACATGTGTGTTGATCGGCTAAGTGCATAGCATGATTAGTTAACCTTTCATTTCCATTGACTCTGAGCTGAAATCATTACACTCGATGAAGTCGTAAAGGTTATGAAATCAGAGCATGAAACTATGGTTGGTTGGAAAAGAAAACACCAATTATGTCAAAACCCCACCCTTTTCTTTCTTCTCCATTTATATGAGCATTAGAATTAGAGAATAATTGATAAAATGTAGGAAAATTAACAAAATAACCACTTAACTATGAAATCAGTGACAAGACAAACACTAAACAATTTAAAATTAAATTAAGCGAAAAATGTGACAACGATATTTGCGTCATTTATTTCTTATAGTTCAATATTTTATTTGGTAATGAAAATTATTTAGTGTTTGTATTGTCTCTGATCTCATATTTCAGTGGTTCATCCTAAACTTCGTTTGGGAAGGAACCGGACTTTTGACAGGCCAGCTCTTTTTTATGCGCTGCTTTACCCTGATAAGAAAATTCGATTTGCTCTTGTGGGTGTTGGGTGCTCCTATGGTTCACGAGAAGGAAAAAGGACTCATTCTTTGTTGTTGCATTGGCACGAAGATGTTTTGATAAAAAATTTGGAGCTTGAAGTTGAACTGAATCTTCTTTTTAAGGGGAAAATGATAAATCAACAATCATCCTTTACTATTAGTGACAAATCAAACATCATCCTTTTTTTGCTAACAATTTAACCACTGAATTTTGAAAAATTGTTGCCACGGACATCATTGTTAACCTTTTGAAAATCACGTTAACTTTTTCAAAATCACAGTGCAAAAAAACAAATACCCATGAAAAAAAATGAAAGAACTCGTGATTTTAAAACAGATTTTCAGTGGAAAAGAGTTAATATTCATGGAGAATGGATTTAGAAGATTTTGGATTTTGTAAAAGAATGGATTTAGAAGATTTCGGATTTTATAATTTAGAAGATTTTGTAAAAGAATGTTAATATTTGTAGTTTTCGGATGATTTACAATTGTTTTATAGTCCATGAGAGAATTACAGTTTGTCTGGGTTTTTGTACGAAGAAGAAGAAGATAATGAATTTTTTTCATTTGCAGATGAATCGCGACAGTTTGTCATGAGACCGCTGCGGTTTGTCATGAGACCGTTACAGTTTGTCATGAGACCGCTGCGGTTTGTCGTGAAACTGCCACGGTTCGTCGTGAAACTTCCTCAGTCTCATGATAAACTACAATGGTCTCATGACAAACTGCTGTGCTATCAGAATTGGTATGTGCCGCGGTTTGTCGTGAAACCGCCGCGGTTCGTCATGAAACCGCCGTGGTTCGTCGTGAAACCGCCGCGGTTCTTCGTGAAACTGCCGCAGTCTCATGATAAACTACAACGTTCTCATGACAAACCATTGCGGTGTCAGAATTGGTCTGCGTCGTGGTTTGTAGAGTCTTTTGACCTCTTCAACTTTAAAGGACCATAACTTTGGCTACGAGTGTCAGAATTGGCTCCATAAAATATCAAATCGAAGCTCTCTCAGAGATCTACGACTCATTATTGAGTTTACTTGTGACCCACATTTCTCATGGCCAAAATCACACGTTTAAGCCATCAAATTTGGGATAAAAGATTTTAGACAAACCGCGAGTCATGAGACTGCAACGATTTGACGACAAACCGCTGCGGTTCATCGTCAAAGCGTTAACGACAAATATGATAGCGATGCTAGCAGCATCAATTTTTTATAGTTCAGTGATTAATTTATTAACGAAAAAGGGATGATGGTTGATTTATCAAAAATAATAAAGGATAGTGGTTGTTTTATCATTTTTCTCTTTTTCTATAGGTTTAATATAAATCTCTTCAATTAAAATAATTTATGATTTGTTCGATTATACCAATAAAATAAAGTATTCAGGCTGTGCTGAAAAAAACATCCAATTTGAAATATATAGATTCCATAGTTACTTGTATCATATATTTAGCTATGTATAACATTGCATATTTCAGTCTAATCATATCTAAACATTTGATAAAACACATGAAAATAATGGACATTTGTTTTCTATGTGCAATTCCATATTAGATGTTTCTTCTCTAGTAGTTTTAAATTGGGAAATTAATAAAATAACTACTATACGATGAAATCAATGACAAGTAAACAATTCAACAATTTTTGTAAACAATTTAAACATTGGATTGTGAAAAATGAACGGAGTAAACATCGCTGTTATATTTTCTGTTAAAAAATATTATCATTCCTTTGCGGAACGTTATGTTTCAGCTCTGGAATATTGGCTTTTTGCAGTGGGACGTTATCCTTCCACAGCAAAAAGTTAGTCCTTGAAATAAGACTCAGGAAAGATGACTTTTCGCAGAGGAAAGACAACTTTCCATAAAGGAAAGACGACATTCCGTTGTGGAAAGACAACTTTATGTAGAGGAAAAATGATTTTCCGCAGAGGAAATAAGACTTTCTGCTGTGGAAAGACAACATTCTACAGAAAAAATATGACTTTCCTTTGCAGATAAAGAACAAATCCATTATCTTCTTCATAGAAAAATACGGACAAGTTGTGATTCTCCCATAGACAGTAAAACAATTCTAAATTATCTGGCATCTAAAACATTATATATTATTTTACAAAAACTTCTAAATTATAAAACTAAAAAAAATTAAAATCTACTTATACAGTATTTTCTCAAATTCATTTTCCATGGTATTAGCTATATTCTACTGAGAATTTTTGAAATCACGAGTTCTTGAAGTTTTTTCATAGGTATTAGCTATTTTCTACTGCAAATTCTCTGAAATGATATGGTCAAGTCATTTTCCTCAAGTTAACGATGATATTTACTCCGTTTATTTATCATAGTTTAATATTTAAATCGTTAACAAAAATTATTATGTGATTAACTTATTATTGAATTCATAGTATTGTTTTATTAATTTTTGTATTAAATAAACCTAAAACAAATGGGCGCAATTATCATTTAATTTATTAATTACATTTGTAACTTAAAAGTAAATAATTAAATTATTAAATAAGAGTAAATGAGATACTATATTAAAGAAAATATTAAGTTTACTTATTTTATTTTATTTTTTTGATATAGTGTTCATTAGTGAGTGCAATTAATATTTATTTTGATTATTTTTAATTTAATTTAATTATTATATTAACGAATGAACTAAATACTTCTTGTAAAGTTTTAGTGTAAAATTAAATTATAGCTTTGGAATGACAATCATCTTCAAATTTTCTTCTAAGTTCTTGTTCTTCATATTTGAATGTGGGTTTCCTTACAAACATTAAAAGCAAAACTTTTTTAACTTTTCTTTGTTGTAGGGCCAAACAATTCATTATGAGTAACCCCACTATTCCTGGCTTAACATTCAAGCTAGCCCTGTTCCAATGGCCTGCACGCAAAAAAAAAGCCTTCAACTTTTCAATGGCGGTGTTGTTTAATCAGAGATATTAATGCAGAATATCAGGCAGATTTGTCGAAGCCCAAAAGATTTCACAAAAAGCTGCAATTTTGATCGTTATTTGTTAGAACATTACTCCAAAACATAGTTTTTATGTGAAAAGTTTTAGTTAATCAATCTTAATTTCATTAATTTATGGGGTTGTTTTTGAATTTCTAGTTTGGACAACGGATCTTGGTTCTGATTTCTGCACTACTTTCAATGCACAACTTTGAAAAGCCTGTCCTTTTCTCTGGCTCTGCTAATATAAAATACAGAAAAACTGTCTTTCTCTCTCTTCGTGGTTCAAAAAATTATTGGGTTTTTTAGTGCTCAATGTCATTTTACTTCCCTCGCAATTTACAAATTTTGAGCTGAGTTCACTCGCCAGAGAGCAGCTGAGGGTTGGGTGGAGGCAGACGACTGTTGTTTATGATCTGAAAAATTCATTTTTCTGAGAAAAATCAAAATGGGTCTGTTCGTCGGGGTCTTCTCTTTGATATCTGCTGCAATCTTTCTAAGCTCTTGCTCGGTTTCCCTCTCATCAGATGGTAAAGCTACTAAGAATCTCATCTTCATTATCCCTCTTTGGAAAAGCATTTTTTAGAAGCTGTAGATCTCTCTCTCTCTCTCTCTCTCTCTCATTTTCCCATTTTGCTATAAGCTTTCTCTCCCACCCAAGATGAAGTTTCTTCTGATGAACTTTTATGTCTCAGGTCTAACATTATTGGAAATAAAAACTAGTTTCAATGACACTGGAAACATCCTCAGCAACTGGCAAATTTCTGATGAATCTCCCTGCCAATGGACTGGAATCTCGTGCCATCCACTGGACCAACGGGTTCGATCAATGTATATACCATCTCCTCCAATATTTCTTCAAATTTGCGTCTAAAAATAAACTATTTTTCTTTTTTTGCATTTTCATGGGTGTTTCAGAAATCTACCGTATATGCAACTAGGAGGGATTATATCTCCCCTCATTGGCAAACTCAGTAGATTACAGAGACTGTAAGTTCATATCACCTTCATCTTCTTCGTGTTGAATGTATTAAACAAAGAAAACAAGCATGAAATTTTCAGATGTTTTACTGCAATTTTTTTGTAAATTTACCAGGGCACTTCACCAGAACAGCTTACATGGATTGATCCCCAATGAGCTTACCAGTTGTACAGAGCTCAGAGCCTTGTAAGTGGACATGTTTTAAACCTGTTTTTTTCAATTCTAAGTACCCATTAAATTATCCTCTCAAGTTATACTATGGCGTGATAATTGTTGATTACTCTGATTAGTTCTAATAAGAATCGGTCAATTGAGCATCTCCCTCCATAGGTATTTGAGGGCTAATTATTTTCAAGGTGGCATTCCTGCAGACATTGGAAACCTTTCCTCTCTCACTATACTGTAAAATTTCTCCACTGTTCTTCTCTTAGTTTTTCCTTTTGATAGCTCTCTTCAATTTCTAGTTTTTTACTTGTTTTAAACCTGAATGCAGTGATTTGTCAAGCAATTCATTGAAGGGAGCAATACCATCGAGTCTTGGCCGGCTTTCACGATTACGTAGTTTGTAAGTTGAATTCAATTACGGTCGTCTAAAAGATCTGTTCTCCGTTTATCGTACTTACAGATAATTAAAGTTTCTGAATGTTATTAGGAATTTGTCTACGAATTTCTTCAGTGGCGAAATCCCTGATATTGGAGTTTTAAGTACCTTTGGAAATATATCGTAAGTAATTCTACTAATCTGATCGTAAACATTGTAATTTTAATTTGTGCTCGAGATATTCGTGTTGTTTTGAGGTCGTTTTTCAATGAAATTTTCTTGACATTCGATTTTTTCCGAAGGTTCATTGGGAATTTAGATCTTTGTGGCCGACAAGTGAACAAGCCGTGTCGAACGTCTATGGGATTCCCTGCCGTTTTACCTCATGCTGCTAGTGATGAAGCTGCAGGCAAATTTTCTGATTTTAACTATCGTTTTTTGAATTAATCGGACCAAATTTTACGCATAAATGGTTACGGTATTATTGTAATTTATGCAGTCCCGGCTAAACGCTCTTCTCATTACATCAAAGGAGTGATTATTGGTGCATTGTCGACAACTGGTTTTGCTCTGGTCCTGCTAGTCGTCTTCTTATCGATTCGATTGCTATCGAAAAAGGAAAGGGAAGCCAAGAAATATACAGAAGTCAGAAAACAAACCGAACCCCAGCCAAGTAATCCTCTCTCTCTCTCGATCTCACTGAGACTGTTTTATTCGATTTTTCTGATTTGCAGATTTTATGTAAAAACAGGTACGAAACTTATTACTTTCCATGGTGATCTACCGTACCCATCGTGTGAAATCATCGACAAGCTGGAAGCGCTCGAAGAAGAAGATGTTGTCGGGTCGGGGGGGTTTGGCACCGTTTATCGGATGGTGATGAATGATTGCGGGACGTTTGCTGTTAAACGGATCGACCGGAGCAAAGAAGGTTCGGATCAAGTGTTCGAAAGGGAGCTCGAGATCTTAGGAAGCATCAAGCACATAAATTTGGTAAACCTACGCGGATACTGCAAGCTTCCAGCGTCGAAACTTCTCATCTACGACTATCTTGCCATGGGGAGCTTGGACGATTTCTTGCATGGTACGAAGATTGCTCATTTTATAGAATCATTTAAACTCGAAATTATGGTATCGTATTTGATTTTTTGCAGAAAATGAAGGCGGGGAAAATCTTTTGAATTGGAGCGATCGATTACGAATAGCTCTTGGTTCGGCTCGAGGGTTGGCATACTTGCACCATGATTGTTGTCCCAAAATCGTTCATCGTGATGTTAAATCGAGCAATATTCTCCTAGATGAGAACTTAGAGCCTCGTGTATCGGATTTTGGCCTTGCCAAGCTGTTGGTTGACGAGGATTCACATGTCACGACGGTAGTTGCCGGCACTTTCGGTTACTTGGCACCGGGTACTATATTTTAACTTTTTGAGCTTTTTTTCAGTCGAATTTTAACTCATGATTACCAAGCAGAGTATCTGCAAAGTGGGAGAGCGACTGAGAAATCCGATGTTTATAGCTTTGGGGTTCTGTTGCTGGAGCTTGTCACCGGAAAGAGGCCGACCGATCCGTCTTTCGTTAAAAGAGGATTGAATGTCGTTGGCTGGGTAAGAGATTTCTTCACAGATCTCTATAATTTCTCGATTTTTTTTTCTGCCTTCAATCTCGTTCGAAACGGAGAAAAATGTGTGGAACTTTGTAGATGAACACGATGCTGAGAGAGAAGCGAGTCGAAGACGTGGTGGACGGAAGGTGTAAAGATGCGGATCATGAAACGGTCGAAGCCATTTTGGAAATAGCAGCAAAGTGCACGGACTCGAACCCGGACGATCGGCCATGGATGAACCAAGTGCTGCAGCTGCTAGAGGTGGAGGTCATGTCGCCTTGTCCGACCGATTTCTACGAGTCTCAATCTGATCACTCCTGAGTAGTAGCATCTCACCCTCTCCGTCAGTTTATTCGACTGCCTGTCGAGATTCTTGTAAATTTTCATCGGCTTGATCTTAGTTTGAGATGCCAAACTTCATGTTTGCAGAAGATCATCAATTTTGGATTTGGTCGCATATTTTCTCAACAAATCATATACACGAATGTCGACGTAGCGATCACAAAAAATTAACGTCCAAAAATGCTCATTTGCCCGTCGATAGTGTCGATGGCCGATTCATCCAGCGAATGAACAATTCGAACTCATAGGAGCACCTCTTTCACATGTTGCTTACAAGGTCAACTCAAAACGAGGGTTGAAGAGAGTAACTCTCATAATATGTTTTTTGGGTAAATATTAATATGGAAGGTTGCACTAGACACGACGAATGAGTCGAGCCAGCTCAGCCGAGTTTGGAAAATTTGGGCTCATCGATCCTATTGAGCTTAACGAGTCAAGCTTAATAAGTCTGTCGTGCTTAATGAGTCGAGTTTAACGAGTTTTTTCTAAAAAAATTTCAACTCGAGTCGGCTCACGAGTCGATCGAGTCGAGCCAAATATATATAAATAATATTATTTTATATAAATATATTATAAATTATTTTCAATATTATATGATTAAAAACTATAATAAACATTTGTTATTGTAATGTAAAAATATTATACTTACTACTTAGTTCTCTAATTGAAAAAATATTTTTATTAATATAACAGATAACATGTAATTGAAAAAACTATTTGATGAAACGAAAAAAATATATATGTATACAATTAATTGTAAATTTGACACTTGCATTGAAAGATCGAAAATCTCAATTTGTGTGTTTGAGACTTGAGTATTTGCACTCTTTCAATACGTTGCGTTGGAAACTAGTCGTTGCGTTGTTCTGCACTTTTTCGGTTGACCACTTTTCTTCCTGCTCGATTGCTCTGTCAACCGAAACTCTTCGGAGTAATCTGTGTTGTTTTTCGGTCGCTCTCTTCGACCGAGTTCTCGACCGTTTACTCGACCAAAAAACCACAGAGCAATTTGTATACAATTCCGGACGCTGTATTTGACCGCGTCATCAATCGCGTACTCGTCCGAAAACCTTCGGAGTAATCTGTATTCACTTTCGGTCGTGAACTTCAACTGTGTCGTTGATCTCGAGCTCGTTCGAAAACTTACGAAGCAATCTGTATTGTTTTTCAGTCGTGCCCTTCGACCACGTCTTCGTCCACTTCTTCGACCGAAAACTCTGGAAGTAATCTGTATACATTTTCGGTTGTAACCTTCGATGGCACACTCGACCGCGACGTAGACCGAAACCTCGCAGAGTGCATTTGGTCGACTAGAAACGCCATTATGCTCGACCTCGTCTCCTTGATTTGTATTCCTTGAATTTTCTAAGTCCCAATAATTATATTTTTTACTACAAGGACTTATATAAACTTGTTAGGCAACACTAATACCTCAATTAAGGGTATTTCCAATTTAATATCAATATAAATGTAGAATTTGTGCAATTCAAAACATTATCCAATAGACAACTTATAAATTGTATTAACATAATCATCATCAAAACAAATAACCCTAACAATACTTAGGCTAACACTAACACATGTAATTGAAAAAAGTATTTGATGAGACGAATAAAATATAAATGTATACAATTAATTGTAAATTTGACATTTGCATCACTACATTATGTAGTCTACATATTAGATAAATCCCAACTAGGTTGGCACCCATCTAATTGTCAATCATGTGCAAAATGTAAAAAAAAAATACAAGTTAAAGAAAAAATATCAAAATGAAAATTACAATTTCAAATTTAAATGAAAATCTAGTCTTCGACATCCAAAATTTTGAATTCTTCTAGTATGTCGTCTTCTCGTTGTTGATCTGTCATCATGCCGTCATTCCAATCCTTCATGCAAATGAGTGCCTCCATGAGTTCTGGTGCAAATCTTCCTTGTCGATCATTGTACACACGTCCACCTGCACTAAAAGCAGAATCCGATGTTATGCTAGAGACCAGAGGTGTTAGTAGATCACGTGTCATTCTACAAAGAATAGGAAATGAAGTGGAGTTGTCTCTCCACCAAGCCAAAATATCAAAATTCTCGTCGCGATAAATTTGATAGCGGGTGTCAAGATAAATATCGAGTTCATTTCTTTGTGAACTATAAGAATGAATATAGCTAACTATTTCATCCAATATGTCATCCATAAAATCTTGTGGAGCTGCACCACGAGCACCATTATTAGAAATAACATAAATATGTAAAGAAGGAATTAAACGAGTAATATTAGAATATTTAAATTCATAAGAAGAATATAAATTAACAATTTCATTTTTTATTTAAGTACTAGTAATTAAAGAAGAAATACTTAAATTAAAAGAAATTTTATCAACCATTAGACACACTTCTTTTAATTTAAATTTAAGATTCATTATGAATGCAAAACAAAAAATATTAGATATCTCAAGCCAATATTTTTTAAATTTTGTTTCCATTTTATTAAGTATGTTACAAAATTCATTTATTTGTCTAAATTTTTTAAAAGTACCTGTTAATTTTATAAAAATTGGGAGAACAAAATGAGTAGTGGGATAATAAATTCTCGAACATTCATTTGTAGCTTCAAAAAATAGTTTTAGAAAATCAAGAAACAAATTAGCAATATCACAACTACTATGATCAAGAGTAATTCATTTTGTTTTTTTACTAATAAAAGCACAAATAAGTAATTAATATGACATAACATTTTCCAACATTAAATAAGTCGAATTTCACCTTGTATCTACATTATTTTTTAATTTTCTTGGTTTAAGTTGAACAGTTTTATAATATTCTTTATATTCTTGTTGTCGTGAATTAGACGAAATAATATAAAAAATTACAGATTTAATTGATTCAATATGAGGCGAAATAAATGACATTCTATCTTTAACAACTAAATTCAAAATATAACAAGCACATCTCATATGGAAAAGAGAATTATAATCAGTATCTAATTGAAATAACTTTTTAAATTCAGGAATAGAAATATCGTTAGTAGAATTATTAGCGAGAGTAATACTAAAAATTCTATTTATAATAGCATATTCTTGCAAAATTTCAACAATATATCTATAAATAGTAACGCGAGGATATTCACAACTATAAAATCCTAATATTCTTTTATTTGATTGCCAAGAGTCATCAATAAATGAGAAGTTACAACAATATATCCTAAAACAAGGTGTACTCCATAAATCAGAGATAATACAAATAGACATAGACAGAACATTTGAAAAAAACACAATTTATTTATTTTTCATATTATTATACATTTTAATAATATCACTTCTTGTTGTACTTCTAGAGACTCGTCTAAAACTAGGATTAATATACTCTTTCATAAAATTTTCGCTATTGAACATAGATAAAGGTACCTTGGATTGTGATACATATTTTGCTACTCTTTCTCTCAATCTATTATGTGAATATATAAAATTGCCACTACCACTAACATTTAAAGTGTTTGTATAAGGTCTCTCATTTGCTCGTTTAAGTGACATTTTTTATAATGTCTATCAATTGTGCTATTAGAACTATCGGATTCATATGCATAATGTTTAATACAATATTTGCATTGTGATCTTTTTTCTATTTTTCCACCAATATTAATATATTTCGTTTCAAAATAATTCCATACAGTCGACATTCTGTTTTTTTTTTCTAGTTGAAGATGTGGATGCTTGTGCAGATGAATGGCCTAATGAAAATGTGGGATTATCTCCCATAATTTCCTCAATATCATCATCAGTAAAAGTGTCATAAAGAAAATCACGTAGATCCATAATTATAAAAATTGACTATTGCGAAACAATTAAAAAATAAAATAATACCGAATACAATTACTCAACAATGGCTTGTACGTGGTATGAATTGTGATCAATTTCACGAATACGAGTCCTACAAAAATCACAAAAAAAATTATTAGTTCGTAATACACATTAAATAAAAAAAAAAAAATACAATTGTTAATTGGTAATATACATTAAATTAAAAATAATAAAAATAAATTAAATACAAAACTATAAATCTACCTCATTGAATGAACGAAAAGAGCCCTTGTTGAATGAATTACGAGTGTAGAGAGAGAGAGAGGTAGGCCTTCCTAGACCTTGTCTGATCGAGAAATGGATGGAGGAGCAGGTAATCGGCTAAGGGCCCGATCAAGACGGCATTCTCTTTAGTCCCACTTCACTTTCTTCCGACTCAAGTTTCGGTGGTTTCGCATCCTCCGACTCCGAATCCATTCACACTGCAAAATTCTTGCAAGGTTTCCTGTTTTGCTCCTCCGTGGTTGAACCCAATTCCGACCTGCGTTCATTCTCGACCGGAAAAACCAGAGAAAAAACAGAGATCTCTAGTTAACGAACACAGAGGGTTTCACCCGTTTGACAATTAAGGTTGCGATAGAGAAACAGAGAAGAAATTAGATTATAACGAAAACATGATCAAATCAAAGTCGCGAGTATTAAAGATATACTGTCAGTTGAAGAAAGTGAAGGTCCGATTTCACCGCCGGAATGGCAAAGAAGCAATGAGTTCTTCATCTACAGTACATCAACCACCTGTTCCTCTGCCTCTTCATTTTCTCAGTCATGCCTGAGCAACCGCTCGCTTCATAACTTCTTCCTCCTCCGTTCTTCTGCTATGTTTTTTCTTAGTTGTTCGGGTGTAAAACTTCAAATCCCCACTCTTTTCCTCAGCTGGTTTGATTTCTGACAAAGATGTTGATATAACCAGGTGAACTAACATCAAACTTTCAAAGAAGCAATGCTTAGTACTGAAAGTAATAAAAAGGAAGTTAGCCATGGATAAAGAAATGGTTCTTTATTACAAAATAAAACCTGGGAATTGGTTGAGAAGCCAAAAGGTCAAAAACTTGATGGCTGAAAATGGAATTTCAAATTCAAAGAGTGCATCACTAGTGTTGAAGAATGGTTTGTTGCAAAAGGATTTGCACAAAAAGAGGGGATTGATTATGTAGAGATTTTTTTTTTCCTATGGTAAAACATTCTTCACTAAGAATATTGTTGTCTTTTGTAACACACTACAATCTTGATCTTGAACAATTAAAATGTGCAAACATCTATTTTTGCATGGCGACTTGGAAGAAACAATTTATATGCGACAACACTGAAGACTATATAGTTGGAAATCAAGATGACAAGTGTGTTTATTAAAGAAGTCACTATATGGGTTAAAGTAATCTCCCAGGTAGTCGTACAAACATTTTGATGTATTCATGATAAAAAATGAATACCAATGAAGCAATCATGACAGCTGTGTAAATTTCATAAAAACATCAAAGGAAGTTATGATCTACTTATTGTTTTATGTTTGATGATATGCTTATAGTGTGTAAATGTAAAAATAAGATCATAAAGTTAAAGTCTTTACTTAATTGTGAGTTTGAAATGAAAGATTTAGAAATTGTGAGTTATTCGAGATATAGATAATGAAAAGATGCATCTTTCTCAAAAAGATTATCGGGAGAAAATCTTGAGTAAATTTAGAATGAACAATTCTAAACCTGTATCAATTCCTCTTGGTGTTCATTTCAAATTAAGTAAAGCTCAATCTCCTACTACTGAGTCAGATATTAAAGAAATGGAGAATGTACCATATTCTAATCCTATTGGTAGTTTAATGTACTCCATGATATGTACCATACCAGATATTGCTCAAGCTGTGAGCATGGTAAGTAGGTACAAGTCTACTCTAGGAAAGGAGCATTGAAGAGCTGATAAATAAATATTTAGGTACTTGCAAGGAAGTCTAGGTTTGGGACTTTCTTATGAAAGATAAAAAAAATTAGACGGTCAGATTAATAAATATGTTCATTCTGATTATGCTGGTGATTTAGAAAAAAGTGGTTTTTAACTGATTATGTATTTACTTTATATCGCAATACAATGCGTTGGAAGTTCAGCTTACAATTCACAATAGCTCTTTCTTCAATAGAGGCTGAATACATTGCTGCAATAGAGGCAATAAAAGAAGCTGTTTGGATTAAAGGCCTGGTAATAGAGTTGGAAGGGTATGATTCAAAGGCTATTATTTGGTGTGATAATCAAAGTGCATTGCATTTGATGAGGATTCTAATGAATCATGATCAAATGAAACATATTGATGTCAGATTTCATTTATTAAGAGGGATGATGTTCATTTTGTAAGAGAGGTAGGTGTGTGAAAATTCAGAAAAGGAAAAGGCTAAAAAACAAAGACGAAGGTTGACAAGAATGAGAGGAATTATTTAGTTTTAAAGTAATTTTCTAATCAAGATTTATGCTTAAAAGATTCAGGTTTTAGTTTCTATTTGAATCTTCATATCAAGCATTATTAGGTCTTTATTATTGTTTTTTGAAGATACTGAGTTTAGTTGTTTATTTTCTGATGATCAATGAATTTTTAATTTGATTTTCTCTGTAGATGTAGGTTCCAATTCGGAACTGAACCACATTAAATATTGTCTTGTTTATAACTTTTGTGTCTTGATATTCTGTTTATGTCTACTTCAACAGTTAGTGTCAAAGAACAAGTGTGTTTTGATCAAAAGATTAAAGTTTAGTCCTCACAATTTGATTTATTTACTAGGAAAATTTGATCAAATTAGGATACCATTTAAAAGTAAAATTAAAATTTGAGAAGCCAAAACTATGAATTCAGATAAATAACTTTTTATTTTTTTAGTACAAAACCGAATAAAAGACTTGGGTTCGGTTCATTTCCTAGCAGCATATGGTTCGTCTCGATTTTCATTTAGTAAAATTGAGATTAGACAGTAAGGTTTAGTTCGAACTGGTTCAATTATGGATAATGAACGGAAGATTCACGGTGACTATTTTCGTTGATAGTTCAAACGACCAAGAATAGAAAATCATTTTCCTTAAGAAACATTGTCCTTCGTGATTAGAGTTCTAATTTGTTATTGCTGGAATTTTTTTAATAATCACTTTTAACAGTATTATTTAAATAATTAATTAAAAAAAAACAGATAAGTATTTAGTTAATTAGCACGTAAAAAGTAATTTATGAAATTTAATTATTTGGTAAATTACGACACTTAATTCGTGTAGACATACAAAATTACGTAAAAGTACACGATCATACTATTAAATGTATCTTTTTTGTAATAAAAGTTATAAACAAAAAATAATTATGTCAAAAAAAAATTGAAAACTTTTACAATTAAAAAATTCATTAAATACATATAATAAATATTTATAATGGCTCAAAAATAAATTTTAAATAAGAAAAACTTCATTAATATCAGACAATTTAATTTTGCAACAACAAAATAAATAATAATCAATCAATAACTTAACATAGAAAAAGTAAAAAAAAAAAGGGTGAGGGAGAAATTTGCTTCTATTTTTTAAAAAACATTTTTATTTTTCTTTACTAAATATTTAATGACGATTAAAATTATGAACTAAGTATTTTGAGTTTTCAAAATCAACCCAAAATTAAGTCTCAGTAGACCTGACCGAGCTGGATTTTTATTACTTTAATAATGAATCGACACTTAGTTCCACACAAACTTACACCACACCTTCAATTAATAAAATTTTAAAAAAATAAAAAACCAACTAATGAAAAGTCAATTATTAAAATTTTTTTGTTAACAAAATAATCACTAAACTATAGAATAAAGTCGCAGTTTACATTGTTATCACGTTTGCCATTAAACGCCAGTCGATGAGATACGACGACTCATCTATTAATCCATCGTAGCTCAACGTATTAAATAAAAATAACCTTATAATATTAATGGCCCGCCGTAGTTCATAAACAACTCGCCGCGGGTGACAATAGACCGCAATAGTTTAATATTAAGCCGCCGCGAGTTTACTTTAAACCGCAACGATTTAATACTGATTCGCCGCGATTCATTGTGCCTCGTCAGCCTTGTACAAATTCATGGTGCACTCCTTTGCGATTTTCTCAAAGATTTTGTTAGCGACTAGGGAACCCTAGAAATTGCTGAGAGCTGAAGCAAACCACATTTTGGCAAAATTGAAGCATTTGTTGAACACCAAATGACGTTGAGGAATCTATTATTAACTGTCAAGTTGAAGTAGGGCTCATGTCCACATTTTTGGTCAATGAGGTACGTGTAATTGGAGATGAATCTGCTATAGTGTTGCCTTCCGTCTTGGCAACGCTAGACGAGGAGGACCAAGAGGAGCTCCGTTCATTATGGAAATCAGCAGTGACGAAGACATGGACATGGCTGAGAGTAGGCCTAGACTCCCACCACTTGCAGCATGCACGTTTGCTGGTATGAGTCTTGGCAAGAAGTATAGTTCACTAAATAAAATTAAAGAAGAAATTGTCAAACATGTGTTGAAGAATGGGTATGGGATAAAATTCACCTACAGTGACGCTCATCGGTTGACGGTTGCCTGCCAGGAAGGATGCACGTGGCGGATGCATGCCTCATAAATGCAAGATAAAATGACGTTTTAAATAAAGTGCTACAACGATATTCACACTTGCTCGAGAAAGATGGAAAGCCGCCATGCCTCTGCCAAATGGGTGGCAGCGCATTACTTGGATAGATTTAAAAGTCAAGCCGACTGAGACCTTTCTTCCATAATTGAGACAATCAGGAAGGACTTTAATGGCAACATCACACCTTGCCTTGCTAGAAGGGCAAGAAATGCAGCAAAAAAAAAAAAAAAAAAAAAAAACGAATGGGATGACAATGAGCAATACAAGCTCATATAGTCCTATGTCGAGGAGATTTGACAGTCTAATCCTGGAAGCTCAGTGCGTGTTGACCTAGCGATGAGTGTATTTAAAAGGATGTACATGTGTTTGGCTGGATGCAAGATGAGCTTGCTGAACTGTGGTAGATCGGTTATTTGTTTGGATGGTTGCCACTTGAAGGGAGCGACTTCGGGCCACCTACTCACTGCTCTCACCATCGACGGGAACGATGAAATGTATCTGATTGCTGTAGCAGTGGTTGAAGTAGAAAATAGGGCTTATTTGAGCTGGTTTCTGAAATTGTTGCTCGACAATCTAAACACTCTGACCGGCAATGGGTGGACAATTATATCTGACCGACAAAAGGAGCAGTTGATTGCTTTTGCCTTCTATGTTTATGTTATGCGTTGTTATACCAATATTTGACTCATACTATGAATCTTTGTAGGGGCCAATGCCAGCTGTCAGAGAGTGTAACGACTCAGTTTTTCGTTACATTTTAAAAATGCGTGAAATTTAAAACTTTTGTAAAGCGACTGTAAATCGTTATTAAAATCTTTTTAATGTGAAATCATAGTGCGCTCTTATAACCGGACCGTTACTACTCTTTCGTTAGACTCGTTTGAAAATCGTTATGCGTGGTAGAAAACTATAGTTATAAAAATATTTTCTCAAAGCATAGCAGAAGCGTAAATTACTTTTTATTTCAAAATGTAGCGGAAGCGTAAATAATGCATTTATAAATATTTGAAAACGTTACTTTATCTTTTACAATTACTCTTCTCAATTACCCTTTACATTAATTAGCCTGACCAGCCGTAAGTCTCGACCGTGCAAATCCTTCATCAGTTGCTCTTAAATCTGTTTGTCATTTTCCTACATCGCAAAGACGTAAGCTATGAGCCTAATGCTCAGTAAGTGATCCTATCATAATACTACATGTAGTTTCAATTTTTGTCTTTTTCTTATCTTTTTATCTTTTACGTTTTAGTCATTGTTTTCGTCGTTTTCTTCTTATCTTTTTATCCTTTTGCGTTTTAATTGTTATCTTTCATTGTTCGTTTTTTTCATCGTTGACCTTTGATATAGCAGCGATGGCATAATCCGAAAGTCTGCTAATCATTAGTCGTTTGTCTAGGCATTATCCAAGGACATTGCAACAGATACGAGCAGCAATGGCATAATCTGAAAGCTTGCTAGCGACGATGGCATAATCTGAAAGCTCGCTAGCGGTCGTGTCCACGAAGGACTTAAACGGCCTCACGTCATATCGTTGTCGTTTCTCTTTTCTTTACTTTATTATGACTTATTATTCGTTCATTATCGGTTTCTTTGTTCGTGATTTTTTTCTTCGTTCGCTATTTGTTTACTCGTTCACTTAATTACTTTTTAATGGCTTATGATTCGTCCGTTATTTGTATCTGTTTCGTTTGATACTCGTGAATGCATACAATTTCTAAAAGCATAAATAAACATCGAAATGTGCTGTAAAAATAGTAAACAACGAAGCGTGCAAATAATAACTGTAAGCATGCTTTTAAAAACAGTAAACAACGAAACATACTAGTAAAGCGGTAAACAATGAAACGTGCTATAAAGCAGTAAACAATGAAGCGTGCAATTAAAACTGTAAACATGCTTGGAAAACGGTAAGTAAAGAAACATGCATCTCCTATTTTTGCGATGTAGGGCTCGAAGACCAAAACACATGCATATCACTTATCTCGATTGCTTAAAGTGTTCAACGTTTATTCGTTATCTTTTTCTTTATTCTTTAGTACCTTCACAATTTAACAATGTTTAATTATTAATCTAATTATTTAACTATTAATCTTTTTCTATCCTTAATTCATATACGTCGCTTACTAGAGTTTTCTAAACAAAACCATTTCATTAATTACAACTTAACTTAATTACTCAATCTCGATTGATAACGTCCAACAATCAAGTTTAACATATAGCGGAAACCAACGTGATTCCATCTACAATTTATAGACCCATAATTACCATCATAATTTCATCCATGAATTATTGGTCCTTAATTCAACACTCGACAATAATATCTTAAACGAGTCATTAATCTACATTAATCCAATTTTCAACAACATATTAACAATTCCTTTTAACATTTCAGATAACTACAACAGAGAACAAATCCAACTTAACATTACCCACTTATAGTTAACAGATTATTTCATCTAATAACTTCATTCAGAAAACCAACAGAGTATCTTATCAAAGCTGCAATGAAACAAGTTTATATTCAAAATAGACTTTAATCCGATCAGTGAACATTCAAGAACAACAAAGACATTTCATTAGTTTCATTCAATCAGCAAACTAACTAACAGAGTGTAACATCCAAACATCAGAACTAACAATCAAACCACTGTGCATAATTCAATACCAACAGAATGTGACCATGAAGCAGTGACTCACAAAATACTTTTTTTTCCCAACAAAACCACTTCAGAATTATAAATCTAAACATCCAAAGACAACAGAATCACAAACCCATTATTCAGCATCAAAACCCAAAATATTAATCCAACTTAACAACTTATTTTCCATCAGCACAACCCAAATCTAACATATAGATGCTTGAAGAAATAACCTGCAAAGTGTAGATCTATATTGAATTAACACCACAGAGTACTAATCCAAGTAACAGAGCATTGACCCCAAACATCAGATTAACAACGCCCTTTTTAACATTTTTATCAAACTGCAGCTTATCATCCAATAATAAAAAAATATGTCCAAAACTAAAATCACAAAACAAAAGGCAGTAGCTACATCCAACATATTCACAATTGTAGAATCAAACCAACAAAATATTTACAACAGCGAACAATCACAAAGTTAACTACAGCATCCCAAAATACTACTCAACATCAACATGAAATTTAACATCTGAAAACAGAACCAAATGATTAAACAGCGGGAAAACCTCACCAACAGGGCAGACCCGAAGCTCAGCTCCAACACATCCTGCATCCTCACCCTTCTCGGCCATCATCACCAGAGGGAGAGTTTGCTGCCACTCCAAATTCCTGTCCATTTTAATAACTATAGCCAAGACCCAGGAAGACAAACACCTAAATGCTTCAACTACTGCCATTAATTCACCTAATTAATTAACTCGATAGCCCACCTTATTTTCTCTTCTGCATTTAAGAGTTGCCCCTTTCTCCTTCAATTTCCTCCACCATTCCAGCTGGAAAGGAGAGATGGAAGATCCGTTCTTGGCAGCAAACGGCCCAACCCGAACCCAACCCGAACTGCCAGATCGGGTTCCAGACGCATCCGGGTCAGAGCATCCAATTCGCAGCCCAACCCGATCTGAGATTTCTCCTGGCCATCGCGAATCACCTCTGCCGATCGTTCCCTGTCAACTTCCGACCATCAAAACACAAAGGAGAAGAAAACCCGACCAACATACCTCTAACCGCGCCGGAAATCACAGCCCGCGAAAGCCCTGATTCGCGATTTGGACATCGACTCCGGTATCCTCGCTTCGCCACCTGGGTTCGCATGCCGGAACCCAGCTCCGCGTCGCCAGCAACCGCGCTCCCGACGTGTCGTTTGGCCGATCCTCGCCGTCCCCCTCTCGGGTCCCTTGGCTCCCTCTCTTCTCTCTTGTTTACCCGATTCTTCTCTTCAGCAACCCAAACATCCAACATAACTTTCCATCCCTTTCATTTGATTTCTGAAACGGACCGAACAACACAGCCCGGACCGGACCTGCCAACCTACAAACTGAACCGGTTCTCCTTCCCAATTTCCATTTTAATTTCCTTTATTTCCAATTTCTCAAATAAATATCTAATTAATCACTCTCTAACATTTTAAATTCTTAATTCAACAAATCCAATAAATCTCATTTTATTCTTCTTAATTTAACTATCCAATAAATTACTCCTCCCAAATAAATCTCTCTTTAATAATTTAATTAAATCTTCCATTTAATTAAATTATTGTCCGCCCAATTCCAATTCTCGATTTATTCCAAATATCGCTTGATGACAATTGAAGATTACGTCTTTGGTAATACCCCGATAATTATCCAATTAATTTATTTCTTCCAAATAAATTCTTAATTATCATCCGATAAATTTTCATAAATTATAATCTAACGAATGCGTCATTGGTAATACCTTAATAATTATCCAATTAATCCAAATACCTTTAATTACTTTTCAATTATCCTTATTAAATTCTAATATAAAAATTCAAGGTATTACAGAGAGGTGGACGGGCAAGTGGACCATCGGTTTTGCATCCGATACATGCATGACAATTTTCAAAAACAATTTAAAGCCAGGCTGTTCAATGATGCAATGTGAGCCGCATCTAGAGCCACAACAGAGAGGCACTTTGAAAGAAAGATGGCGAAGTAATTTTTGCTTGACCCGGCTGCCCACAACTATCTACGAGGAATAAATGCGAGATGCTGAGTCAAACATGTCTTCTGCTCATCCCCAAGTGTGACATAACCCTCAACAACCTCAGCGAGTCCTTTAATGCCTGCATCCTACAAGCCTGGGACAAACCGATTCTAAGTATGTTTGAGATCATACGAAAGGCCATCATTGGAAGGATTGTTAAAATAAACAAAAAGACGGTGCGCTTGACGGTTATTTTGTGTCCCCAGATCAACAACCGGCTTGCCAGACTATAACTTGCAGATTGAAATTGGAGCCCCCAATTTTCAGGAGTTGCCCAGTTTGAGGTCAGCAACGGTAATGAATAGTACTCTGTCGATTTGGATAGGTGTGCTTGTAACTATTACCGGTGAGAGTTGATTGACATCCCGTGTGTCCATGCAGTCCCGTGTATTTAATTCATGAGGAGATCCCCGGAGGAATTTGTGAATGAGTGTTATCATCAGGAAACAAACATTTCGATGTACTCCCACTTTGTTCACCCTGTCAGTGGACAAATCATGTGATCTCCTATGACGCATTTTGATCCAATTAGTCCACCGCCATTTAAGAGTCATCCCGGCAGGCCGTGGAAACGAAGAATATGGGATTTGGATGAAGCCCCAAGCCAGACAGTGCTGCCCAGAAGACATGTGAACATGACGTGTGGTGGTGTGAGGCACAATTCCCGCATGTGATAAAGTGGAGGTGAGTCCAGTGCATGTGGCGGCATAGGCAACAGAGCCAGTGCCAGAGGCAGAGGCAGAGGTGGCAGAGGAAGGTCGGAGAGCACATTTATGGGTTTTAGAGTTCCCGAGACAGCCCCAGAGACAATTCCTGCTATAGTCCTCGAGACAGTTGCCGAGATAGTTTCTGATATAGTTCCTGAGATGCAGGTGCACCCATTATCACGTTTACATTTTCAAGTGTTATTTGAACTATGCTAATTTCATTTGCAATGTGTTCTGCAAGAGTATGATGCGCAAGGTGCACAAACACAAATATACAAAAATGTGGACCTTAACCTTCCTTGATTAGATAAGACAACGCGATGTATTAGAGCTATTGTAGAATCTCTAATAAACTATTGTACATGATATATGTCTGGTTTTGATGCATAGTTAACAGTTACTTTGGTTTGCAGTTGTAATGCACGTTAAGGTTATAATTGAATTGATATATTGGTTTGATAAATCTGGTTGTTAATGATGAATGAAAATTGATTAGTATAACAATGTCAAATTGCCAACTTTTCCCTGGGCAAAAATTTTAATTTGTAATTCAGTCGTCTGACGGGCCGCTGAGAACTGATGTCACGCAGCGGCAAATAGTGAAGGATCGATATACACCTATAGAGGGGGGGGGGGGGGGGGTGAATATAGTGTACTAATTTTTTTCGTGCGATAATTAATTTCTCTAAAACCCTAAGTGATTTAATGCATATAGTTAAATAAACAATCACACATGTATGCAATAATGTAAAGAGTAAGGGTAAAGAGAATATGCAGAAGATTTGTTTACGCGGTTCGGCAAACCCGCCTATGTCCGTGCTTCCAAGTTCCACTTGGAGATTCACTAAACAATTGGCTTATGGGTGCCAATAAAACCGTTACAACTTTGACTATTGCGGGGCGTCACCCTTAAGTATTCCAGGTCGTCAACCTTAACTATTACGGAGTGTCACCGTTTGACTATTATATGCAATAACGTAAAGAGTAAGGGTAAAGAGAATATGCACAAGATTTGTTTACGCTATTCGGAAAACCCGCTTATGTCCGCGCTTCCAAATTTCACTTAGAGATTCACTAAACAATTGGCTTACGGGTGCCAATAAAACCGTTACAACTTTGACTATTGTGGGAGCTTCACCCTTGACTATTCCAGGTCGTCAACCTTGACTGTTACGGAGCGTCACCCTTTGACTATTATGGGGCATCACCCTTAATTTGACTATTCTGGGGAGTCACCCGTTGATTGAACTTACGGGATTTAATCGTACTGTTGACTGTTTTAGGGCGTTACCCTTATATGACTAATTCGTAGGGTGTCACTCTTTACAATTTAGCACAAGTAGGATTGAAAAATAAAGCTCTAAACACTAATCCAAATTCTCCCAATAATAACTCGCAAGTTAATGGTTGGGGAGAATTAGATTTACAATAGTTCACAGTGTATTGGATTTGAGTCTAGAATTTGGCAGGGCTTCGCCTTAAATCCGTGTTCGTTGTTGGAGCAAATGGAGTGCCTCTTCTATTTATAGACCGCACACTTTCGGTTTAGCCTCAACGTTTTCGGTCGATCGCATATAGCCGTTGCACATTTAGCCATTAAAAATTCGACGGTTGGATATCTGCCCGTTGTGCAAAACTGGACTTTTTGGTCGCATGTCCTCGACCGCGCCACGACCGCAAGGATGTAGAAAACTTATAGATTCAAATCATTCTCGATCGGGCTCGACCGGGCTTCGACCACTATTCGACCGAAAACCTACGTTCAGCTCCAGAAGCACTTTTCGATCGCGTCCTTCGACCGCTACTCAATCGAAAGACCAAAACACAGTTTTGGTCGAGTCTCCTCGTCCACAGTTCGTCCACAACACACTCCAAATCAACCCTTTAATTATTCTAAGTCCCAAAATGATATGCAACATTACATATACTTGGATAAACATGTTAGCACATTAGTAATACCAACTTTGAGGGTATTTCCAAAAAATATGAATATAAATATAATGATAAAACATTAAATACATTATCAATAAAAACATAATTAACCAACTTATTATTTGCATCAAATTAAACTATTTAGTCATCCTCAAAATAAAACTAAGCCTAAAAAAGAGGTTAACAATCTCCCCCTTTTTGATGATGGCAAAATCCAATAAGTTGGTTATCTTAAAAACTAAGTATGTGCATTTTGTTGGTTTTTAGGTTCCTTCGCACGCTGGAATTACAAATGTTCTTAACAACGGTAACGTGCGTAACCTATGTATCATGAAAAACAATTTCAACATGAACATAAAACGGATCGTTGTTATAATATATTAATAATAATATGTATTTAAAATCTCTATTTAGATCTAAGCTAAAAGATGAAAAATATTACCTTTGTAGCGTACTTCACACGAGTACAAAATCAACCTTCGATCTTCTCCGCCAATCCTCCTCACCTCGAATAAGAACGTGTGGGCGTGATGAACGAAACAAGATCACACTCAATTTATGATAGATCGTATTCTCGACACATGAGACGATCTATTTGGATTTAGAAAACACTTCTCTAAAGCCAACACGGAATACACAAATTTTGCTCTCAAAATAGATTCCTTAATCTCAAAGATTTCAACTTCAAATTTTTCTCCAACCATTTTCTAATGAGGTTGGATCTCTATTTATAGTGATGTTGCTTCATAATGACCATTATGACATTTAGAGAAAAACACTACAAATTTCTCATTAAAGTTACAATTGATTTCATATATTTATAAAAATGTTATGGAAATCAAAAGTCTTGTCACTATAGCTCAACACTTGGCACATTTAAGTTATAACACATTTATAACAAAAATGTTATGGAAAACAAAAGGTCATGACATTAAATCAAATTTGACATTAATTCAAATTTGACAAAATCTATTTTAAAAACTATTTTCAAAAGTTACTTTATATTTGTTAATTAATTGAATAATCAATAATTTAATTATTTCATTTAATGAAATATAACAAATATATTAACTACGACAACTTTTGTCATTTTGTCTTAATTAATTGAATAATCAATAATTCAATTATTTCATCTAATGAAAAAATAAGAATAAACTTATTATTGAGTGTATTAAATAATTAATTCATAATTAATTATTTAATCTTCTTTGTTCATTTTTCTATTATTCAAATAATGATAGAAGGTGACGAAGGGATCGATAGACCTATAGTTTAAACTCTAATAATATTTCATTAATTAATATAAACTCTTTATATTAATTAACATAATTATTAAATCTAAAGTAATTCCACTAAATACTTAGAGTTGCACTCTCAAAACTATAGAGTATATGTACTTAAAGTAATGTCCATTGATATAGTCATTACATATGAATAAATCCTCCATTTAGATTTGCAATAGAGCTAAGTTTATAAGCCGTTAACCTCTCATATTGCTTATTTATCCTTGACTACCATTAGTTCTTAATTGAATAATTAATTCATAACGTTATGAATTGCACGCTAATTATTCAATCCTTGAACTAACAAACAAGGGAATCTATAGAAATGAATTTCATTGTATCGATATTAACATTCCCAGCTATTCATTTTAATTTACTCCTAATATACAAGGTATACGAATCATAACTCGTACAAAACTTTACCGAGTAAACCAAAGAATAAATTAAAATAAAATATGAGTTTATTAAATACAACGAATTAAGATCATACATATATGATTATCATTATGATAAAATTAATTGTTCTATATTTAACGAAAATTATCATAACAATATAATTTTATCTGATCCAGTCCTATATAATCATATTATATAAAACATATTTATCTTATGTCACTACATATTTAGTCGGGATATGACTATACATTCTTAATGAGATAAACTATGTTTTTGACTATGAACTATTTGAAGATTTCATACTTCAAATATAAGTCATGGACATATTTTGGTTATTACTATTTATATTTTATCCCACATATATACAATATATATGTTAATATAAAGTTAACATAAATAACCAATGAATTTTATAAAACATAGTAAAAATATTAACATAATATTAATCAATATAAATTTATTCATATATTATAAAATTATTCTATTACATTTGCTTGTTGGACATATTACTCCCAACACATTTAGTATTGCATGTTTGATCTCTCCCCTTTAAGTTATGCAATATATCTACATTTAATTTCATGCATACATGCTATACCAATTTTTATTTCATAAAATTGTCACTCCCCCATAATCAACTTATATAATTATCTCTCCCTTTTTGTCATAATCAAAAAGAAATCTTAGGAGAAGGGAGTCCAAAGCAATCAAAGTTTAAAAGAATTCATCAAAATCATTCTCCTTAAAAAATCTTCTCCCCGTTTTAAAGAATCTATATCAAAGCAAACAATGGAGGAAAATATGCATTTTCAAACCAAATTAATGTGGTCAAGAGAAGATGTCAAATTAATACAACTACATTCAAAATTCATTCATTCAAAAATATTGCCCCGCTTTTTGTCATTAAGCTTATAAACTCATTTGAGGGAATATCTAAGCATTAGGATCAAAGAAATAGATACCAATTTTAGAAAGAACAATACTCAAATTTTCAATTCAAGAGTGATACCAATTGAAGAAATAAGAAATTAACTAAGGATACCAATAGAAGATTCACAATTAAAAACAAAATCATTTTTCAAACATTGATACCAATTGTAAATCGAAAGTGAAATTCAAAATTAAAGTCTATGAGAGATACCAAATTTAAAATCAAAATATCAATCAAGTTATCTCTCCTCCTTTGTTAATCACAAAAATAACTAATTTGGGGATATACCACACATTAAAAAAAATCATGGATGAGTTCAAGTTAAACCAACACCAAAATTTTCTCTCCATATCATTATGCACAAAATCAAATAGTTGGGGAATCCAAATGATGCCAAAATAAAATCTACAATATAATACCAATTGAAAAACAAATAACTTCATTTAAAGATTTTAAACCACAAGAAATGATTATGGAAACCAATTTGCAAATTAAATACAAAGTTTTCTTCCTTTTGATGATAAACCAATTTTGAGTTATAGCGGAAGCACAATCATCAAAGTCAAAACAATTGTATTTTTCTCCCCCTAAATCAATTAACAATATTCAATCTATGGGGAATTTTCAAAGTTTAAGCTATAGGAAAGCAAAAAAAAAAAAAAAACATCACTATTAAAATTTAACAAATTCAAAACAAATCAATAATCTCTAAAACAATTTTCAATAATTCTATTTTCTCCCTTTAGCATTAACCAATTTAAATTCAATGGAGAAACCAAATATTTTCAAAAAAGCAAAACAATTTAATCCAAACAATTCAATAACTTATACAATTAAGGCTACCAATTGTTGGAATCCAATCATCAAAATACTAATGGAAGGAATAAAACATATTTCAACCTATATATATATACAAAAAGATCAAAGCTAACAACTAATCCAAGAAAATATTTAACTAATCAAAGTCAAACAATTTAATCCACTCAAACATAACAAACAAGTCAAAATGACAAAAATGTATACCTCCACGAGTTTTAATTCCATTTTTAATGCATTGGAGGCAATCTTTAAAGCATCTCCCTTGTGCTAGATATTCAAGTATCCATTCTTCTTTTAAGCTATTTGGGAGAACCTCCAACCTACAAATACAATCAAGTTGTTTTCTTTGGTACCTAAACTTTTTTGGGTCCAATTGTTAGAGGTTTGATTCCTTTAGGAACCCACATAAGTTTAGAATTAAAACTATATTTAGAATTAACATTCAATTTCACAGGACAAATAAATGATTTATGCTCTAAACAATTGCAAGAATTACAAATAGATGGACTAACAAATAAATTAGTGTAATTCTTCTTTTTAGCAAAGGGTTCATAGCCAATACCGGCTTTATCAAAAGTGACCCTTTGCTTTTCCAAGAACATATTAAAATTTTTACTACCATTTGCGAATTTAAGCACAATAGCATTCAAATCATTATTTTTTAATTTTAAATCACTATTGTCAAATTCATACGTTTTAATTGTAGCATTCAAAATATTGTTCATACTCTTCAATTCTATAATTTGATCCTCAAAAGTTCTAGTCAAATTTGCATGCTCTTTGATCAAAATTTTCTTTTCTTTTTTCAATAATTTGTATCTATCTTTTAGCTCAATAAAACTCTCTAGTAATTCATTATATGCTTCAAGTAAATCATCATCCTCATTATTGGAATTTGAATTGCTAGAAGAGGTTACCTCATTACCTTCGGCCATGAAGCATATGTGGGAGATTTCCTCAATTTCGGAAGAGGACTCCTCACTACATCCCATGTGGCCTTTAACGCATTCTTCTACGAGGTTTTGTGTCTCCTCTTTGCCTTGGGGCATTCGGTAGATAAATGCCCGGGTTTTCCACACCTGTAGCATATAATGTTATTCTTGCCCTTTTCTTCCATTCTTTGACGAAGTTTGTCCAATTCCTGGGTGATGGAGTCTATTTCTTCATCTATGTCTTCGGAGTCATTCTCATCCCTGGAATCATCCTTGTCTTTGGCACTTGTGGAGGCTTTAAACACAAGGGGTTTTGAGAGAATTCCCTTCTCCTTCTCTTTCTCCTCCTTGTGACTTTGAAGAGTGATCTCGTGCATCATTAGAGAACTGATGAGTTCCTCCATCTTTAAAACCTTGAGATCACGTGTCTCTTGAATCGCTGTCATCTTTGGTAGCCACTTGCTCAGTAGACACCTAAGAATCTTATGAACCAACTCTTCGTTGGAATATTCTTTACCAAACAATTTCAAACCATTAGTAATGTTAGCAAAACGTGTAAATATTGAACTAATAGTCTCATCCTTATCCATACTAAATAATTCATATTCATGGATAATCATACTCAATTTATTATTTTTAACTTGATTAGTGCCCTCATGTGTAACTTTAAGAAATTTCCAAACATCATGGGTACTTTCACAACTTTGAATCCTATTAAATTCATTAACATTTAGAGCACAATACAATTGATTCATAGCTCTAGCATTTAAAGTCAATTTTTGAAAATCAACATCATTAAATTCATCTTCCAATTTAGGCACATTCAACTAGGGGTAGGAATCGGTCCGGTTCGAACAGGGTAACCGAACCGACCAATTTTGGTCGGTTCGATTCAGTTTTAATAAGGAAAAAAATTGATTTATAACCGAACCGAACTGAACCGATAGTTTCGGTTCGGTTATTGGTTCTGTGAAGTGAAAACCGTGATTAATAGAACCAAACCATTCTTTCTCCTCTTAATATCTCGAGCCTTGCACAGCTAGTTTGCACTCCCTTCTCCCAGAAAACCCGTCCCTATTTCCTCCCTTCATCTCTTCTCCCCGTCGAGACCTCGGAAACGCGTCCCTACTCCCTCCCTTCATCTCTTCTCCCCGTCGGTCAGTCCTTCATTTTTGAAGTCTAAGTTGTCTCTCCTCCCACAGATCTTGAGTTCTGCTGCAAAAATTTCAGATCGGAGACCTGTAAACATGACTTCAACTGGTTTGTTTTTCATTTTATGTCTTCTCACCGTCTTTAATTTTCTCCAATTATTGCCATTGGTGGTGGGTGTATAGCTAATAGCTTTGGAGCTTGGTCCCCCTAAATAATTGAGTCTTCATTTTTTAAGTCCAAGTCGTCTCCCCTCCCACTGCTTCAATAATTTCAGATCGGAGCTCATTTTTCTTTTCCTTGGTTGTCATCTTCTCTGAAAGTTTCTGACAAGGATCCAACCCAGGTAATTGATTTCTGTTTCTTCTCCGCTCAACCAAAATTACTCCCTTCTTAAAATTATTGTTTGTTTATGTAATAATGATTCAATATAAACATTTTCTTTTGACGAACTCGTAAAATTAGCGACTGCAGATTATGTGAAGATTCATTTTCTTTGTGTGTTTAAACAAAATTTGTTTCTTTTCACATTATTTACTGTTTGCTTTCTGGATCCAACCTGTCTGAAACGCACTACGGGATTTTACATTTTATTTAGATTTCGTCTGATGACAATGATGTAATGGGTATTTATTTTCTGGAGATATAGGAATGTTGAAGTCTGGTGATTGTTGAATTAAGCTGAAGAGTGAAGTTGAACTTCACGCTCTGTAGCTTGTTTCAGGGAGAAGATAAATTGATGACTCTGTGAATTGACGATGGTTTGTTCAACAGATTGAATGGTGTATCATTGCATACTCATTTTTAATTATTTTTGTTAAATTAAACGGAAAGAACTTAATCGCCGAACCGACTTAAAAACCGAATGCATAAAAAAGGAGATCATGAAAAACTGAAACCGAAACCGAACCGATTAGAACCGAAACCGAGGTTCAGTTCGGTTCTCGGTTCTCCACTATGTTCGATTCGGTTTCGGTTTGAAAAATTCAAAACCGAACCGAGTCGGTTCGGTTCTAATTTGGCCAAAAACCGAACTGAATCGAACCGTCCCACCCCTTCATTCAACCCATCTACAAGTTTAAGAGGTATATATGGTTCATTCATTATAGTTCTCCACATTTCATAGTCAATAGATTGAATATATATTTTCATTCTAGCCTTCCAATAAGAATAATTATTTCCATAAAAAAAAATAGAGGCCTAAGGGTAGATTGTCCCTCACTAAACATATTATAGACCATTATCTAATTGCACAATCAATAAACACAATTACAATATCCAATCAGCCCAAAATTCAATAGATAATCCAATGAGCACAAATTAAGCAAGAATTGTATCAATATGCACAATTTATACAATATCACACACAAAAAATTTTAATACCCGCTCTGATACCAACTAAAGGATCGATGTACGCCTATAAAGGGGGGTGAATATAGCGTACTAATCTTTTTCATGTGATAATTAATTTCTCTAAAACTCTAAGTGATTTAATGTATATAATTAAATAAACAATCACACATATATGTAATAACATAAAGAGTAAGGGTAAAGAGAATGTGCACAAGATTTGTTTACGCGGTTCAGCAAACCCGCCTACGTCCGCGCTCCAAGTTCCACTTGGAGATTTACTAAACAATCTTACGAGTGCCAATATAACCATTACAACTTTGACTATTGCCGAGGCGTCACCCTTGACTATTCTAGGTAGTCAACCTTGACTATTACGGGGCGTCACCCTTAATTTGACTATTCCAGGGAGCCACCCATTGATTGAACTTACGGGTGGTCAATCGTGTCATTGAATGTTTCGGGTCGTCACCCTTATATGACTAATTCGTAGGGCGTCACCCTTTACAATTTAGTGCAAGTAGGATTGGAAAATAAAGCTCTAAACACTAATCCAAATTCTCCCAATAATAACTCCCAAGTTTATGGGTGAGGAGAATTAGATTTACAATAGCTCACAGTGTATTGGATTTGAGTCTTGAATTTGGCAGGGCTTCACCTTAAATCCGTGTTCGTTGTTGGAACAAATGGAGTGCCTCTTCTATTTATAGACTGCGTACTTTTAGTTCAACCTCAACGTTTTTGGTCGACCGCATATAGCCGTTAAAAATTCGACGGTTGGAAATCTGCCCGATGTGCAAAACTAGACTTTTCGGTTGCATGTCCTCGACCACGCCTCTACCATTATTCGACTGCAAGGATGTAGAACACTTATAGATTCAAATCGTCCTCAATCGGGCTCAACCAGGCTTTGACCACTACTCGACTGAAAACCTACGTTAAGCTCCAGAAGCACTTCTCGGTCGCATCCTTTGACCACTACTCGATTGAAAGACCAAAACACAGTTTTGGTTGAGTCTCCTTGTCGCAGTTCGTCCACAACACACTCCAAATCGACCCTTTAAATTTTTTAAGTTCCAAAATGATATGCAACAATACATAGACTTAGATAAATATGTTAGCACATTAATAATACCCATTTTGAGGGTATTTTCAATAAATATGGATATAAATATAATGATAAAACATTAAATACATTATCAATAAAAACATAATTAACCAACTTATTATTTTCATCAAATTAAACTATTTAGTCATCATCATAATAAAACTAAGTCTAACAAAAAGGCTAACAGATAATTATCAGGCCGCCACGACCCGTTCAAAAATCCACAGCGGCTCGTGTGTAACTGCGGCAGTTTGTCAACTATTTGCGGCGACCCAATTAAAAAAATTTGGAAATTTTGCAAGAGTTTCGCTTGTTTGTAGTCTATTCCCCTGTAAAATTATCAAAAATATATATTTTTCCCGACAGATATCATCCAAACAGAAAAATGAAAACATAAACATGTAAAGAGTCAATGAATTTTTTATTATGTACAACAAAGTCAGTATCCCTATACATCCCAACTACCCTAAGCCGCCTTCTTGCCACGTTTCTTCTGCAAATCCGTGGTAAAAAAAAAAGACAACTACAGGTCCACTATTGCGTGGGATGCTTTAGCGTACAACTGACACTTTGCGAGTTTGTCATCATACTCGTGGAAGTCTTCCTTGTTCTTGCATTCTCAGATCACCTTTAACCCCTAAGTCGTGCACCGAAAGATGACATGCGAGCTGAAATACAAAGGGATAAATCAGCACATAAGCATAAAACAATATGAATGTACACAAGGGGAAAGATATACTACTCTGTGTCCGTTGGCACTATGACGATCGCAATTGCTTCCGCCAGCAACACCTGATGAGGGAAGTGAGTGTGCAGGTATAGGGACGACAGAAAACACCATTGCCTTGGGTGTGACTGAAATGCAAAGCAAACACGCATTAGAACTATTGAAACATGATCGACAACTCAGAAACATGAGAAGTTTACTTACGTGAATCCACCCTAGTGTAAGGAGCGATTTTTCCATTTGAACTTCCCAGTATTCTTCTTCGTTCACCACATAACACCGCATACAAAGAATGCAATGCACGGATGAGTACTAATATAACACCTTCTAAGCTACTTAATGAAACATAACGTAATACTCACCATGTTTGCCATCCCTTTTTGTTGCGGGAAGATGATCTCAGTGATGATGTATGCATCATGGACCTGCTTTCTTGAAAGAATTGCACGTCTCCACATTCTTCTGAGTATTTCAATCAAGAATGCACCTGCCATATTCCAAAGAAAGATGGACAACTGTTTCGCTGGAACCGAGAAATTCATAGCCCTCTATATTGACGATATACTTGTTTTCTCACAGTCTGAAGAAGAACATGCCCAACATCTCTTAGAGTTCGTTAATTGAGTCAAACAACATGGATTAGTCATTTCCCCTTCTAAAATGAAAATTGCAGTCAGCGAAATTGACTTCCTCGGAACCACATTGGGCAACAGAAAGATTAAACTCCAAGCCCATATTATTAAGAAAATCTTGGACTTCGATCTAGAAGCCCTCAGAGAAAAGAAAGGTCTTCGGTCATGGCTCGGAATTCTTAATTATGCCAGGCCCTATATCCCTCGTTTAGGTATCTTATTGGGCCCATTATATTCAAAGACAAGCCCACAAGGAGATAAGCGCCTCAAATCCTCTGACATAGACCTTATTAATCAAATCAAGAAGATTGTTCAGAATCTTCCAGATTTAGAATTACCCCCTCCTAATGCCTTTATTGTTCTCGAAACAGACGGGTGTATGGACGGTTGGGGCGGCATCTGTAAATGGAAACTGGCTAAAAACGACACTAAAAGTTCTGAGCGTATCTGTGCATACGCTAGTGGCAAGTTCTCTCCTATCAAATCCACTATAGATGCCAAAATTCATGCATGCATGGAAACTCTCAATGCCCTTAACATATTTTACCTCGATAAAAAGGAAATTGTGCTGCGAACCGATTGCCAAGCTATCATTAGCTTTTACAATAAATCCAGCCAAAACAAACCCTCTCGGGTCCGATGGCTTGGTTTTACTGATTCCATCACCGGCACCGGCATTAACATTTCCTTCGAACACATTAAGGGTACTGATAATATCTTATCTGATTCCTTATCTAGACTTATCTATCACCTTGTTAAGTCTACAGATTTTTTTGCGGGTGAAGAAGTTGCTACAGCCTTACTCGAAGCTGCTAACAATCCAGCATGGCAAGTGGAAGTGGGCCACCTCAGAAGAAGGCTACTCCCAATAGACACTACTATGACAACCTCAAAGCTAACACCAGCCCAAGATCTACCAAACACGACATCCTGTCCCAGGAGTACCGAGATCTCCTCGACTACTCTATTGGGCCCATGGACCTCGATGAAACAAGCTGGATTCAAGACCGGATGTACAGAATCCCCCAACAAGCTGTCCGCCAAGCTATCACTGCCCTACAAGAGTTGGAAACCATCCTCACTTTACAAACGATCTACTGCCAGATCAACTCAACCAAGGACAATTGGTTCGGTCTCGTTACTCCAGGCATCCAGCAGGAAGAGCAAGATTATGGCCGCATCATCTTCCAATTCATGGAGCAAACCGCCAAACCTGCTAGACCTATCTGACATTCCCACTTGACCACCCACTACCATATTGTATAAAGTTTGCTTTTAATTTGCTTTATGCAGACGAATATATTCGTCTGCATAACTTTAGTTTGCTTTTTGCTTTATGTAGACGAATATATTCGCCTGCATAACTTTAGTTTGCTTTTTGCTTTTTGCTTTATGCAGACGAATATATTCGCCTGCATAACTTTAGTTTGCTTTTTCCTTTATTACAGGCGAATATATTCGCCTTGCTTAGTACTTCATAGACCAAGGGCATCTAACGCAGGACGATGGGGCGCAAATGTGCACCCGCTACGTACTTCTCTTGGCCTATATATGTAATCCTTTGTAAGTGTTGCTCTGCAAGTAGCACAAACTACAAGCAGACTCACTCTTCGCTATGTAATAGAAATCACTTTGCTTCCTTTCTTTCAAATCGGTTGCCCAGAATTTGGCAACTATTATCAAGCAAAATAACACTCAGATACAACTCCTGTGCGCAATCAAAAGCGATACCGAACACCTCCTTAGGTGTGTTAAAGCAAAAGAACGAGTCGTGGAGGACAACTTCAGCAAGCAGCTTCATCAGCTCACTACACAGTTGTCTTCTTTACAATTAGGAGCACCTTCTGTTACAGCTCCTTTAAAGAAGTCCACTGCTCAACAAAAATTATACTGCTTCAGGGATCCTCAGAAGATTTACGAGGAAGAAAAAGCTAAGATCCACAAATGAGGATAGCAACAGAAACAACAACTGATACTAGTACTTCAGTATATGATGACCAAATCCACGGTTATCGACAGTATCACGGATTACGTCATAACGCTTCACGTCTTCTTCGCCGAAGTAGACTACCGAGAACTTTGGAGTCCTTACTAGATCCACAACAACAAGTTCAGGTGTCACAGCAGCAAAGGGCTTCACTTGTTCCAGCAGAGGTCCTTTACGGTACTTAACATCATGAGACTGTTCACCGTATTTATCAACACTACTCGGAGAGGCGTAGTTCGCAATAATGAACAATTAGATTTACCTTTTATTGAAGGTGAAAGCCACAACAGATTAATACGCAAACATCTAGACCACATTCATATTGGTCTGGTAATGATTAGAGTCCAAATTCTGCATCCACGGGCCACTGGAGTTCGATGTCTTATAGTCCTACGTGACACCAGATGGTCTGACGATAGATCTATACTAGGAACTATGGAGATGGACTTAACACAGGGCACTCAGTTGGTATATCTTGCACCTAATCTAATGATGAGCCTACAGGATTTTGTCAATTATTTCCAAATTGCAATTCAAACCAACGACTATGACGCACGGATCGGGGGAGAAAGCAATCTGTTAATTACAAGGTCCTTAGTTGGTCGTCTTACCAACACAGGCTACGCCAATTTCCAATTAAATGTTGCACATGTTATTGTTACTTGGCAAGCAGAGGGCTTCAAGCCATTCCCGGTGTACCCCACACTGCAACTTCCTCCCAAGGAATCCTTTGGAACCTGCGACCTTCTGTACAACGGCCATTAACAATCCCTTCCCAGATTATAACTCGCACCAGGTGCTGCGGAACTATCTCCCTAAGATTTCATGATTATGCTGACCAGCCCACGCGAGTTTCAACACAAGAGACCCAAATTGATCCTGATATCTCACGAGATGACACCGTTCTTCGTCATGAGTTTGCTGGAGTATTAATCATGCATAATCCATGCGACCTTGACTCCTATGACTCATCAAATGATGACTGGTTGGAGCAATATGACTCTTACGAAACATCTGCATCCTTGGCGCACCCATGGGATTTATTGGGCCAGCCCACTGGCAAATACGACTTTAAGGTCAAATACACTCCTCCCGCTCATATTGATTTTGTAAATCCCTTTGGAATAGATACAGGGCGTACTTGGAACCATTGGGATGATGATAGTTCAGAATCCTCCGCCAGCTGCAATACCTTGGATGAGGAACCTGAGCTTATTCCCAACCCTAAAGTCAGCTGGAATCACTGGGAAGAAAATGAACCAAATACTGAAACAACCTGGGATCATTGGGACGATGACCAAGCCGATTGGTATCAAGCGGAAAATCAAACAGCAGACTCAGAGTCACTAGAAGATGAGTTATATGACCCTGATGAAGTCCCTGATTATTATGATTGGGAGGACCATTGCCTGGATTGGGAAAAATTTGATCAAACTAACTATGCCTTTGCAGCATCCGTTACTATATCACCCCAGATGGATTATCCTCCCTCCATCAAGGCTTTAGAAAGAGCCGTTCGCAATATTGAAATAGGAGCTGTTGCCTCCTCCTCCATAACATCTGCTTATCAGCCTCCCACAGACGCCATTATGGGTCAACCATCTTATGCTCCTGCAACCTCATCCCAACCTCCAGAACAAAGTCAACTTAACCAAGAAAGAATCAAGGGAAGAGTAAAAGACTTTGGTAAATATTATAATGGCCAATGGGAGCTTCCTACTGCTCAAGAAACTTCAGGAGCATTATTGACCCTTCCAACAGACATCGGTCTGTACAATGATGTCATCACCCGTTGGGAATCAATTACCCTTAATCTCATCAATGACAAAATATGGGTTGATAATCAAAGTAAAGTAAATTATATTGAAAATTTACTTGGCGAAATAGAAAAGAAGATTTTTATTCAATGGCATATGGCATACCCAACAGAGTATGCTACCCTGGTTAATATTGCTGAGGATACCCAGAATATTCTTTTTCAGATTCGAAGGATATTCCTACTAGAAGATCCTACTCAAGGTTCAACGGAGGAACAGAACAGAGCTTACCGTGATCTGGAGAGACTCACTTGTCCTTCCGTTAAGAATCTGATCGCATACATGAACACATACAAGATATTAGCGACCAAATTAGGAAGAATGTATATCTCCTCTGAGCTCTCTGAAAAATTTACAAAGAAAATGCCACTCCTAGTAGGGCAAGCAATTGAAAAGGCTTTTATTGCTCAGAATCCAGGAGTGACTATTGGAGTTATTCCAAGGATTCATTTTTCATATCAATTCTTAGCAGAATTATGCAAGCAAGCCGCCTTTACACGCAGCCTAAAAGATCTTGACTTCTGTCAGGAAATCCCCATTCCAGGGTACTATGAAAAGTCTCATAAAAGATTGGGGCTGCAAAAGTCAAAAACCTACAAAGGTAAACCACATGACTCTCATGTTCGAATCTTTAAGAAGAAACATCAAGACAAGGTTCGCAAGTGCAAATGTTTTATTTGCGGTGAACCTGGGCATTTTGCTAGAGAATGCAGAAACAAAAAGGGAGATATTCATAGAGCTGCTATCCTTGAAAATGTGGATCTCCCAGAAGATTGGGATATTATATCTCTTGATATGAACGAAGACATGAGTGATGCTATCTGTAGCATCAGTGAAAGTGAAGATACTCAACGAGCTTCAACCTTATGCTCGTATGAAATGCCATTCAAAACCGCCTATGTCCTTGGCTCCCCTCATGGATGGCAAAAGCAGATTGACCTAGGCCTAAAGGAACAATGTGTACATCAATGGGTTCAGTACCCCGACCTCAGTGACGATTTGTCTATTTGTTCGACTTGCTCCACAAAAACTCGTAAACAAATGCGCATCCACTGTACTATCTGCTTAGTTTATTATTTCAATATTACTTGTATTGCTGAGCCTAAATCCAGCAGGGCCTATAATACTTCTGAAGGCTTAATTCATGAGCTATTGGGCTATGTTATTTATTTAACTAATGAAAACACTCGACTGAATCGAGGCCTACACGACAAGTTATCTAAGGAGTATGATGACTTACTCCCACTTTATGATTCAGCTCCTTCAACAGTTGAGGAATCTGCACAGGTTCTGGTGGATCACACATGCAAAGGAGGAATAGTAACAAAGGTATCTCACAATAGACTATATAACATGTCTATTCTCTTTAAGATACCAGGAATCACTCCTTTTTCTCTAAGGGCTATCTTAGACACGGGTGCTACCGTATGTTGCCTAGACATTGACTCCGTCCCTCCTGAAGCTGCAGAATTAAGCCCTTACTCAACACGATTTGATGGAGTTAACTCAACTCAAGAGGCAACCCATAAACTGAAAGGTGGTACCATGATGATTGAAGAAAATACTTTCCACATACCATTCACTTATTGTTTTCTTATGAAGATCTTATCCGACGGCATACAAATGCTTCTAGGATGTAATTTCATTAAGTCAATGCAGGGCGGCCTTAGGATTGAAGGCCCTATTATCACATTCTATAAGAATGTAACAACTATCAAGACAAATCAAGAAACTGTAAAAGCCAATTTGAGCCACCTTGTTGAGGAATTACCACTCTTCGACAGCCAGGAGGACACATCAAAATTTACAGAATACTCTTTAATGGCTAGTCCTTCTAATTTTGCCAATAAATTATCTGCTTTAATTAATGATTTACAGGTTCAGGGTTCTATTGGTGAAGATCCTGTAGCACATTGGGCCAAAAATAAGGTAATCTGCCATATTGATATAATTAATCCTGATATTGTCATTCAGGATAGGCCCTTGAAGCATGTCACACCAGCAATGTCCGATGCTTTTAATAAACATATCCAAGCTCTTCTGGACCTTAAAGTCATTCGGCCCAGTACAAGTAAACATCGCACTATGGCATTATTAGTCAATTCAGGCACTACTATTGATCCCCAGACAGGACAAGAGATAAAAGGTAAAGAAAGAATGGTCTTTAATTACCGAACCTTGAATGACAATACTCATAAAGACCAGTATTCATTACCTGGTATTAATACTTTACTTGCTCGTGTTGGCACTAGTAAGATCTACTCAAAATTTGATCTTAAAAGTGGTTTTCACCAAGTAGCCATGAGTCCTTCCAGTATCCCTTGGACAGCCTTTGTCGTTCCTAATGGAAACATTGACAAGAGACTGTCAGACAAATAAGGCATGAATAAGTGCAGACACACGTAAATAACCAAATTGAAGACGTACCACGCTCACACTGACGCCATGGTGATGCCTCTGGAGGCAATGGTACTGCAAATTTCATACATGTTATTACGTCGCATACAAATAAAGTAAATGATGGACTTTGCGTAAAAAGTAAATAACTTACAAGCTGTCTGTGGCTTCCGTTGCTGAAGAAGACGATGGAGAGGCTGATGTAAGGGCTGCTCGCTACTTTATTCTCTGAAATGCTGCCAACATCTCATGATGACACTGTACCTCACTTCTTTGAGGTCTTACGTACCCATTACCCTCCAACTTTCCTGACCCCCATTCGGTCCACTTTCAATCTGTTGTGGATGTCTGTGGCCTTCTCTTCGATTCTCGACTCATCCTCCGAGATTGGTACCCCAGCTTGCTGAACAATCCTCTGTATGAGCCAATTGAATGGCAGACTCTTGGTCGGGTTGTTCAGTACCTTGTGCATGTGACTCAAAATCACATATACGATGTCCACTTTTTTCCTAGTGAACTTTGGCTTCTTGTATGCATCATTCTCGGGATCTCAGTGCAACAATATAAGCACTACCAGCCCTTCTCCTCGCCTGACGAAAGGTGGCTCCCGAGACACGTGGTAATAGTGATTGCTTGGTCCCTCCATTGCACATCCAAGTATCACATTAAGATCGTTGGGAGTCAACTTCAACTCCAGTCCAAACATATAAGTCTGGACCTCTAATGACTGGGTGGACAGTTCCAAATTTGCATAAAACAGCTTCACAGTTCTCTCACAGTAATTTCCACCCAATCGGCACAAACCGGCTAAGCCAGCCCCCTCAAACAATTGTTCAATTTCCAACTTAGCCAATGACTCAAAGTCTACTCTTCTAGAAATAATAATTGAATGGTGTTTAATATCAGCTTCATACTGTTCCATGGCGTAGGCTATCCTGAAGAGTGGGGAGTGGAAACCCGCCACAATGGGTTGGAAACGGACCACTGCACCTCCAGCCGATCGTTGTTGAGGTTGAAGTTGTGCTTCAACCTCGATTTCAACTTCAATTCTGCAATCTTCACCTGTCGCGAGTGCTCCTTCTTGCACCGCGGTGTTGCTCCTTGCACCGTGGGTGCTCCATCTTGCATCGTGGCTGGTACATGCCCGTGAAATTGACCGACGAGGTCAGTTGTAATCCGACAACGTTCACGAGTAGAGTCCGTCATTTCTGCATGTGGTTGTAGGTCAGTTTGTGACGGACCATCATTTCGGTTGAAGGTCATTTTCTTTGCACGAGACTCCATTGGTATCGATTACATAGTATGGAACAAAGGTCTGAGAGTTTGAATGTTCACCAAGTATATCGTGTTTTGCGGTGACCTCGTCAGAGCGCACGATCGATTCTTATATAGTAGGGAAGAGGTACGGCGGATGAGGCACGATGAACCGTCGCGGTTTATTGTCACCCGCAGTGGGTCATTTATGAATTGCGGCACCCATCAATATTATAAGGTTATTTTTGTTAAATACGTTGAGTCGCGGAGGATTAATAAACGAGCCGCCGCAACTCATCGACTAGCGTTTAATGGCAAACATGATAGCGATATTAGCGGCAACTTTTGTCTATAGTTCATTGATTATTTTGTTAGAAAAAAAATTTAGTGATTAACTTGTCATTAATTACAAAGTACGATGGTTTGTTTGTCATTTTTCCTAAAATCTTAGAGATTTCTAAAAATGAGATTACATATGGTTGATCGTTCACTAGAGGGTGATCGATTGAGTTTTCTAGAGAACACAAAATTGTGGTCGATCATAAGAGATTTGTAGTCGATCATGATTATGGCAGATTGTGACTTTAAGATTTGCAGTCGATCGACCAAAATATCAAGGGTTGCCTGGAAAATACTAAATAGCTTGCTATCGCTTGAAAAATGACATGCTGCCTCGATTTAACTTGTGAGAAGGACAGTGATGAGTAGATGGAGGCTCTGTTGATTGCCACCTTACCTGTGTGAAGAAAGAGACATTTATGTTAGACATTTATGTTCATTTTCCATGTTCGGTTTTAAATTTCATTGACTTGTTCTATGTTACATTCCATCAACTATATTGTTAGTAAACTTAAAAATTACAAACTTTTTTTTTCCTTCTTTTGCATCTCTCTACTGTTGTTGCAGTTTAGTGACCTGAATTATATATTGATTTGGCTAAAAAAAAAGTCACCTAATTATTGATATTATTTTTTAGCATACAATCACTTAATGTAATTTGTTTTCGACTTAGTAAATTTCAACTAGTGATTTTTTTTCTTTTTTAATGCAAGACTATTATAAGCAAATCTTTTTGTTATAATTTCTTTTGCTATTCTCTTGTTCTTCTACCTCCACTACTGTATGATCCCATAGAACTTCCCATAGAACCATCGAGGAAAGGTAAGCCGAGGAGTTATCTTAATGCTATGTTTATATACTCTATTTATACTCTTTATTCTTACGTACTAACGTGTGAAATATTGATGGATATAATTAATGATTTATTTTTGCTATAAAAGTCAAGAATGACCCAGGTGTGGTCCTGACTATATCAGCGGGAGTGCACAATCCCACATCGCTTGAGAGAGTAGAAAATACATAGTTTATAAGTAGGATTCCTCTTCTTATTTAATACAATGTGTTTTATGATAACCTCAATAACAAAATCGTACAAACTTTAACCCAAAATTGATAATTTTGTACTGAGAGCATTGAACAACGTTACAAAGTAACAATCAATGTTTTGTAACAATCAATGTTTTCTACGCTAAGAAATAAGAATTAAAAAATAAAAATAGCTAATAAATGTAGGGTTTAATTGAAAGTTTATTTAAAAAGAAAATTTAATAAAAAATTAAAATCACCGCACTAAATTAAAAGAATTCTTATCGGCTCCTTTTTCTTTTTATGGAGGAAATTTCCAGATAGGTTACCTCACTATACTTTTTTTTCCATGTACATGAACCCCATAAAGACTGCCCGCAGCCGTCTCTTTTTCTGAGGCCTTGATCCAATTGCTGCATTTCTTCTTCGTCGATCCGAGGTCAATCAATTCGCAGGAGAAAGAAAAGCAGGTACGGCTTTGTTTTTGTGCTTTATAGGTGAGAGATTCAATTATTGTTTTATTTCTCAATTAATGCCGAAGATTAACTAGGAGAATAAAGAAATGGAGGGCCCGTTTGTTGTTTTGCGTTGGCTTAGGCGGGGTAAGCTTTGATTTTGTCTTCATGCCATATAATAATAGGTTTCGTATAAATTAATGCATCGATATTGTTTTTTCTTGCGTGTTTTCTCGCAATTGTATCGGAATTCTCGTTTTCATCACTATTATTCGCATGCAAGGTGCCAGATGCGACTTTTGAGTTTTGACGGAGTTTTCAAGGTTTTTTCTTTGAAGCCGCTATATTATTAAATTTTCAATATGGGTGTTCTTTATTTTTGTCTTTATTTATGTTCTTGGCCAATTCATTTGGTTGTTTGATATGGATTATTTTGGCGATTATGGTTTTCTTGTTGGATTGCATTAAGAAAATTAAATAGATATCATTTTTTTAATCTAATTCGATATAGTTTTTGGCATTTTCCCATGAAGATAAATACACATTTTCTTCAATTTAGCAATTGTGTTTGAGTTGCTAAGGTCCATGCAATTGTACTTTTATTAGAGTTGCTAAGGACCATACAATTGTACTTTTATTAGAGTTGCCATTCCTATCTTCGTCTCTCTTTTCTTCTCACTTTCATATTTTTATTCTTTACAAAACTACTAGAGTTTACAAAGACGACGAATTGCGAGTACGGAAATGGAAAACTCATATTCAATATTTAATTTAGTTTGGTGTACTTTGCCAGTGTTTCTTTGGTTTGATATGCATTTTTCCAAGGTCTGTATAATCACAATTTTGGTTTCATGGCCTCAGGCCAGTGTTTCTTTTTTAACCTCCGCAGATCTGAAATTTTGAAAGCTACATTTAAGACATTAAGTTCTCTTACTCATGCTCCTTTGTAGGCTGATTTTCACTTTACATAAAACTGATGGTTGTGTTTATTTTTCTCTTTTGTGGATGATACTGTAGAGAAGCGAAGATGGGCAATTTATTTTGTTGTGTACAAGTAGATCAATCAACAGTGGCTATCAAGGAGCGATTTGGTAAATATGAGGAAGTTCTTGAGCCAGGATGCCACTGGATGCCTTGGTTTTTGGGAGATCAGGTTGCCGGCCATCTTTCTCTTAGGTTGCAGCAGTTGGATGTCAAATGCGAGACCAAGACAAAGGTTTGTTTTCTATTTTTCTTTGAAGGCTTCTGATCATTTGCTTAAGACTTCAATATATGATTATCTTTTGCTTGTTGAATTTGCATCCGAATTAGTTGGTCTGGTTTCGGTTTTCAGGACAATGTGTTTGTGAATGTGGTTGCCTCGATTCAATATCGCGCGCTGGCTGATAAAGCTAGTGATGCTTTTTACAAACTTAGCAACACCAGGTCTCAGATCCAGGCTTATGTTTTTGATGGTATAATACACAACACATGCTCAATGTTAAATTACTGGATTTTTTTGCTAAATGGCTTGGTTATTGAAATTTTCTCGCAAGCTCATAAGCTGATTGTTCTAACATTTTTTTCTACAAATTTAGTCATTAGAGCAAGTGTTCCAAAGCTCAACTTGGATGATGCTTTCGAGCAAAAGAATGAAATTGCCAAAGCGGTTGAAGATGAACTCGAAAAGGTTGAGTAGTTTAAAATACCATGAATTTTAAATTACCAAATGTTGAAAATACTACAAAATTGTTTGCAGGCAATGTCTGCCTATGGGTTTGAGATTGTCCAAACACTCATTGTTGACATAGAACCTGACGAACATGTGAAGCGAGCGATGAATGAAATCAACGCAGGTAGATTTCATCTAGTATGGCTTCAGAATTGAAATTTCATTTTCATTTGCTTACAATCGAATTTTCCTGTGTTCTTGTGGAACTTTTGTTAATCTGACGAGATATTGAACATAATATCCGACAATTTTGAAATTTCGTAACTATCCGGTGGACTATCTTAATGCAAACACATCTCTAATATTTTCTCAGCGGCAAGACTAAGAGTTGCAGCCAATGAGAAGGCCGAGGCGGAGAAGATCCTGCAGATAAAACGGGCAGAGGGAGAGGCCGAGGCAAAATATCTCTCTGGATTGGGTATCGCAAGGCAACGCCAGGCAATCGTAGATGGACTAAGAGACAGCGTTTTGGGTTTCTCAGTGAACGTCCCTGGAACAACTGCAAAGGATGTGATGGACATGGTCTTAGTCACCCAATATTTCGACACCATGAAAGAGATTGGAGCTGCCTCAAAGTCCTCTGCGGTGTTCATTCCACACGGACCTGGTGCGGTTAGGGATGTTGCTTCTCAGATCCGTGATGGGCTGCTTCAGGGCTCTGCTCCCCACAAGTAATTTCTTCTGTGAAGGTTGGTTTATATGCTCTAATGGTGTCTGCAAGTCATCAAGGCGTTTATATTCTTATGGTTTATATAATACTTGTGATTAGCTTTGAAGGTTAGCCGCTTGTGATATTGGTTTTGGCTTATAACTTTGATTATTGATGTCAAGTGTTTGTTCTATTGTGCTCTTGTTCCTCGATTGAGAACTATATTGGATAAAATTACTTTCCTCTTTGTTAATCTCGAGTATTACGTTATCTTTATTCTCTGTTCGGACCGAACACTCTATTCTTTCAAGATTTTATTAAAAATAGATTTTATTTTTTATTCGGCTCGCTACAGTAATCGAGTGAGCTAGGCCCAAGCCCAGAAGGCATTTTTGGGCTCGCGAGCTTGCCCGTCCCAAGCTCGAAAAGCAGGCTTGCGAGCTGACAGGCCAACCCGCCAGCTACCAATGGTCCTACGTGGAAGTTTTTGATTGGGTGGTTTAAATAAAAATATTAAATTATTAAGGGGTGGACAATGAAAAAACATTTGATGCTATGAACAATTAATAAATTAGTTTCTTGGTTTTACTTCATGGCAGACAAAAAGACAATTTTTTACTATTCCAATAAAAGTTTGTTTTAATAAATAATTTAAATCAATTAATTAATTTTAAAAAGTCATTTTATTCTATTGATAATACCAATTTGGTATTAGATAATACATTTTATTATTATTTTATTTTCTTATAATTATTTTTTGGAGCCTAATAAAAAATAAATACATTAATAAATAATTAATTGCTTTTAAATATATAAATATATTGAAAATAATTTATAATATATTTATATAAGATAATATTATTTATGTATATTTGACTCGTTAGGCTTGGATCATTAGGCTCACTCAACTCGTTGGCCGGTGATGAAATACAATATTGCGAAATATGTAAGGTTATGCCAGGTTTGTCAGCAAGTGAAAGCAGAACATCAGAGATCTAGTGGGATGCTTCAGCCGATGCCGATACCTGAATGGAAGTGGGAACACATTACTATGGACTTTATTACTGGATTACCCAAGGTTGTTAAATGGCATGAAGCGATCTAGGTGATTGTTGATAGATTGACCAAGGTTGCCCATTTCTTGCCTGTAAAAATAACCTACAAGATGAATCAATTTACAGATTTGTATATTAAAGAAATTGTACGATTGCATGGTGTTCTGGTCTCCATTGTATCTGATCGGGACCCACGATTCACTTCGACATTCTGGAAGAGTTTGAACAAAGCCATGGATACAGCATTGAAATTCAGTACTACCTTTCATCTCCAGACAGATGGTCAGAGTGAGAGGACAATCCAAACACTTGAGGATATGTTGCGGGCATGTGTGCTTGATTTCCAAATTGGATGGGGGAAAATATTGCTGTTGGTTGAATTCGCCTATAACAATAGTTTTCAAGCCACGATCAGAATGACGCCTTACGAGATGTTATATGGCAGAAAGTGCAAAACTCCTTTATATTGGGGTGAAGAGGATGAAGCTGAGTTTTTTGGCTATGATATTGCACAACAAACTGCTAAATTTGTTGCCATTATCAGACAAAGAATATTAACTGCTCAGAATCGTCAGAAAGCTATGTTGATCATCGTTGGTGGGACTTGGAATTTAATGAGGGAGACTTAGTGTTTGTAAAAATATTGTCGTTCAAGGGAGTTATGCATTTTGGAAAAAAGGAAAAGCTAAGTCCAAAGTATATTGGTCCATTTGTAATCACAAAAAGAATTGGAAATGTGGCGTATCAATTACAACTACCAGTTTCCATGGATGGAGTGCACAACGTATTCCATGTATCAATGTTGAAGAAATGCCTTGGAGATCTAACTCTGGTGGTACCTCCTAACGATGTGAAAATTTAAACTAACCTAAGTTACGAAGAAAGACCTGTGCAGATTTTAGACTCAAGACTAAAAGAGCTTCAACACAAGCAGATTCCGCTAGTTAAGGTATTATGGCAGAATCATTCAGCTGAAAAAGCCACATGGGAAAGGAAGGAGGATATGGAAGCTAAGTACCTGAAGCTATTTAGTTAGCTAAATTTTGAGGACAAAATTTTGGTAAGGGAGATAGAATGTAATACTCCAATTTTCTCATAACAAAATTTAGTAAATATTAATTAGGAATGGATTAAATAAAGAAATAATAAATTAAATGAAATAACAATTAAAAGAATAAAAAGGGGGAAGCTGTTCCATGTGGGACCCGTCGACTCCTAAAGTCGACTGGAAATCACCGGTCGACTGTAGATGTCGACCGGTGCCACATGAAATTGCAAGAATCCAGCCCAAAAATCTAGCGGTAATTTCTTAATAAATTGAGCAATAAATGGAACGGCTTTTGAGGTCCATTATTGACCAGTTTAAACTGAGCAATAAATGGAATGGCTACTAAGGTCCATTATTAACCAATTTATGGATGTTTGTCTACCATTAGACATTACTTTCTCAAAACCTAGAATGTGTTGTCTACCAACCATTACTCCATTGCCTATTTATCTCTTCTTTGCAAATGACATCCTTTACGGAGAGAGAGATAGTGCAACAAGTGAGAGAGGGTGAGAGTGTGTGAAGCTGAGAAAAGTGAGTGAGGGAGGTTGAGTCAGAGAGAAAATCGAGAGAGTGAGGGTGACAACGAGAGTGCAAGAATAATCTGTTAAATTTAAGTAAGGATGTGCGTGTCTTGGAAATTTTGTAGCTGCAAAGGTGGTTCAACGGGCAAAAATATTCAGTGTGGTAAGAATTAAACAAGTCGTGGTCAGAGAGGCCTACAACACAATACAGTGTGTTTAATTTAAATCGTCTGCCATCGCCTTTGGAAAATGGAAAACTCAATTATGGCCATCAATTTTGATCAGGGGACGTCCTTCCTCAATCCAAAGGCCATGAAACATTGTCCGCTAGCACCTTTGGATGATGGTAAACTCCAACCTCTTTGTCCATTCTCAGTGAGAGACGTCAACGGGCAGGAGGGACGTCCCCTGATAATTGATGTCCTTTTCAATTATCGGGTAGGAGGGACGTCCCTTGTCCCCCGATACTTGATGTCATTTGTCTCCATTCGACGATAGTTGGCATTAACTAAATCGAGACCTTAACGTCGACAATTTTATATGTGAAACGTGACTACGAGGTTGTCGGCGTTCTTTTTTATAGTTTAGGGTTTTAGTTGTTCATGAAATTTCTTTAGGATTTGACTTGTTGTTGATCGCAAACTATAGGGTATGTGTTGTTAATTTCCATTTATTTATCCTTTTTTATTTTTTTAATTTTACAAAATTAATAAAAAAAATAGAAATGTAGATAGGTCTCACAAAATGATGGGCCTAAAACGAGCCCACATGGCCTCCACTCAACTCCACCACTTCTTTCATTCCTTCATTTTATTTTCTAAATAAATAAATAAGTAAATTTTAATCTTTTTTTATATTAATCTTACTATTAAATAATGTAATTGAAAGAAACTAACTGAATGAAGTAATTCTCTATTAAGATGAAAATAGTGTTTACAAGTATTTATATTACTAAAATACAACGGTTGAAAGTAATACAACAGTTAAAAGAAGTAACTCCTATTATTCCACGTCAGCTTCTTTCACAGTAATTTCACCAGTCAACATCAGCAACTCTAATACTCCCTCTTAAGATGGAGAGTAAATGTTCAAGAGACCCATCTTGCTAATAATAAAATGAAACGAACTGGGATGCAAAGATTTAGTCAATATATCTGCCAATTGAAATTGTGAAGAAACATATAAAAACTATATATTACCAAGTTGCAATTGTTGATGAACAACATGACAGTCAATTTTGATATGCTTTATATGCTCATGAAAAACTGGATTGGCTGCAATATGAAGTACAACCTGATTGTCACAAACATAATTGCTGGTTTCATCATAGAAATAGCAAAGTCTTTTAACAGAGATTGAATCCAAATTATTTCACAAGTGGCTTGAGCCATGGCACGGTACTTAGCTTTAGCAGTGGATCTGGAAAACGCATGTTGCTTTTTAGACTTCCAAGATATCAAGGAGTCACCAAGAAATATGCAAAATCTAATAATAGACCTTCGAGAAGAAGCACAGGAAGCCCAATTTGAATAAAAAAAATGCCTTTAAATGCAAATTAGAAGTTGAAGAATAGAAAATACCTTGTCCAGAGGTACCTTTCAAATAACGAAGAACCCGATAAGTAGCTTGTAAATGAAGCTGTTTTGGTGAAGCAAGAAACTGACTCAGATGACCAACAACAAAAGAGATGTTTGGTCTAGTAAAAGTAAGATAGATAAGCTTCCCAATTAATCTCCTATAAACACTTGGATCCTCTCACAAAATATCATCAGCAGGAAACTTCAAATTGGGTTCCATAGGTATAGAAACAGACCAGTATCATTTAATAATTCCAAAGTATAATGACGTTGATTTAACCTAATACCTTTAGAATTTCTCGCCCCCTCCAACCCAAGAAAAAAATGAAGGTCCCCCAAGTCCTTCAACTTGAATTTAGTATTAAGCAACTTTTTAGTGGCAGCAATATGAGAAATAGAACTACCAGCAATAATCACATCATTAATGTAGATCAATATGGCAGTGAACCTGTCAGGAGAATACTTAACAAAAAGTGAGTGATCATCAGAAGATTGTTGAAAACCAAGATCAATGATGGCATTGGAAAACTTTGAAAACCATTGCCTAGAAGCCTGTTTCAACCCATAAAGAGACTTATTTAGCTTACAAACGAACTTCTACTCCCCTTGTTAGAAATTCCAGAAACCAAATAGCATTGTGGTAACTGCATATAAACATCTTCATGCAAATCACCATGTAAAAAGGCATTATTAACATCTAACTGTGCTAAATGCCAACCATTAACAATAGCTAGAGACAATAATAGTTTGACAATGACAAATTTAGCAACAGGAGAGAAGGTATCCAAATAATCAACACCTTCTTGTTGGGTATACCTTTTAGTGACCAACCTGGCTTTATATCTTTCAATCGTACCATTGGCATGACATTTAATTTTGTACACCCATTTACAACCAATTGGTTGTATTCCAGGAGGCAAATCAATTAGAGTCCAAAGTAAGATTGTCTTCCAAAGCAGTAAGCTCAGCATTCATAGCTTCTCGTCATGCACGAGATTTTTCGGCTTGGTGATAATATTTAGGTTCCAAATTAGACGAAATAGCGAAAGGCAGATGTTTAAAAGAAGTAGACAATCTATGATAAAATAGAGCAGAAGATAGAGGATATGAAACATAAGAATTATTACAAATAGAACCACCATTAGCTGAAAAACAGTGATAATCATTGAGATAGGAAGGAGGTTTAGAAATACGTTTATAAGAAAAACATGGTTTATCATAAATACCAAAAGGAGTAGGAACTTGTGGAGTAGAATCTGGAATCTGCGAAGAAAAAGGAGAACTGGGAAAGGAAAAATCAGGTTGTCGATTAAAATCAGACTTGAAACGAAAAATATTTTCATGAAAAACAACATGTCTGGCAATGAGAATTTTATTGGACTCTAAGTCCAAAACTTTGTAACATTTGTAATTGGTAGGATAACCGAGAAAAACACAAGCAGTAGCTCTTGGACTAAATTTATTCCGACTACTTTTCAATGTAAAAACAAAACACAAGCAACCAAACACCTTGAGATGATCATATGAAGGAGCTTTAGAATTTAAACCCTCAAAAGGAGTTTCATTGGACAAAAGTTTAGAAGGTATTCTATTGATTAGATAAATTGTAATAAGAATACAATCACCCCAAAATTTTAAAGGAACGTGTGATTGAAAAATAAGAGAACGAGCAACATTAAGAATATATTGATGTTTTCTCTCCACAACTGAATTCTGCTGTGGTGTTTCAACGCAAGAACAATAATGAATAATGCCTTTGGATTTATAAAAATCACCAATCGAAAATTCTAAAACATTATCGGTTCGAATACCTTTAATGGAAAGATTATATTGATTTTCAATCATCAAGATAAACTGAGGAATGATTTTACCAACCTCAGATTTTTGTTTAAGAAGATATGTCCAAGTTGCTCTACTGTGATCATCAACAATAGTTAGAAAAAAAATGACAATCATCATGAGTAGAAACATGAAAAGGACCCCAAACATTACAATGTATAAGCTGGAAAGAATTATCACAAAGATTATTGTGGGATACAAACGGTAAATGTTTTTGTTTAGCTAAAGGACAAACAGTACAAAAAGAATCCTTAACAGAAGACAAATGTAAAGAACCTTTAGTACTTGAATTTTAATGGTTGAAGGATGACCAAGTCTGCAATACCAAATGAAAGAATCTGCCAAATTGACATTACACACCCTTTTTGGAAATGAAACATCATAGACATGTGCATTTTGATGAAGAACATAAAAAATTCTGTTTTGACTACTCATCCCAATCGTTCAGAGTGAAGATTGGTCTTGAATCAAACAAGAATTAACATGAAACGTGACAAAACAATTTAGTGTAGAAACTAAGGCACTAATAGAAAACAAATTGAACCGAAAAGATGGAATATAAAGAATATCTTTTAAAAAAATATCATTGTTGAGTTTAACAGTGCCTATACGTTCAATAAAAACTTTGGAAGTATCAGGAAAATTAACAAAATGATCATACACCAAAAAAGAATCGACAAAACAGGAAATGTCAGAACAAACATGGTGAGTTGCCATTGTGTCTAATACCCAGTGCAACAAATCTACTATAACAGAATTGTGGAAAGAATGAAGAATAAAAGGCAAACTTGTGAAATTTGAAACAGAAGAATCACCAATTGAAATCTCCCCTGAATTTGAAGAAGTCTGAATCGAGTTATTCTGTAGCTGAGTACTAAGAAAAGCAATGAGTTGTTGACACTGATCCGTAGTTAGAGAAGAAACAGAAGACTTGTCAGTTGAAACATCAGTCTGAACCTTCACAAGATTAACATCATTAGTAGCCGAAGTCCGTTTAAAATTGTTTTTCTCCCTGAATTTGTAACTAGGAGGAAAACCATGAAGTTTATAACATTTATCAACAGTGTGCCCAGTCAATTTAAAATGAGTGCATACTTGTTTATCTCGTCTTCCCCGAAAAATCTTGTGGTTTAGTAGACATGAAAATCATTTTGTCATGTGTGTCAACCACTGGATTAACAACTAACTTTTTGTCTTTCTTCCTGAATGACTAAAGAGAACACTTTACTTAAGGAGGGTAGAGGATTTATCATTAAAATTTGACTACGGACTTGAGAAAAATTATCACTTAAACCCATCAAAAATTGCATAATAAACTCTTGCTGTTGATGTTCAATTAACAATCTAGCACCTCCACAAGAACAAGTAGGAACAGGTCTAAACTCCTGAAGTTCGTCCCACAACATTTTGAATTTTGTATAATAGGAATTAACATCCATAGTACCTTGAGTTAAAGAAATCAAAGAATTACGAATCTGATAAATCCTAGGTGCATTAGCTTGATTAAACCTATCATGAAGGTCTTTCCAGACAGCCATTGAAGAACTCAAGTAAAGCAAACGCCAAACTATCAACGATTTCCTTAACAACAAAATTGATAATCCAGGATGTTACCATGCTATTACATCTATTCAGTTGTTGAACTTAGCATCGGGCAGATCTGGACGTTGAATCGTTCCATCAACAAATTGCAGCTTATTTTTAGCATTGAGCGCCATAACCATTGCTCGCTTCTAGGTGTGATAATTCGCTCCATTCATCAGATGTGAAACCAAAACCAGACTGGGATGATCGGCATGGTGTAGGAAGAATGGATCGCTACAATTTTCTGCCAATGAGCCAGAAAAATTGGGAAAAATATTAGCTGAACTTCCTGCAGTCGAAGCTGTTGACTTTCCTTTACTCATCAAAAGAAACAGAGAGAGTAAATTGATAAGACTATACAGGGAAGAAAAGGACGATTAGCTGGAGGTCTCCATCGAAAGAGTCAAAAATGGAAAATTACATTGATGAGAACGAGAAGAAAACAAAGTATTGCTCTGATATCATATTACATAATGTAATTGAAAGAAACTAACTGAATGAAGTAATTCTCCATTAAGATGAAAATAGTGTTTACAAGTATTTATACTACTAAAATACAACGATTGAAAGTCATACAATAGTTAAAAGAAGTAACTCCTATTGTTCCACGTCAGCTTCTTTCACAGTAATTTCATCAGTCCACATCAGCAACTCTAATACTTACTATTGGGATTCCGACTTTACTCAATCTCCATCTCTCCTCTCAGTTGCCCCTTTGAACCCCCTTTCTCTCTTGCTCTCTGAAAATTTGAAAGCTTTCGTGGTGATTCACAAAGTTGCACTCTTAATTCTAGGTTTGTTGTTACGAATCAATCCTCGATCTCATAACAGATGTTCTAATTAAGCTGCTTTGTAAACTACAATAACTTACTCTGGTTTTCATTCATTTTTTTCACACATGTTCTTTACACCAATTTCGTATCCTAAGAAGCAAGAGGTTGAAGAGAAGTTGCAAGTAACTTCCACGTAGCCGAACCCACTTCCCCACGTAAGTGAAGAAGAATCATACAACAACGTTTTCACAACAGAGAAATAAAATACAGAAGATGACAACAGAAATATAACAACAGACATAACAAGAAGAAACAGCTCCAAGAACAGCTTCATACAGCTCTAGGGACAACTTCATCTGATGCAGCCTTGGTGCGTAGGGATCTTCTACCCTTTGTACACCAATTAACATTGCTATCGTGACAGATCCCTCCTTGAAACAAACCTTGACCACAAGGTTTGAAATTAGGATATTTTTGACGAACTGGAGTAGCATCTTTCCATGTTGCTTCGGCGATATCCAATCCACTCCAGTGAATAAGCCATTGGGTGACTGCTTGGTTACCGCGTTTAATAATGTGAATCTGAAGTAATGCTGCAGGTTGTAGATCACTGGAAGATGGAATAGTTTCGCCTGGAATTTGCTGAACTGTGAGATGAGTAAGTCCAACTTTCTTTTTAAGTCGTGAGACATGGAATACAGGGTGGATAATAGAAGATGAAGGTAAAGCCAAACGATAAGCAATGGTGCCGATCTTCTATAAAACTTGATATGGGCCATAATATTTGGGACTGAGTTTATAATTGGCACGACGAACAACTGATTGTTGTTGATAGAGTGGTAATTTGAGAAAAACCCAGTCACCCACCTCAAAATGTCTCTCTGTGCGGTGTTGATTTGCATACAACTCCATTCGAGCTTGTGATTGTGCAAGTTGCTCTTTGAGAAATCTATCAAGCTTGTGTCTTTTTGCCAATAATTCTTCCACTGCAACCACATTTGTTTGTTGATAAGGCCCTAATGCGAGCTGAGGAGGTTTAATACCATATAAAGCCTCAAAAGGCGACATTTTAATAGCAGAATGCCATGTAGTGTTGTACCACCATTCGGCTAAAGAAAGCCACCGACTCTATTGTTTAGGATGATGATAAACTATGCATATGAGGTACATTTCCAAACATTGGTTGAGACGTTCAGTTTGGCCATCAGTTTCTGAGTGATATGCTGAGCTCAAATGTGATTGTATGCCTAGCAATTTGAAAAGCTCCTTCCAAAATTTACTTGAGAAGATTCTATCCCGATCAGAAACAATACTTTGTGGTGTACCATGCAGTTTGTATATAGTATCCAAAAAAAGTTTTGCCAATTTAGCAGCGGTAAAAGGATGTGAGAGGGACACAAAGTGTGCATACTTTGTAAATATGTCAATAATAACCCAAATGCCTTTCGAATTGGGCAATCCCTCTATAAAATCCATAGATATGTGACTCCATAGTTGCTTAGGAATCGGAAGTGGTTGTAAAAGTCCGGGATAAGGAAGATGTTCTCCTTTACACCTTTGACAAGTCTAACAATTTAGCACAGCAGTTTTGATCTCTTTATTCATGCTAGGCCAATAAAAATATTGTTTGGCCCTATGTAAAGTTGCTTGAACACCATAATGTCCTCCTTCTTGCGAGTCATTTATTGCTTTCATAATTTTGGTTTTAATGTCTTCTCCTGTTCCAATATAAATTCGATCTTTGTATTTTAAAAGACCATTCAAATACTGATAACCCTCATTACCTGTAGGTTGTAGCAACAGTTGCTGAATAATTTGGGAAGCAACTTGATCTCCTTCATAGCTGTTTATAACTTCCTCTATCCACGTTTGTATCATCGAAGTTACACTAAAATTTTCACCATCAAGATTTCCTTGTCGTGATAAAGCATCGGCAACTACATTTTCAACTCCTTTTTTGTATTGAATTTCATACTGCAATCCAAGCAATTTCGACAACCATTTCTGTTGCAATGGAGTAGTTATCTTTTGTTCTAATAAAAACTTTAAAGACTGTTGATCAGTCTTTATGATGAAAGAGTGGCCTTCAAGATAGCTTCTGTAATACCCTGACTTTTTATCGGAGTTTAAAAAAGATAAATTGGAAAATGAGTTGAGAGTGTACGAATTAGTCGAATAATTATCGGGGAAGGAATTGTTAGATTATAATTTATGGGAGTTTATTGGATAATAATTATGCCATGTTGCGTGAAGGTACACGTTAATTTATGTTTGGAAAGTATAGAGTTAATATTGAAAAATAATCTAAAGTGAGAAATTTTAAGGAAAAGTGTATACAGTGACTTTTGGACGATTGCAGACGAATGGAATTCGCGTCCGTATTGAATCTGTACAATTCTAGGACAATTCAAACGGTAGCGGACGAAGAAGACCATCGTCCGATTTGACTCCAGACAATTTTGGACAATTCGGACAACTGCGGACGCCACTTGCAGACGAGATTCCTAGTCCGAAAGACGCCTGCGGACGGTATGGACAAAGGCATTGGGACGCATTTTCTCATCCCAAATCGAGTTTTCGACGGATGCGGATGATGCGGCAAACGACACATCTCATCTAAATTATCGGGAATTTTTGAAAAACCCATTTAAATTACCTTCTATTTCTTCCGATTTCATAAGTCTTTCATCCTTGTTTATGCTGACTGTTGAGTGAAGTGTCTGGAAGAGGTGCCTCATTAAGTGTGAAGTAAATTAATGAGTGGTGTAAGTTGTATTGGATAGTTGGTGAATTATTGGATTTCCACCGTGAATTCCTCCGTGAAATTTGGAAGGTAAGATCTGATTATTTGGGATTCCTTGACTTAGCTGTGGATCTCCATCAAGTTTTGATTATGAGGAATTTAACTAACTACTCATGCTATTTTGCTTTGGAATAGAAAACTCTGTGTGCTTCTGTTTGGTTGCTGTTGAATGTGATCTTGCTGCTGGTTATTGAATTTGGAAATTGGAGGTAAGAATCTGGAATTCTATTGGCCAAAGGATGACCTTACATTACTGGTTGTTTGTGGATGTTATTGAATTGCTGTAGATTGATGACTTGAAATGATAAGTTCTGTTGTAATATTGAATTTGGATCTGTCATGCTCTTAATGCTGGGTTTGTTTTTAAGAATTGTATGCTTTCAATAATTGGACTATGTGTAAGGAATAGGCACGAAATGAGATGTGTTAGTCTGAAGGTTTACTGGTACAAATTGTTTTCCTAGATATTGTAATACAGCTGTGCCTTATATTGAGCATGGAATGAGTTGAAATGAAATAGGACTAGTAGCTTTCGTGATGCAACAGCCTTTCGACTTTTAGTGGAAATTATCAACTAATATGATTAGTTGTTGTCAAAATCTGATTATTGGAAGCATGCTATGTTGAATTAGGAATGATATGAACTGTTCTCTTGTTTCATAATTAGCATCAATGTTATCGAAAATCCTGTTTGCTATGAATCTCTATTGGAATGTAATTATGATGCATGCACAATATTGGAAGTCTATAAAATATGTTCATCAATTCAAATTTATGTGCACAGAATCGATAGGATTATAGTTGAGTTATGTGAAGAGAATTAAGTTGAGTCCTTGCTCGTAACTGCCAATAGAATAAATAAAAAATTATAATGTCTTTATTTTGCATAAGCATGAAAGTCCCTCAATTTTGATTGTTTGGCTAGTACTAGTGTTAATAAGAACTATGTTGAAATTTTACCTATAGAGATTCATGTTTATGACTTTGTGCGTTAACTCTGTGATTTATTTTGTGGCATCAAGCATCACTTTAGAGCTTATGAATTGTTTACATTTTGTATGTCATACCTAAAATACGTAAATAGGCGTGTGGGGGTTCGGGTAATCAGTGACACTTCCATAAGGTAGTATACTCCCACATAGGGAGCAGTGAGATGAGAGTTAGCTACGTGGAAGCTGAGTTCACCTTTACCCTGTTCTGAAACCCCCAACGTCTTTACCAAAAGTGAGGATACCGGCATGTGGAACACCCCCGATGGATATATCTCCCCATCGGAGTGAAATGGTTCAGCCACATGACCCTAGGAGTATTCCACCCTGACTTCCATAAGAGATACGACTCTCTTCTGTAATGCATTGTGTGGTCACGCATCATTCGCATTGCATATAAATTCTGATTCTTGCTGGGCGTTAGACACTTTGTTTTTCCCGTAATATAGGTATATGTGTGAGAATAGATTGTAGTCGTTAATGGAGTATTTGTACGGTGGATCTTGTGGCTAGTTAGGCTAAAGAGTTTAAAAGGAAGTTGTTTGAAAAAGGGTTGTAAATTTCTTAATATTCTTTAACGTATTGTTTTTAATTTCGCCGCTTTTCATAAAATGATTTTAATACTTCTGTTGAATTCTGAATTTGTTAAGGGTTTTAAATAAAAAGTTTTAATGATCAAGTTTTATAAAGAAAAGTTTTACTCTGATTTTATAAAAGAAAAAGCTTTAAATTTCACTCGATTGTAAAGTAAATAAAAATCGGGTCGTTACAGCTTCTCCATTTCGATATTGTTGTTACCAATGCCAGTAATTCTTTCTCATATATAGACATCCCATATTTCGAGGACAAAATGCTTTGCTAATATAAGCTATTGGTTGCTTATCCTGCATTAGAACTGCCCCCATTCCTCCATAAGATGCATCAGTCTCAATCACAAATGATTTATCAAAATTTGGTAGAGCCAAAATCGGAGTAGAACTCATCACTTGTTTGAGTTGTTCAAAAGCATGTTGTGCTTGTGGAGTCCAGGTAAAACTATCTTTCTTGTTTAGGTCTGTTAGAGGCTTAGCCAAAGCGCCATATCCCTTGACAAATTTCCTGTAATATCCTGTTAATCCAAGGAACCCTCTAAGCTATTTGATGTTTTTTGGCGAGGGCCAATTCAACATTCCCTCAATCTTTCTTGGATCAGCAGAAACTCCAAACTGTGAAATTATATGTCCTAAATATTCCACTTTTCTTTGGCCAAATGTGCATTTGCTAAGCTTAGCATATAATTTATGATGTTGCAATATTTGCAGCACAGATTCGAGGTTATTGCAATGTGAACTAAGATCCCTGCTATAAATTAAAATATCATCAAAGAAGACAAGCACATATCTTCTTATTTGATCCTTAAATATATCATTAATGAGAGATTGAAATGTGGCCGGAGCATTTGTTAATCCAAATAGCATAACTCTAAATTCATATAATCCTTGATGCGTTCAGAAAGCTGTTTTGTGGATATCTTTGGCGGTGACTCTAATTTGATGGTATCCCGCCCTTAAATCTATTTTTGAGAAATACGTAGAACCATATAGTTCATCAAGTAGTTCATCTATAATAGGCATAGGAAATTTATCCTTCAAAGTAATGGCATGGAGCTACCTATAATCAACACAAAATCGCCAAGTCCCATCTTTTTTCTTAATTAGCAAAACAAGTGAAGCAAATGAACTATTGCTGGTTTGTATAATACCATCCAATAACATCTCTCTAACCATATTTTCTATTTCTGTCTTCTAGAAATATGGGCATCTATATGGCCTAATTGTAAAATGTTTTGCTCCTTGCTCCAAGGGAATATGGTGATCATGAGATCTTTCTGGAGGAAGGCCATGTTTCTGTTGAAAAACATCTGAAAAATAATCCAACACCAATTGAATTTCTGGTAGAATCTCGTCATCATGTTGCTGGTTCAGGGAACATAATTGGCCAATAATTCCATATGTTTGTTTTTGGCACCAGTTATGAAATTGCCAATCCTGCATTAATTCAAGAGAATAAACTCCAGCTTCATTGGATAATTGTATCTCCTGATCTCCTTTTTTAAACTTTACATTGCCGTTGATAAAATCAAATGTGAGGAAATGGAATTGACTCATCAGGTCTACACCCAGTACCATATCACTTGCTCCTAACTTCAATGATTGTAAAGGAAATGTAAATGGAATTTGTTGCATTTTCCAAGTTACTGGTTGAAGTACCAGATGGCTGACTACAGTAGATCCATTAGCAACTAAAACTCTTAGCTTTTGCTAATTATTCACCTCCATCCTGAGCTCTTGAGCTAATTTTTCATCAATAAAACTGTGAGTACTCCCACTATCTAGCAAAATTGATACTTTTCTTTTCTTAATATACTCATTTATTCGAATTGTTTTAGGAGATACTCTCCCGGTTAGGCCTAATTTCTTCTTTGATTCCACCCGTAAAAATAGAAATATTGTAAGATTCAGGTAGATTTGGTAGCATAAACATTACTTGTGATTTTAACTCCTCAAATTTCTCTTGATATTCTGCTATAGTTCTTGTTTGTCAAATTTTACTGAATACTTCAATGGTTTCCTCTTTGGTTGATTCACTAAACCGACGACACAACTCCATAGAAAAGAAATTCCAAGGAGCAAGCGGATAAGAAGCATTAAAGCCTTGAAACCAAACATCTGCTTTTTCTGTAAGGTGCATTTCTGCAATATTCATTTTTTGTTCTTCGGCTATGTGGTTAATCATGAAATATTTGTGAGCTTTTCTCAACCATTCTCTGGGTCTCTCTCCGGTAAATATAGGAAAATCAACCTTGGGTCTTCGAACTTGATTTCCATTATCAAACTTTGTATTGGAACTTGAAGCAACATCTTGAGGTCTTGTCTGTATTACTTCAGGGCCTCTGTTTCCATGAGTGTAGTTGAAATACGTGTAATCATCGTTACGAGTGTTTCGTATTGAGAATACAACTCTTGAAGCACCCCATCCATCGTTTCTTGCCTATGATTAATTTGCTTGATTGTCTGGTCATTGGATTCCATTTTCATTGAAAGTCTTACACAAACTGACCCCAATTCTTTCTCCAAACGTTTGAGAGAATCCTCCTGCGACTTGGATCTAGTTTCTGCCATTGTTCAGATCGATAACTGCTCTGATACCACTTGTTACGAATCAATCCTTGATCTCGGAACAAATGTTCTAATTAAGCTGCTTTGTAAACTACAATAACGTACTCTGGTTTTCATTAATTTGTTTCACACCTATTCTTTACACCAGTTTTGTATCCCAAAAAGCAAGAGACTGAGGAAAAGTTGCAAGTAACTTCCACGTAGCTGAACCCACTTCCCCGTGTAAGCGAAGAAGAGTCATACGACAACGTTTTCACAACAGAGAAATAAAATACATTACATTAGGGCTGGGCAGGAACCGACCAGAACCGGGAACCGACCCAGAACCGGTGGTCGGTTCTGGGTCGGTTCTGGTTCTTCGTTTCAAAAATTGCAATTGGTTCGGTCCTGGTTCTTTTTTTAATCTTCGGTTCTGGTCATGGTTATTTGGGGTAGAGAACCGCGGAACGACGAGAAGAGGGCTTCTTCTTCTGGAACGAGGGATTTCTTCTGCTTCTGTTTTGTTCTCGCTTCGCCGTCTGTTCTGCTCTCACCTCGGACGCCAGTCGACTAACCTCGCCTCTGTTCTTTGTTCTTCCCAGATCCCTCAGATCGTTGCACTTCCTCACGAAGCTTCCCAGATCCCTCAGATGGTCGGTTCCTCCCGTTTGTGGATGTTATCGCAGCCAGTGGTAGGCGAGGACTAGGTGGGTGGCTTTCTCTTTTTCCTTGCTGGTTCTTTCATTGATAGCAGAAAATCCACTAACCCCTCTTTTTTTCAGTTTCTGCTTCGTCTTCTCCACCCCCCCTGTTTTTTCTGTTTCATTTGATTATGGCTTCGTCTCTCTTGTCCAAACCCTTTCTGGGTTTCTCAGCAACTGAAGGCAGCGGTGGATTGAACTCACTTTGCTCAGATATCTCCAAACTTTCCTTTTCTTCCGTATGAATCTCCCTGTCCCGTCCAAAATTCAAAAGAAGCTTCGTGAGTTTTTCGCTCTTTGTTATTTTGCATTTGTTTTTTCAAGTCACGTCTATTTTATTCATCTGTGCTAGTAGTTAGCTACATTTTGCGAGGCTTTTATACAAAGTTTCTATTTCTTTTATTCAGTTCCAATGAAATTTGTGGATATAAAATCATAATGTCTATCTTCACAATTAGGATACGAAGGAGGCTCAGTTTAAGAGGGTTTTGAGATTTTGTGTTTGTTTGTGTTCTTGCTCTACTTTGCAAAAAAGTTTCTATTCATAACTTCAATGGAGTATTTTTTTCATGTCAATAAAACTTTAGTCGATTTGATTGCCGTAAATTGGCATCGATTTTTTATTCAAGTTGAAATTAGTTCAGTTTAAGATTATCAGGATTCAGGAATCAAACTCTTAACTGTTGAAAGAGTGGCAATTTGGAGCTCTGCCTTTTCTATTATGTTGTGCCTTCTACCAGGTGTAGTAATGGAAAAAGCTCTCATAATGTTGATTTTTTCTTCAAAATGGCTCTGATTTTGTTTTTAAGAGAATGAATCATTGCAAAAACTTATGCATGTGAGATTTGTCTTAGGCCTTGACCTGATGCTACTAATTTTAAGTTTACAACTGAGAATTTGATGAGTAATTTACATATTTTTTACTAGGAACCGGAACCGAACCAGAACCGAACCGTAACCGAGCTCGGTTCTGGTTTCGGGTCCGGTTCCTTGCGGTTCCGGTTCCGGTTCCTTATTCTTGGAACCGAGAACCGAATGGTCGGTTCCAAGAGGTTAGGAACCGGAACCGAGAACCGATTTGCCCACCCCTACATTATATAACAAGAAGAGATAGCTCCAAGAACAGCTTCATAAAGCTCCAGGGACAACTTCATCTGATGCAGCCTTGGTGCGTAGGGATCTTCTAACCTTAGTACGCCAATTAACATTGCTTTCGTGACATTTGTATGCCTATACGATCTTTCCGATGCTGTGTCAATCTCATTTAGTGCTTGTTTTTTGTTTGTGGTACTGAATTTGATCGGGATTTTGGGGATTGGATGTATTCGATCTTTACCTTTTGAGGGGATGGATTTTTTTTTCACAGGCTGGGACTCTGTTTCATGCGATTGTATGGATGGGGATGGATTATGGTTTTTCCTAGGGTTTTTTTTCTTCGCTTATTCGTATTTTGGATTTAGTACTGAGCTATCACGTTTCTCTATATGGTATTGATGGCTGTCTTTTTGGTTTAGAGGACTGTAGAATTTGAGTTTATTTGGGTGCTTCTATTCTTTTTGAAAAAATAAATAAATAAGATTTTGATCTTTTGTTGGATTTTGGAAGGCTTAAATTTACGTCGTAGCCACGCAGTAGTATTGACATTTATGGAGGCGTTCTTTCCTTTTCCTTTTTGCTCTAGAGGTCCTGCTTCGTTTTAAAGTCCACTTGTTTTCCGTTGATTCCTAGCACTAGTAGGCAATAATCAGCTGTTGAAATATGTTTACCTTTTGTGAACTTTTCTGTTATAGAGATCGGTTTTCTTTAAAAACATCATGGTGACATAATTTGGAAGAATGGTTTCGTTTTACTTCTTTTTGTTTATCGCATTGACCAATATTTTCTTCTCTTTGATGTTGCTTATTTAGTGAATTTTGGGTGAAGATCTTCTGGAGTTGAATATGGCGAGCGAGGATTCTATTGGAAGGTCCATTGAGGGAATTTCAAGTGGTCTCCAAAGTCAGACATTAGCAGAGTGGCCGTCTTCTAAGCAATTGGAAAGTGGAACTCCTTCAACGTCACCCACTTATTGGGACTCTGATGAGGATGATGGTAAGAGTATGATCATTTTCATCTTTAATTTCCTGTTACATCTTTACGTTGTGTGTGTGTGTTTGTGTTACTTGTTCTAGAATGCTAAATTCATGGCCAGTTATGGACTTAGGTGGACTAAAAGTAGGACTTCACTGTACAAATATGCAATGGAATCACAGTTGCCTTATTTATTTTTTTTTGTGCTCAGCAAATATAAAGGAAGCAACAACAACAAGGACTATGGAAGCATTAATCATTAGAAATAATGTATCAAAGAGAGTACCCCGGCTCGAATTTTAAGATCAATCCATAGCAGTGAATCTATGATGCATTTTGCATGAAATACTTAATTCCCGATGTCGATTTTTCCAAATTTTTTTGTTCATAGATATGACCATCGGATGTCTTTTATAAGAATGTTATTCTATTTCCATTGTGCTGAATCCTTCTCATGGAATGATTCTCAATTTCATTTTGCTGAAAGCAGAAGAAATGAAAGAATGTGATTGTTGAATGAGTTATTGGTTCCTGCAGTACTCTGATACGTCTCCTCCATTACAATTCACATATGCAAGGAGGAAAGTAAAAAGTTAGCAATTAATGACAATTAATGATTGTGTCTGTAATAATTATTAGGTGATGGGGAGTAGTTAGTAGTGGGGAATGAATAAATGGGGCAGGAGACATGGAGTTATTTAGGGAGACGTAAGGGAAGGGAAGGGAAGGGAAGGGAAGGGAAGGGAAGGGAAGGGGCATTGAGAATCAGGAATTTAGAAGGGAGAGTGCAGACCTCTCGAAAGTCTGTAGGTAGATGTTGTGTTCGGTGATTACAATTTTCTGTCAAGTGTTCATCTTTTCTTTCTAACCATTACAAGGCTCATATCATACTCTTAGTTAGTTCTTTATAATTTAATGTACTTGGACTTCTTTGCATTGAGTAGCAGTTTGTATGCTAATCCTCTGTTTTTCCACCAGACCAAAACCTTCAGAATTATATGGAAAATATACATGGAAAATAGAGAAGTTTTCTCAGCTTAACAAAAGAGAACTCCGGAGTGATGTGTTGGAGGTTGGTGGTTACAAATGGTATGTATATCTATGCCAATTTGTTGCCTTTTTCTTTTTTATTGTTTTAAGTTTGATTTATGCCTCATGATATTATGGTTGCAGGTATATTTTAATGTATCCTCAAGGTTGTGATGTATGCAACCATCTCTCTTTGTTTCTGTGTGTTGCAAATCATGACAAACTTCTGCCAGGTTCTACACTCTTCTGGACTTTCTTGATAGCATTTGTTTTTTTATTTTATTTTAAGCTTTGTTAATGTAATGTTGTAATTGACAATCAGAATAAAAAATTGGTTCCTTTGTTTTTAATTTGAGACAGGTTGGAGCCATTTTGCACAGTTTACCATATCTGTGGTGAATAAAGATCCAAAAAAATCAATATATTCTGGTTCGTTGGTTATGTGATGGTTTCCTTTTGCGGATTTATGATTTGGTTGAATCAGCCTAACAGAGCATACGATACTTGCACAGACACATTACATAGGTTTTGGAAGAAAGAACATCAGTGGGAATGGAAGAAGTTCATGGAGCTGTCTAAATTGTTAGATGGGTTCGTTGATGCTGACGCTCTAATAATAGAGGCTCAAGTTCAAGTGATCAGGTATATAAGTTTTCTTTTTTCCAAAAAAAGTTCACACCTTTTCAACATATTCATGGATTCACTTTTATTCTCATGATACTGCTGGTTTTAGCTAACTTCTAGGAACAAGCATCAAGTTTCTGTTTTCTGAACTATTAATAACATGTTTGTTTTCTTTTTCTTTTCAAAATTTTCGTAGGCAATTTCCATTGCAATATCGACATGAATTTCATTGTATTTATTACATTCAGGGAAAGAGCAGACCGACCATTTCGTAGCCTGCATTGTCAATATCAGAGAGAACTTGTCCGGATGTATCTGACTAATGTTGAGCAAATTTGTCGGCGCTTTGTGGAAGAGAGAAGAAGCAAAATTGGGAAGTTGATAGAGGATAAAAATAGGTGGTTGAGGTACTGTATTTTATTGTCTTGCATGTCATTTGTCATATTTGACATGTCTGGATAAATTCTCCTTGTTCTTTTGATTCTAATGCTTGGGATTGCATTTTTCTTGATCTATTTTTCTCAACATTTTTCAATCATTTCAAGTGTAATGACATGTCTGAAACATTTTCAGTTTCCGTACCTTCTGGTTGGGAATTGACCAAAGTGCTCGACGCCGTATGTCTAGGGAGAAGACTGATGTGATTCTAAAAGTGGTTGTAAAGCATTTCTTTATAGAGAAGGAAGTCACGTCTACTTTAGTGATGGACTCCTTGTATAGTGGGCTAAGGGCTCTTGAAGGCCAGGCAAAGAACAAGAAAGTGGGGGCAAAACTGTTGGAAGCCGAAGAAACGCCAGCCCCAATTGTTCGCATAGAAAAAGATATGTTTGTTTTAGCAGATGATGTTTTACTACTTGAGAGAGCTGCTTGGGAATCATTGCTTCCTAAGGATGGGACGGGACCTCAGAACCGTACAAAGGTATGGAAATAGTGGCGTGCCTAGTGTACATTATTGGAATTATAAGCTGTGAAAATGCAGTTTTTTTAAGTACTTTGATTGCTTTTTTTTTCTTTTTGCATGGCTGAGGTCTGTAATAAAAATCCACTGTACGACGTCTCTGATGTCTGAATTTTGACCACGTAGTATGCATATCCTTAACAAATTTCTGCCAAGCGCTGCCTTTTGATGTTTCAATGGAGTCGATCCAACAATATGCAACAGCCCCTATATATATTAATGAACTTTCTTTGAAGTTATATCATTGTTAATATGAATTAATGAACTTTGTACGCAGGAAGGAAGCTCTGGAGAGGATTTCAACAAAGATTGGATTGAACGTGTTGAAAGGCATCTTACTGAATTGGGGCGTAGAACTGTGGAAATATTTGTTCTTGCTCATATATATAGGTAATGCATTTGTAGCTTCTTTTATTTATGGTAAAATTTTCTTTGCGTCCAATGCAAAAATTGGCGTCATTTGCTTTGTTTCAATTTTTATTTTGCCTTGGATTTGTAGCAGTAAAGTTGAGGTCGCGTATGAGGAAGCTGTTGCATTGAAGAGGCAAGAAGAGTTGATCCGTAAGAAGAGGCACCATGACAGGCAGAAAGTGAACAAAAGGCAAGGCGACATGGTATGAACACTTTGTTGTTTTCTTGGTGAGGTTTGTTTTAACTATGTTGTTTGTTTTTAATTATGTTTTGTGGTTGGATTTTACCCAGTGATTGTTTTAAGTTTTTCTATTTAAATTCCATCATGTAACTTGTTTTGAAATGACGATGTTTGTATCTTCTTGCTCGGGCACCTAACTTCCTTTTTCTTCTTCCCTCCTCTTTCATTCTTCATTCTTCCCATTTTCTTAATCTTTCTTATTCACTGTTTTATTTCCTATTCCCTCTGCATCAATTTTGGTATCAAAGTCCGGATTTATTGTTTTCTCAAACAGCAATTCTCCTCTGTCAAAGTTTACTTTCAAGTCTGCATGTTCTCGTCCATACTAGCATACCTGCGTTGCTCCTGTCTTCTTAGTCTCCTTGAGTCGGTCCATGTTCATTGTAATTTTAGTCTTTTTTTGTCTTCAACATTTCTTTGATCGACTTACATCTGTTCTGTCTGTCGTATAATTTTCTGATGTGCTTCATCGCACCGCGATTTCGTTTGAGAATTGCGGAGAACTCTTCAACTTTCTCCTTCTTCACCGTCAGCCGCCACCGGTTCCACAGGCTCCACTCCAGTCAACTTTTGGCAGCACCTCCGACGAATCTCCGACACTGGGTCGCCAACCGACTCTGTTTCTTCTTCGTACTCGTTGTCGTTATGTCGTCTAACTCTTGCTCGATCTGGGCATAACTAACCTCGCGCATTGCTTCATTGCTGTCGAATAGCTCTTCGCTCACTCGACCTTGCTGCAAACAGAAGCCCAGCGCTTGGATGAGTCTTGGCTTGTTGCCCGAACCAGTACCCTCGATTGCAAACAGAAGACCAACAGTTCTTTGTTCTTGCGAGACTGACAGGGATATAAACAGAGACAGAACAAAGGCAACCATTAAAGAAGGCATTTTTATTTGGACGAACTAAACAGACACTAACGATCTGTTGGACATTCGTTCGCATTGGGCTGATTTTGCTGGCAACATCACGAGAAAAAAGGGGAGTTTTTTATTCTGAATTTTTTTATAGTTATACACAATTTATTTTTAGATAATGTTTTCAATTAGTTGTCTCTTATCTAAAATTCATTATCATATGCATATTAAACCCCTTATCCTATCACCATATTACATCTGATTATATTTGGTTCACCTTAATATCATTTGATTTGAACTATCACATGATTTAATCATTGCTGACTATTTCATTTTTCAAGTATTTTGTTCACCACAATTCTGTTAATCAAATTTGTGGTGGATGATTTTTCTAACATGGTATTTGACGTTCGCTTTATTATTTTAAAATATCAGTTCTATTTGTTAACTTTGTTAGAAGTAGACATGATAAACAAGTCGAGCCAGCTGAGCTGAGATTGGAAAAGTCTAGCTCATTGAGCTTGCTGAGTTTAACGAGCCGAGCCTAACGAACTTTTTTCAAAAAAATTTCAACCCAAGTCGGCTCACAAACCACGAGCCTAACGAGTCGACTAAGCCTAATGAGTCAAATATACATAAATAATATTATAAATTATTTTTAATATTATACGATTAAAAACTATAATAAACATTTATTATTGTAATGTAAAAATATTATAGTTAATCGTCTAATTAAAAAAATATTTTTATTAATATAACAGATAATATGTAATTGAAAAAACTATTTGATAAGACGAATAACATATATATATATATTTTTCAAATTTGACATTTGTATGACTAAATTATGTAGTCTATATATTAGATAAATTTCAATTAGGTTGGCACCCATCTAATTGTCAATCATGTGCAAAATTTCAAAAAAAAAATTAAGTTAAAGAAAAAATATCAAAATGAAAATTACAATTTCAAATTTAAATGAAAATCTAGTTTTCGACATCCAAATTTTTGAATTCTTCAAGTATGTCGTCCTCTCATTGTTGATTTCTCGTCACAGCGTCGTTCCAATCCTTCAAGCAAATGAATGCCTCCACGAGTTCTGGTGCAAGTCTTCCTCGTCAATCATCGTACACACGTCCACCTGCACTAAAAGCAAACTCTGATGCTACGGTATAGACCAGAGGTGTTAGTAGATCACGTGACATTCTAGAAATAATAGGAAATGAAGTGGAGTTGCTTCTCTACCAAGCCAAAATATCAAAATTCTCGTCGCGAGAAATTTGATGGCGGGTGTCAAGATAAATATCGAGTTCATTTCTTTTTGAACTATAAAAATGAACATCGCTATCTATTTAATCCAATATGTCATCCATAAATCTTATGGAGCTCCACCACTAACACCACTACTAGAACTAACATAAATATGTGACAAAGAAATTAAACGAGTAACATTAGAATATTTAAATTCATAAGAAGAATATAAATTAGCAATGTCATTTCTTATTTGAGTACTAGTAATTAAAGAAAAAATATCTAAATTAAAAGAAATTTTATCAATCATTAGACATACTCTTTTTAATTTAAATTTAGGATTAATTATACATGCAAAACAAAAAATATTAGGCATGTTAAGCTAATATTTTTTAAATTTTGTTTCCATTTTATCAAGTATATCACAAAATTCATTTATTTGTCTAAATTTTTTAAAATTATCCGTTAATTTTATAAAAATTGGGAAAATAAGATGAGTAATGGGATAATAAATTCTCAAACATTTATTTGTAGTTTCAAAAAATGATTTTAGAAAATCAAGAAACAAATTAGCAACGTCACAACTACTATGATCAAGAGTAATACATTTATTTTTTCACTAATAAAAACACAAATAACTAACCAATATGACCTAGCATTTTTCAACATTAAATAAGTCAAATTCCACCTTGTATCTTCATAGGTTTTTAATTTTCTTGGTTTAAGTTGAGCAGCTTTACAATATTCTTTATATTCTTGCTGTCATGTATTAGATGAAATAATATAAGATATTGCAGATCTAATTGATTCAATATGAGACGAAATAAATGATATTTCATCTTTAACAACTAAATTCAAAATATGACAAACACATTTCATATGAAAAAGAGAAGTATGAGCAGTATCTAAGTAAAATAACTTTTTAAATTTAAGAATAGCAATATCGTTAGCAGAAACATTATCGAGATTAATACTAAAAATTCTATCTCTAATAGCATATTTTTACAAAATTTCAACAATATATCTATAAATAGTAACGCCACTATGAGGATATTCACAATTATGAAATCCTAATATTCTTTTATTTAATTGCAAAGAGTCATCAATAAAATGAGAAGTTACAACAATATATCCGAAAGCATTAGGTGCACTCCATAAATCAGAGGTAATACAAATAGACATAAACGGGGATTTGAAAAAAATGCAATTAATTTATTTTTCATGTTATTATACATTTTCATAATATCACTTCTCATTGTACTTCTAGGGACTTGTCTAAAATTAGGATTAATATACTCTTTCATAAAATTTACATATAACTCGCTATCAAATATAGATAAAGGTATCTCGGATTGTGATACATATTTTGTTACTCATTATCTCATTATATTCTGTCAATACATAAAATTGTCACTACCAATAACATTTAAGAGTGTTTGTGTAGAGTATCTCACTTGCTTGTTTAAGAGACATTTTTTTATAATGCCTACCAATTGTGCTAGTAGAACTACTGGATTCGAATGGATAATGTTTAATACAATATTTGCATTGTGCTATTCTTTCTATTTTTCCACCAATATTAATATCTTTTATTTCAAAATGATTCCATACAGTCGACATTTTGTTTTTTTTTTCTAGGTGAAGACGTGGATGCTTGTGCAGATGATTGGCCTAATGAAAATGCGGGATTATCTTCCATAATTTCCTCAATATCATCATAAGTAAAAGTGTCAAGAAGAAAATCATGTGAATATATAATTATAAAAATTGACAATTGCGAAACAATTAAAAAAATAAAATGATACTGCACACTAATTACTCAACAATGGCTTGTATGTGGTATGAATTTGTGATCACCTCCACGAATACGAGTCCTACAAAAATCACAAAAAAAATTGTTATTCATAATACACATTAAATTAAAAATAAATTAAAAAAAATTGTAAACCTACTTATTAATGAATGGAAGGAGTTTAAAATGAGAAAGAATAAAAGAGAATGTATTAGCACAAGTGGAACTGTATTAGAAATTTAGAGATTGAGAGAAAGTTTGGTGAAAAATTTTGTGAGAATATGAAGGGTATTTATAGAAGGAGGAGGGGGGGTTGGGCGCCAAGCAACGGTTCAAGTTGCCCAGTTGGGAAACATGTCTTGAGGCCCCCTAGGAGAGAGTGGGGCCCGTAGGGCCCCTTGGAAGACCGTTGCCTTGCCCTGTTGGGCAAGTTGCCCACTTGAAACATGCCTAGTAGGGCATGTTGCCCATCTGGAAAACATGTAATACCCCAATTTCTTGCAACAGAATTAAGTAAGGAAAAGAAATGGATCGCGGCTATTTCTTTGAGGAGAAGCCAAAAAGAGAGGAGAAGGACTCGAATGAATGGTGAGGGTTGATTTCTTTCAGCCGATGCTTCTTCGCGGTGATAGGGCGATGTCTGGTGAGCAGTGAGCGAGCTACGAGGGCAATTTTGTCGAATGCAAGGGACGTGAGTAACGAAAAATGGGGATGAATAAAACCTGCGAGCTGCGTTTCCTGCTACACTCCGAGAACAAGGGACAACGGGTTGGCCGATTGATGGTCCAGTTCGATGGAGTGCGGGAGGAGAGCTCATGCGATGAGGTTGAGCTCTCGGGAGAAGGGGCTTCGCACAGTCGATTCACGGGTGCTGGATGGCTGCTAGTAAGTATTGCTTGTATGTGTTTTGGCCTTATCAGCCTTGCAATGTGAGGTGCTAGGCGAGATTGTGTTCCATCGTGCATTGTTCTAATTGAGATAGTTGAAAGTGGTGTTCTGCCGAATGTGTTGTTTTCTGTCTGATTAGTTGTTGCTATGTAATATGGTCTACTGATTTTTTTAAGTTCCTGCTCATTAGAATTTGATAGATACTTATTCTCTGTTGATTTAGACTTTAGTTCTGCATCTCAAATAATAATTGTTGGACATTGATAGATATTTACACACTGTTGATTTTACTGTCCTGTTGAATGAGTTTTCCTATTCTACGTTTCAGTATTAGTTGAGGAGCCTTGTTGAGGATAGCACTATGCTAAGTGGATGTTGTTCTGCTTTAGTTACAACATGGATTAGATATTGCAAAGAAATAATGCCCTACTATTTGGATTTTGTCATTGACTCCTTTAGTGTTTGTTGGACATGGTAGAGAATTATACCCTATTGATTAGGTTTATACTACATTATGGTTATTGCTTGACAGACATTGTTGACGACATAGACCTTGTTGATTAGTTTGGCTTTCTATTCTGTTACTGATTGGATAATTGTTGTTGAGGACTGAGGCTTGACAATTGGATTTTGTTATTCATTTTGGTTACGACTTTTGATGAACACTGTGAGGATGATATTCTGTGTAGGAGTTGACTTTCTATGTGGATATTAATTATCATGGTTGAAGATTTATGTCCTGTTAACCAAGTTCGTTTCTTATTCGTTAAGGGTATTAGTGGATGGATAATAGAAAATAGTTATTGACGGAAGTTTTACTGATTTTGAAGGTGTACGTGCATATTCAGAAGGATAGGCATAAATGACTGAATTTCATTGAAGACCGTTAGGTAAGTGATACGAATGTGTTTTGGTCTTCGAACCCTACATCGTAAGAATTAAGAAATTGTATGCTGACTATTTACTAGATTTAGGTTCTTTATGTTATAGGTTTGATACGATTAATGTTTCGAGGACTCTAAGATTTTAATATTGATATGCTTTGAGGTTGTATTACTTTTTTATGCTTATTTATTAGAATTAAGTTATTTTATTGATGTGTTTATAGATTTAAGTGAGGATATTGATATGGATCACATTTGAGGATTATAGGGTTGATATTGAGCATGTTTTGAGGTTATAGTATTGATGATATAGAACTGTATGTATTCACGAGTACTATGCATCATGGTTTTAAAATGATATGAAAATGGTTTTTCATGCATGGTTTGAAAAAGGAAACAGAAACGGTTTAATGAATGCTCATACATACTAAGTGTAAGGTGTACTCGAGTGCTGATCACCCGAAGCGGATTACCATCATTTGGACTGTAGGAATATCCATTTTACCATGGGAAGCGAAACAAATAATAAACGACGTAAACAAAATAAATGTAAAAGAGATGATATGTGATACGAGGCAATAGTATGTAGGGCCGTTTAAGCCCTTGATGGGCACAACCGCTAGTTGGGCTTTTGGATTATGTCATTTCTACTAGCAGAGCTTTCGGATTATGTCATTGCTGTTCATATCGTTTGCAGGGTCCCTTGATGATGCCAGGACGAACCGGCCAATGGTTAGCAGGCATTCAGACTATGCCATTGCTGCTACACCAGAGGTGACGGATCAGGTGCATTGGACGGACCAGTCAACGGTAAGTGGGCTTTCGGAGTATGCCATTGCCGCGATACCGGGGGCATCGGGGTCGGGTGCATCAGAGAAAAAGACTAAAACGTAAAAGATAAAAGAAAGATAAAAGAATATAAAAATAGAAACTGCATACGGATTTTAAAGTGGCATAGCATGTGCATTCAGATATCTATTTTATATCACTTACTGATTAGACTCATTAGTTTTTGTCTTGTGATGTAGGCACACAGGAGAACAAATTAAAGAATAGTTGATGAAGGATTTGCACGCACGGATCTTGTGGCTGATTAGGCTAAAGGAATTTAAAGGGAAAATGATTTGTAAAAGGTTTTGCAAGATTATTGAATTGTAAAAGAAAAGAATATTATTTATATGTGTTGCGTTTGAAAAAGAAGTTTTTATTATTCACATTTTCAACTAATTTGTTTTACTAAGTCTTCCGTTGATTTTATAAAAGAAAAGAAAATTTTTAAATTTCATGTGTTTTTAAATGTAAGAAATAACAGGGTCGTTACAAAACATGCCCAGCTGGGAGGGCGTGAGGCCCCTGGCAGCTTGCCCATTAGCCACTTATGATTTTTTTTAAAAAAAATAATTAATTAAATGCACTTTAACTTTGGCTTTAGAACATATTATTCATTTTTTGCGTTTACGTGTTTATTAATCTCTCCATTGTCCTTCATTTGAAGAGTGTTACAATGCATACAGTTAGTGGTTGCCAGGTCTCACCTAGTACTAGTATTGTTAGAATGGATTCTGCCCAATTTGATATCCTTACCCGACAATTAGCACAATTAGGTGTCAACCAACTACAATTTCTAGAGCGATTAACTACCATTAAGACTGAATTGACCATTGTTCGTGAAGCAAATATACATCTTCAAAATAGGTTGAATAATATGGAATAAATCCCTCATCCTTCTGATTCAGACAATTCTGAATTGTCCCACTATAGACCCAACCATCGTCTGCTAGATGCTCAACAACAATTTAGACGTGACACTAGAGATAGAGATTACGGTCATGAACGAGGTCAAAATCATTACCATTGAGGTTCTGAATCTTCTAATCACCAGAACGAACAACTCTTTAGAAATATCAAGTTCAATGCTCCTACTTTTGATGGTTGTTTAGATTATTGTATCTTTTTACTTAGTATAGATTGCCAGAAAATCGAAGGGTTTAATTTGCTAGTTTAAAATTAACTAGTAACACCCAACTATTTCGAAAAAGTGTAGAGGATCTCCTCAAGAGGCATCATGCGCCACCTGTTGGAAGTTGGGAGGAAATGAAGTGAAAACTATAAGAGAAGTACTTACCCCAATCCTCGGGGTAATCTGTTAGACTAATGGAATGCCCTTTCCCAAGGCAACAAGTTATTTATTGAATATGTTAATCAATTTGATGAATTTAGAATAAGTAGTCTAGTTGTTGAAGATGAAGCCATAACTTTGAGTAGATTTCGACTAGGTATAAAAGATGATCTTAGGCGTAAGCTTATTCTTCGAGGTGTTAATACCCTAGACCATGCATATTCTTTAGTTCGAGACTATGAATTAGGGACAAAAACTCCATATGGAAAACATAGTGACGATAGAATAGTGACAATAGACCTCCTCTTGTCTTGACTCCTACTATTCCTAAGTCTCTTCTTGTGCCTCCTCCATTCCGGGCCCCATTTGTTAAAAAAATACAGAAGAAGTTTGAACAATTCAAGAAATTCTTCTCGTTTGCAGTGTTTCAATTGCAAGGGTTTTGGTCATATCTCCTCTAATTGTTCCAGTCGAACCCTAGGCATAGAAAAGAGTGAAAATGTAATTGAGGAGACTGTTGAAGAGCAAGTCTATGAAGTTATCCTGAAGAGTTTGGAGATTTGGATAACGATAAATTTTTAGGTTGTATCTTAAATTTTCCCGTCCTAAATCTTTCCACCTCTCCTCGACTAAGCATTGTAAGATGTACACTTACCCAACCCAAAGATGTCGGAGATTGGTGTTGCCATGCAATTTTTCACACTTATATCAAAATCATTGTGGATAGTGGCAACTATATCAATGTTGTGTCTGTTACTACTGTATCTCATCTTGGGTTGAAGTCTTTTCTTCATCCTCAACCTTACAATGTCTCTTGGATTGATACTTATTCCATATCTGTGAAGGAGCGTTGTTTGGTTCCTATTCAGTCCCTTGAATACAAAGAGCAAATTTGGTGTGACATTATTCCTATAGATGTCGACCATGTCATTCTCGGTCGTCCATGGTTGTTTGATTTGCATGTCACTATCCATGGTTGATCCAATTTTTGTTCTTTCCTATTTAATGGAAAGAAAATTCATCTTAACCCTCTTCCCCCGACGCGAAACCCCTAGAGTTCCCTCATATAAAGAAAGTTATTGAACAAAAAAGATTAAATATTATTAATCCTATGGAGTTTAAACATTCACTCGAAAAGGATTATGTTGTTTTCATGGTGATAGTAGTGGAGGCTTTGTTGAGTCCTCCTCTAATAACCTTGGTTGACGGCCAATCAATCATTGAAGAATTTAAGAACGTTTTTCCTGAAGACCTCCCCGACCATTTGCTCCCATTGCGAGACATCCAACACGAGATTGTATTTGTTCCTAGTGCATCTCTTCCAAATCTGCCTCACTATAGAATGAATCCAACTAAACATGTTGTACTCCAAAGACAAGTAGATGACCTCTTAACTAAAGGATTTATGCGGGAGAGTTTAAGTCTTTGTGCAGTTCTGGCTCTTTGACTCCAAAGAAAGATGGCACTTGGAGGATGTGCATTGATAGTCATGTCATAAACAAGATCATAGTAATATATCATTTTTCTATCCCTAGACTTGATGATATGTTGGATGTAATGGCTAATGTTAAGATTTTTTCAAAGATCGATCTTAGAAGCGGGTATCATCAAATTAGAATTCGTTTAGGTGACAAGTGGAAGACTGACTTCAAGACAAAGGATGGTCTTTATGAGTGGCTTGTTATGTCTTTTGGAATGACCAATGCTCCAAGCATCTTCATGAGAGTGATGACTCATATCTTAGGCCTTTTATAGGCAAGTTTCTTGTTGTTTACTTTGATGATATTCTTATTTATGGCCAAATTATAGACCAACATCAGAGCCATCTTCAACAAGTTTGTGCTACTCTTCAGGCCTCAAGTTTCTACGTGAATGTTAAAAAATGTGCTATCTTCATGGAGAGTGTTGCTTTCCTAGGCTTTATAGTTTCAGTTGTAGAAGTGTCCCCCGACCGCATAAAGATTAAAGCAATTGTTGAGTGGCCTGAGCCTAAAAGCGTAAATGACATTCAAAGATTTCATGGTTTAACTACCTTTTATCGTCGTTTTATTAAAGGTTTCAGCACCATTATGGCTCATATCACTGAGTGTATGAAAAAGGGAAAATTTCTTTGGACATTAGCAACTTCTAAAGCTTTCAAGGCCATTACAACCCGAATGATAGAAGCTCCTTTAATGTAACTTCCCAATTTCTCCAAGGTCTTTGAGGTTGAATGTGATGCCTCTAGAGTAGGGATTAGTGGCGTTCTCAACTAGGAACGACATCCTATTGCTTATTTTAGCGAAAACTTGAATGATGCCAAACAATGATATTCAACATATGATAAGGAATTGCATGCAGTTATGCAAGCTCTATGTTATTGGCGGCATTACATGTTGCCTCAAGAATTTGTACTTTATTATGACCATGAAGTGCTAAATATCTCAATTCTCAAAAGCGGATGAACTCTGATATGGTTGTTGGGTTGAGTATTTACAAGCATATTCATTTGTCTTGAAACATCGAAATAGAGTAGAAAATCAAGCTACTGACTGATGCATTAAGTTGTCGTGTATCTCTTTTGGCTATTATGAGTGCTAAAGTAATTGGTTTTGAAAGACTCAAGGAGAAATATAAATTTTGTCATAACTTTAAAGATATTTTCTCGCCCTAAACAATGGACAATTTGATTACAATAATAACTTTCGTCTTTAGGAATGTTATCTTTTTAAGTCGAACAAGTTGTGTATTCCCCAAACTCCAGTTCGAGAGTTGATTGTTTAGGAAATTCATGCTGTATGATTAGCTGGTCATTTTGGGCGTGACAAAACAATCGAAGAAGTTGAACGACAATTCTATTGGCCTAATTTGAAAAAAAACAAGATGTTGGCAAGATAGTAAGTACCTGCAAAACTTGCCAGCTGGCAAAACAGAAACAACAAAACTCTAGTCTTTACACCCCATTTCCTGTCCCTAGCTGCCCTTGGCAAGATGCCAGTATAGACTTTGTTTTAAGACTTCCTCGCACTCCAAAGAGACAAGATTCTATTTTTGTTGTTGTTGACTGTTTTTAAAAAATGGCACACTTTGTACCTTGTAGTAAAACGTCTGACGCATCTAAAGTGAGAAGCTTATATTTCAATGAGATTGTAAAACTACATGGTCTTCATAAGACCATTGTTTCTGATAGAGATATTCGTTTTACGGGTCACTTTTGGAGAACTCTATGGTACATGACTAGTACCACGTAAAAATTTTTGACTGCTTATCATCCTTAAACATATGGCCAAACTGAAGTTGTTAATCAGAGTCTTGGTAATTTGTTAAGGTGTTTGGTCAAAGAAAATCTTAGAAATTTGGATTTGGTTCGTCCTACAACTCCAATTGCATCTAATAGTTCTGTAAATAGATCTTTAGGTATGAGTCCCTTTGAAGTTGTGCATGGTTTTAAACCTAGGAAACCTTTAGACCTCATCACTATGTCTCCGCATGCTAATGTGTCTATGACAGCTGAAATATTTGCACAACATCTTCATGATTTGCATGTAGAGATCAATAAAAAATTAGAAGCAAGTAATGCATCATATAAACTACGAGTTAATTTACATAAATGACATGTTGAATTTAATATTGGAGATTATTTTATGGTTCAGATTCGCCCTGAGCGTCGTTCATCCAGATCAGCTTCTAAATTCAAAGCTCATAGCGCTGGTCCTTTTACAATTTTAAAGCGAATTGGCCTAAATGCATATGTCGTTGATCTTCCATTTCATTTTGGTTATCTTTCTACTTTTAATGTTGAGGACTTAGTCACTTGTAAAGGTCATTTTAATCCTTCTGATGATCCTCTCCTGCCTCCATCTGTCCATTTTGATCATACGTCTCTTGATATTACTTCCCCAGTTTCCCCTGTCACAACTTATAAGAATAAAATTGATGTTATTCTAGATGAACATATTGTATTTACTAACAAATTGGAGGTTCAATGCTTCCTTGTACGTTGGGTGGGTCGGCCAGATAATGATTGCACTTGGATTTCTAGAGAGACACTTCAACACTTGGATCCAAATTTATTAGAGTTCTATCAGAGTCATCAGGATATTTGGTTACCTAATTCAGGGATACCCTTAGGAAGTTCCAGATCCAGTCCTCCAGTTGAACATGTTTATGGGCGTCTAAATCAGATTGCTCAATCGATTAACTTATGGTTGTGGCGATTGATCAGATTGTTTATTGGTGGATCTATTAACTCGTCCGGGTTGAGTTTTTCCCATCTCGAGAGTGTTGATGAAGACATTCCATGAACATTTTGTTCTTTTCTTGATGTTATTTGTTTTAACTATGTTATTTGTTTTTAATTATGTTTTGTAATTGAGTTTTATCCCTTAACAGATCCATTAATTCTAAGTTATTCCATTTAAACTCCATTATGTAACTTGTTTTGGTTGTTAATTTGGAATGATGATATTTGTAACTTCCCACTCATACTCCTAACTTCTTTCTTCTTCTTCCCTCCTCTAGTTTCTCCTCTCTTCCCTTCTCCTTTCTTCCCATTTTCTTAATCTTTCTTATTCATTGTTTTATTTCCAGATTCTCTCCACATAAAAAAGAAAGCAAAGAAAAAACATATTACTATTCACTTTTCATTGTGCATCTTCGGTGTTCGTCACTGTGACTCTTAACTAAAGGAGGTTTCTTAAATATAGGCTTTTCAATCAATTGGCTAATTACAAGAACCAAAAAACTCCTACCAGGTAAATATGTACAAGTTATATTTACTTCTTTTTTTTTTCAATAATTCAAAAAAGAAAAAAAATTAAAAGTTAAGATTATGTAAAAATAGTTAGATATTATCTATTTGTACTAATACATTATGATGGTTTATTTATACATTTATATACGTACTTTCTTACGATTTTCTTTTTAAAACTCAAAATAATCGTCATAATAATATAACTTTCCAAAACTTTTAATGAAACAATAATTTTTTTTTAGAGGAAATTAACATCAAAGACTATAGTTTGAAACCAGCAACATCGAAAATTCTATAGAAAATTTACAGATAATTAAAATCTTGAACTATAAAAAATGAACGATGCCGACCTCGCAATCATGTTTCTCTTCAAGACAGCAATAATAGACGTCCCTCAGCTAATAACGGATATCTCTCAGTCCACAACGAACGTCCCTCATCCAAATTAGGACCACTCTCGTTCAAAACGGACATCCCTCTTCCCAGATCGAAAGTCCCTCATCCTGAAATGGACGTTCATCGATTTGAGACTACGTCGTTCTACCCATAATGGACGTCCCTAGTCTCACAATGGACATCCTTCAACTTAAAACTACGTCATTCAGGTCGAAACAGATGTCCGTATTTGATTGAGGGACGTTCGTATTTGGAGGATTGCCAAAATCCATCATTTTGGGAAATGCCCTAAATCCATCTTTAGCATCTATTCCAAAAGAGGGACGTCCGTCCCTCGATCCATTGGACAGGATCGACATCCCTCGCGTGTTGTTGTTGTTTTGAAAGTCTCCGTTCGACATGAAACATGACTGGTTTAGGATTTACATGGTCTCTAAATTTTCGTCATGCTTTAACTTGTAAATAATGAATAATGTCAATTATAGGGTATGTGCTATTAATTTTCTTTTTTTTTTAAATACAATCAATTATTTTAGCCGCCAGATAATTTTTAAGTGCTGGTTGGGACCCACCATCCCCTGAATACAGATGAATCAACGGCATACAATTTTAATCATCACAGACAGCCATCAACGCCCGTCACTTTATCCTACCCATTGCTTTACAAGTTTCCCACCCGCGAGTCATAGCGGCTCGAGAGAAGAACGTATCTTTTTTGACACGTGGCAATCTAAATCAGGATCATGGATAATTGTCATGATCTGAAGGAGAGTACAAATTAAACTAACTCTCGCGAGTGGGTTATATTGCTTCTTGAGTTTGAAATTCCTGGTTTGTGGGAGTGGTTAATCATTTTCCCGCTTCTTTAGAAACGTCTCTGTTATTTCATTTGCAGATGTATAAAATTCAGATTTTCTTCCATCTCGATTAGGGCAATTGCAAGAGAGAGCGAAGGAGGAGAGATGGAGGAACCAGTTAAGGATCAACAGCTCAGTCCACTTGCTGGTCAATTTCTTTTCCGATCTCTGTTTTGTTTTTGTATATTTTTGTGTTTTTTTTCTGAGTTTTTTTTGTATTTGTACTGCAGGGAACTCTGGCAAACCGAAGCTACAGAGATACGCATTGCGATCGATGAGTAAATCTAAGGGGGATAAGACTCCGGTGGAGGATTTGTCCAGTTCATCTTCTTCCGCCTCAAAAAGGTGATCATTTAGTTTCCATTTGATTACTTATCAACTACTCAACATTTTGTTTCTATACTCGGCTGCTGTAAAAGAGATTGTGTGTGTTGGTTCATTGTTCTCTGGACTTCTCTGTTGTAGTTTCTTCGATTTGCAAAGTACTTTTTCTTCTTGGAATCAAGGTTTTACTAGTGCTTTTAACAAGTGTCTTACTATTTGTTTTCTTTAGTAGCGAAAAAAAGAAGGATCATATCTTTTATCATCACAATATCTGGAGTTATCAGTAGAATTTAGGATTTCAGACAATAAATGTGGCGGTTTCTGCCATTCAGTGCTAAAGTATTAAATGAGGAAATTCTGTTGGGAATTTCAGGGAAAGATCTGCTTCAAATGTGAGTAAAAGTATTGGCTTTCTTGATCTCCCTGGGAAAAACACGCCTGCCAAGCCACCTAGAAGGCTGTCTATTCCTGCTAAATCAAATGTTGGTTCCGTATTGAAACCTGTTGGCAGCAAAACCCCCATTTCCGAAGCTAGAGCATGGTCTGCCAGTCGACAAGGAAAGAGTGAAACGCCCGTCTCTGATGTTTCGAGATCAAGTCGAACTAGATTCAATATTTTATCTTCAGCATCATATTGGCTGTCACAGATTAAGCTTTCTGAGGGTGCTTCTAAGCATTCGGTTTCACTTGGGTTTTTTAAGCTCGCTGTGGAAGCAGGATGCGAGGTATACAATGTTATTTAAAGTTTCAATTTATTTTATTAGTTCAACATTCTTCCAGATGACTTGTAACTATAATTACCATGTTCGTTCAAGTACTAATCAAATTTCAGTTTTTAAATTTCTTTTAGTATTGGTTTGATCATATTTTGTTTTTTGTTTCTAATTGCATGTAATATCAAACTAGTCTCTTCAGCGAATGCGTGATGAACTTAAATCATATGTGCCGCGTCATAACCTCGATGAGCAAGCAGAACTTGTGAAAGAGTTGTTTGAAAGCTATAATCTGAATGGAAATTTTGAGCAGTTGCAAATATCAGAAACCTGCTCACAGGTGCCTGAAGAGGGAACTAGATCATCGGATGATGAAGTCCACAAGTCTTTCTCTACAGTAGGACAAAGGAAGCTTAAACCTAAATCCTTGAACACTGATAGAACTCACTTTTCTCCAGCGATTGAGTCAGCCAGGGAGGGTAGTCACCTGAATAGTTCTACTGCGACTAGGATCAGGGGATCCTGCAAAAAGGCTACAATTACAAAACCGGGTTTTGAAATTGGGGACAAAAAATCTGTGAAGAAGCACCAAAACCCAAGTAAGGAAGAACCTAATGAGGAAAGAGGGAAGATCAAGAAGCAAGGAAAGAAGCAAACCTCTGGCGAAGGCAAGTATTATGAGCTTATGTTGCGTACTCCATCGCTTGTGCATGAGTTATGTACTTTTTAATAGTCTTATGTGTTGTTTAATTGTAGATCCAGTGAGCCTTTGTCATGAAAATGATAAATTAGAATCAAACAAGGAAAATATGGTAAGTCATTTTTAAATCACCCGAAACTTGTGCATACTTTTTTTAATATTTTGTGTTACTAATTTTTGTCTTTTACTTGTTAGGATGGATGCTCCCCAAGTTGAAGAGACAAGGGTTAGGCAGACGTGAAACTTGTGCATCTTGAAAGCTGAATTGATGTGTGTTTTTTTGTTTTAATAGTTCTTCTGCTATGTATAAAATGTGTTTGATTTTAGGAGTGATGAATTCTGACATGTTTCTTCAATCTGTTTGGTCTATACTTTATTGTTTGTTTATATGTATATACACACACACACACTTGAGTGATGATTGATACCAACAAGTGGCATTGGCTATTGAAGACAAGTCTTGCCATAAAGATTGGAGTTTCGAATAAGTAATTTTGGTTGATTCTTGAAACTAAGTTTTCAAAATTTTCAACGCATCTTTAAAGCTGACGCCAAGAAAGATAGTTTTATTTTGAATGAGTAATGATTAAGCATCTTTTTTGACATGCTCATTGTGTTCATTTTTCTTGGTTTGTGATTATTCATTTAGTGCTTATGATGTTTTAAGATCCACCCTTTTGCTCCTTTTACTAAAGTTCAGATGTGGTTGCTGCTAAAACCACAATCTTCTATGTCAAATATGTATGAAATTTTGAGTGAATTTGAAAATGGAGTCTAAAGATGATGATGCAATGGTCAGATATCAAGCAAATTACCCCGATCTTATCCTCCATAACACCTTATGTCATGACTTTACTAGGGCCTTGATGTCAGAATGAGGAGCAATTCGACCCAAAAGTATGAGAATTTGATTGTCTAGATCTTAGACTAATTAATGGCTCGCAATGGAATACTTGAATTAAATTCCACATAAGTGATAATCATATGTAATTCAAACGAGATCTCTATCAATCTGTCAACCAACAATTGGTTGTATCATCATTCTAAGTAACATTCATATTATAGTAAGATGTGTAAGACGTACTATATATATATCGTAAAAACATGATATAACCAATGTCATATCGGCTCGGTGAGTCGAACTTTTTCAAGCTCGCCTTGACTGGCTTGTTTGTCACATCTACCTTTAAATGTACTCTATCTGTTTGTATAAATATCGATATGAAAGTTTTATCGATAAAAGTAAGTTGCTCGACTAACATCTATCATTCAAAGTGAACTTTTTTATTCTCTACCTGGTTATTTTACGTAAATCTCATTGTTAACTAGACTAATTAACTCGACGTTGGTCATTAAAATATAAATTCAGCAAAATATGATATTTGCGTATATTTTTTTAGTCAATAGTTTCTTGAACATAATTGAAAATGCTTATTATATATATGTTATGTGAGTCTGTTGTATATGTAGTATTCGATGAAAAATTAAGAAATGTTACAAAATCCATATAATCAAAGTACTAATGAAAAAAACATTTACATATGGACGTTGTTCCATTCCCTCATCACTTCTTTATTTTCTCTCTCTTTCTTTTCTCTTTCCCTCTTTCTTTGATTCTTTTTTTTTTTCTTGTATAAATACTACATTTTTCTTTCATTTTTTTCACCATAAATTCTTTCAATATCTTAATATCTTACTTTTCAATTTGTAATACTCTATTAATAATATATAATATTAAATATTTGTAATGATATTCGTGTGATATACTTTTTTATTGGATCGTCTCAAATAATTTTTTTTTCTCAATACATGCCATTTTATACATTAATTAAATGACTAAGTATTATATTTTGACATTATAATAATAAATAATTATTATAATTTTAATAATTAAACTTTTAAAAAATATACATTATATTGATATAAGTTAAAAATATTTCTGTATGTTCGGTTCGTTAGACTTGACTTGTTAGACTCGTTCATTCGGCTCAGCTTAGTTCATTTAACTTGTGGCTCGCGAGTCGTCTTGAGTTCAATTTTTTTTTTGAGTGAGTTCGTTAGGCTAGACTCGTTGGGCTCGTTATGCTCATTTAACTCGCTAGGGTCGGTCAGCATAAATTTTTCAGCTCGGCTCAGCTCGATTTGCTCGTTTGTCCGGCTCGTTAGGCTTAGTTTGTTGGACTCGCTAGTCTTGTTAGGCTTGGCTTGTTGAACTCGCTGGGCTCGGTGAGCCAGAATTTTTCAGGCTTGGCTGGGCTCGGCCGACTCGTTTGCCACCTCTACACCCATGAAATATTGTGAAAAAGTCTTAAAAATGTTCAAAAACACTACAATGCCTACATGGAATAGGCACCTCAACTCGAGGGATTAGTGCCATGGTGCCACTTGTTCACGTGGCAAGTCTGTGTTGCTCTCATTTATGACAGTGGTGTGTGATTTTGGGTAAGGCCAAAGTGCTGCGACACTGATCGTCAATGTGCCTCAGTGTTGGCAAGAACAAACGTAGTGCCACGACAACTGTTAGAGTTTGGTGTGACCTGAATTCTATTAGAACAAGCCAATGAGCTTGTATTGTAGATCTCATTTAGAGTTTTGTTTTCTTTATAAATTCATGTAAGTTGGAGCCGCAAAACTCGCGATTGTATTTGATCTTCACATATTGATATTATACTCTGCCCGTGATTTTCTTTTTCAAAAGGGGCTGTCCACCTAATCCCTGATGTCCCACATTATATATTTCTTTTTCTAGTTATCGTTTGATTTCTAGTAAGTGCTATTAGAGCTTTGGTTTCAAGAGTTCATGTTTCCAAGCGTGTCAAAGCAAGTTCTCTCTGGTTGTTTCGCATCAAACAAGGTTTCCGTAATTTTTTCAAAAAATAAATATTTTGAGAAAAAGAAAAAAGAAAAATTATTCCCTCTACCAATTGTTTTTTTCTTGAAGACTAGTTATTCTCTGTCACACATAAATAGCCACCACCAATGTGATTCGTTTAGCCACCTATTCTCCCATTAAAGATCGACGTCTTTCGGTCGACTATTAGCAATCTCCAAAAAGTGCTCTTCTTCTGCAAGTTGTCTTTTTTTGTGGAGAAGAAATACATTAGCTCGACCTTCCATTTTACAAAAATCGATTTGGTTATGCAAAGTTGAAGACTTTTCATCTTCCATGAGTGCTTCCTCTAAGGCCATGAGATTTTCACTTTGAGGAGGAGTTTCTTCCTCCTTAGTTGCTACCATTAAACCATCTATATTCTCTCTATGTTCATCTTTGAGAATTTCCACTTGTAAACACTCTTTCTCAACTACCCGGAAACAATTTTCTTCAACCACTTGAGTATCCATCACGAATAGTGGCCCTTCGGGAGCATAAATAGTCTCTACTTCCAAGTTATCTTCTTCATTAGTGGCTGCCAAGGAGTCAACTTGGCTTCTCTGATCAATCAAAAATTCCTTTATAATAATATCTTTTTGATTTGGCCATTTCGAAGCATTGTACCCAATTTCAAGACACTCGGAGCATCGGATGTCTTTAGCCTTTAGCCAAGATGTATCAAATTTTTTTCTCATAATCTTTTCATCATTTTCCAAGTAATAAGATCATCTTCCCCATCAATTTGACGCTGAGCTTTTAAGTTATTCCACCAAGATTAGCATAACCAACAAATGACGAGGAGGCTAGTTTCACTTTACCTTTATCCGAAAATTCGTGATCATCAAATATGCTTTCAACTTCTTCCAACCAATCCACACATGCAATGTCATTGTTGAATCCTCTAAATGGAGGGATGGATAAATCCACAATCTTAAAATCATTCTTTTTATGAGATCTTCTTCTCGAATTTGGAAGTTCTTCCATAACGCTTTCTCTCGCACCCCAATCATACAAGTTTTTACTTTGACCCCTTGACTCGATTGATGTGTTGAATTTTTCCTTTGGTTTAGGAGTCCTAGGGCCCTTCACATGCCTACCAGAACATTTCTCTAGACTTTCTTGAAGCCTAAGAATCATGTCAAACAACTCCCGCTTAGTAGGCTCGGTTTGCTCATGAGTTCCCTCGGGTGGTGGTGCACTTGTATTATTTCTCATCTCTCTAGGGTTGTGATATCGAGCCCCACTTTTAGTACTCATAATAACCCTCTTAAATCACAATAATACAGTAAAAAACCGTGAGCCAAGACTCTGATACCAAATGACAGGTTCCAAGAAACACTTAGAAGCCTTAGTGAAATCTGTCCCGAGAAATAACAATAATCGACCTAGCAGTAATAACTTGAATAAAACTCCAAATCTGTATATGAGCTAAAGCGGAACCTTGGAGGACTTAAACTCAATATAATCAAGAAGATTGTATAAAAAATTCAACTCAAAAAACGTTCTCGAATAGGAGATCTATCAATTTCAATAACCACTTGAAAACTGTTTCTAGCAGAACAGATTTAGCAGTGCAGATCAGAAACGCAATAACTTGAGCTACAAATACTGAACGACGCCCAAATTTGGAGAATAACTTCCTGACTTAACCCTGAACAAATCATTAGAAGACCTCAAATAGAGACGGTCGTCATAAGAGCCTCAAACAGATGCTCTAATCAGCGATAGTAACATTCAATAAAAATCAAAGATTCAGCAGCTCAACATTAATCCGAAAATTATCACCTTTAATTCAATAATTCCCACAAGAGTTTCTCCAGCAACCAACATATATCAGACCTCCATAACATAAGTTAATCAATCAGAAGAATAGTTCTTAATAGCCTCACGAAAAATAAGAAAGAAACAATGGAGTTTCGCGGACCTCCTAAGTGAGAGGGCGATTTTTAGGGTTGGCCGAAAACCAACATTCTCCAAGGTTGGATAGTTCTCTTGCCTCCACACGACAATCCTACCTTGAAGATGAAGATTGGAAGAGGCAATATCCCAATGATGCAAGGTTGAGAAGCTTCAAGAGGCACCTTGCTTGGGTGGTGGATGAATTGGCGCAAATGGGAGGTGGGGCCGCGGCTAGGCTTCAAGGAGCACTCCAAATTTCTTCAATTCAAAATTCGTTTCATTTGCAGCAAAGAGGGGTTTTTAAAACCCTAAGAATTCATACACCAAAGGAAAAAAAAGACTAAAATAACCCTAATTACAAAATGACCTAAACAGCCCTTTAACAATAACAAAACAATAAATCCGATTTTGAAAATCAGTCTCTGAAAAAGGGATATTAGATATAGTAAACCAAACCCAAATAAGACGCCCAATATTTCCTTGGAAAGCTTTGTATGTTGGCTGCATTTGATATGAAGGACTAAAGTTGAAACGACACCGTCTCGGTTGTCAAAATAGCACTTGATCATCTGCTGCTCAGATTCTAGGCGGATTTGGACAGCTCCTAATATTCTTCTATGATTGCATGATATCCACTAGTCCAAATACACCAAATCCTCTCTGTGACATTAAATAAAGCTTTCCTACAATTTGGATAGAAAATTAAAACCTACAAAACAAATAAAAAGTTAGAAATAAAGGTGCCCCGGGCACGGCTCAGGCGATAGGAACTTGAGGCACATCACATGAATTCTATTAGAACAAGCCAGTGAGCTTGTATTGTAGATCTCATTTAGAGTTTTGTTTTCTTTATAAATTCATGTAAGTTGGAGCCGCAAAACTCGCGATTGTATTTGATCTTCACATATTGATATTATACTCTGCCCGTAATTTTCTTTTCCAAAAGGGGCTGTCCACCTAATCCCTGATGTCCCACATTATATATTTCTTTTTCTAGTTATCGTTTGATTTCTAGTAAGTGCTATTAGAGCTTTGGTTTCAAGAGTTCATGTTTCCAAGCGTGTCAAAGCAAGTTCTCTCTGGTTGTTTCGCATCAAACAAGGTTTCTGCAATTTTTTCAAAAAATAAATATTTTGAGAAAAAGAAAAAAGAAAAACTATTCCCTCTACCATTTGTTTTTTTCTTGAAGACTAGTTATTCTCTGTCACACATAAATAGCCACTACCAATGTGATTAGTTTAGCCACCTATTCTCCCATTAAAGATCGACGTCTTTCGGTCGACTATTAGCAATCTCCATAAAGTGCTCTTCTTCTGCAAGTTGTCTTTTTTTGTGGAGAAGAAATACATTAGCTCGACCTTGGTGATTTTGATCAAAATTTTGTTTCGAAAGTTTTGATTTTTAACGTCAATTTTAAGTTTCATTTGAAAAGTTATGATTTTGAGCAAAATTTTGTTCCCAAAGTTTTAATTTTTAGTGTCAATTTTAAGTTTCATTTGAAAAGTTATGATTTTTCCAACAATATCTGAATTTTTGGGATTAGTTTAAGTCAAAAATTCCAACTTCGTTTGAATTTTGGTTAAAAACTTAAACTTTAATCGTTTGAGATTTTTTGGGGAGATTTGTTAATTTTTGGATGAATTTTATTTGGGTCTGATTTGTTATCGCAGAAATATTTTGAATTTCTTAGAATATCTTTTAAAATTGTGTGACATTAGTGATTTTCCGCTTCAATATTTTAGGTGTGAATATTTTATTAAAGTCAGTTATTTTTTGGTTAGATATTTTGTTAAAAAATACGTTTTTGGGGGGATTAAATTTTTGAAGTATATCTTCTACTTTTTGCTCGATATTCGATATTTCGTTATGAGAGGATAACAATATTGGAATAACAAAGTTTTTTGAATGACAGATTTGAGATGACAGGTCAAGATGCGAAATATACTCGCCCATATTTGGATGACGCTTTGTGAGATTTAAAGATGTTATCATCGTGGTTTACGTGTTTCTTAAACTTGATCAGTATTAGTTGCTGAATTTTCCTTTGAAGACTCTTATAATTTGGCGATCTATATATTTATTTGGGACGGGTAGGTAGGCCCTCATGGCTGATGCTTTTTAAGGGTGTGGAAGATGAAGTTTTGAAGATTTGAAAATTCATTTTGTAACGCCACAACGTAAAACTTTTTTCTTGTCATTTTTTTAAAATCCATCATATCAAAATCGTGCCTTTAAAAAAATACAGCAGAATTCTTAAAGAATCATATTTAAAAAGCTGAAACCAACATAAAATGAACACAAATATTCGCAAAATATTTTAGGAAAATTAACAAATCAACCATTGTACTTTGTGATAAATGACAAGTCAACCATTAACGTATTTTTGCTAACAACTTAACCACTAAATTATGGAAAATAGACGTCGAAAACATCATTGTCATGTTTGCCGTTAAACATTTAAATTTCGTTCCGCGGTGGAACGCCACATGTTCCTCCGCGGAATGTTACATGTTCCTCTGCGAAACGTCAGTAATAAATATGAAGCTGTTTGTTTGTTGTAGCTCCGCGGAACGTCATACATTCATTTGCAGAATGTTGTACATTCCTTTGCGGAACGTTGACATTTTGCGGCGAAACGTTGACGTTTTGCGGCGGAACGCTTTCTGCCGCAGAACTTCATTACTAATTAAAATTTATCATTGATTGTCGTTCCCTTGCGCAGAACGTTCTACTTTCTGCCGCAAAAAGTTGGCATTCTGCCACGAAACATCATAATTCATGGGCGAAACGTCATACAACCTCTGGCTTTTATAAATTCACACTACACTCATCGCGATTTCCTCAGCAATTTTCTCAGCGATTATCAAACCCTAGAGCTTTCTGAGAGCTGAAGTGTACCAAGAAGTATGTGCCTCAACGACCACCACCAGCAGAATGCACTTTCGCTGGTATGTGTTTTGACAAGAAGTATAGTTCTTTGAATCAAATTAGAGAAGAAATCGTGAATCATGCGTTGAAGAATGAGTACGAGATAAAATTCACTCACTGTGACTCTCATGGTTGAGGGTTGCTTGTCATGAAGGATGCACATGACAGATGCACACCTAAAAAATGCAAGGTGAAGTGGTGCAAATAAAGAGCTATAACGGACGTTCACACTTGCTCAAGAAAAATGGAAAGTCGTCATGTCTCTAGCAAATGGGTGGCAATGCATTACTTGGATATATTTAAAAGTTAGGCCGATTGGGACATTCTTTCCATAATTGAGATAGTCATGAAGAATTTTAACGTGAACATTACACTCAGCCTTGCTAGAAGGCAAGAAATGCGGCCTAAAAAATGAATGAAAGGGATGACAATGAGCAATACAAACTTATATAGTCATACGACGAGGAGATTTGGAGGTCTAATCCTGAAAGCTCCCTGTGTGTTCAGTTAGAGAGGATTGATCTTTCTCACAGTCCAACATTGATAAGGATGTACATGTGTTTGGTTGCATATAAGATGGGGTTGTTGAACTGTGGTAGACTCGTTATTTGTTTAGATGGTTGCCACTTGAAGGAATCGACTCCCGGCCAGCTGCTCACTGCTGTTACCATCAACGGAAATGATGAAATTTATCTGATTGCTGTAGTAGTGGTTGTAGTAAAATGTAGGGATTATTGGAGTTGGAATTTGGAATTATTGCTCGATGATCTAAACACCCTGTCCGGCAATGGGTGGACAATCATTTCTAACTAAAAAAATGTATAATTGATTGCTTTTGCCATCTATGTTTATGTTATGCATTGTGTACATATGTTCGACTCAGACTGTTAATTTTTGTAGGGACTAGTGACAACTGTTAGAGAGTTTGCAGGGTCAGCGGAGCATCGTTTTTGCATCTGACACCTATATGCAAATTTTCAAAAACAATTTAAAAGCAAGTTGTTCAATGATAAAATGTGGGGCGTTTCTAGGACCACAACATCACCGCAAATGCTTCCACGGGTACTTTCCTTTTTGCAACACCTAACTTAAACATTTTTTGTCCAACCTCATTCTACACCCAGCCTAATATTTCCATAAAATAGAATCATTCGTGCATATCATACCTTACACTTTCCAATTTCCTTTATGTGCCAATTTTTCTCAACTCCTTAATTTATTTAGTAAATCTTATATTTTTATAATATCTTGCCCTCCAACTTCCATAATCTCATTACTTGCCTCAATAAAATAAATTTTATATTTTATTACAAAATTATTCATTACTACACTACATAAATTTTCTATTGTGCCATTACTCATCCTTCTCATTTTCCAAAATGCCACAGCACACATGAAGTTACTCATAAAAATTTCCAGGTTGTTACAAATTCCTTGCATCAAAATTTATTTTAAGATGAAGATTATCAGAATTTAGAGTTTTGAATTTATTTTTTTGGGTCATATCTATTGAAAAGAAGCACCCAACTAACCAATATGAACATAATAAACCAAACAACACAAACGAATCAACAAATCAAAACCAAAATTTAATGTGGTTCGGACCATTTGTCCTACATCCACATATGCAACAAGAGAACCTTTTATTAAGAAGAACTATCTAAGAAAATTACAACAAAATACCAAGATAGAATGAAACAAAATAGCACTCCAACAACTTCTCTCGAATAACCCCAAAGAAGAAAGAAACCTTATCTTGCTTCACGATTATGCTTCCATCTTCAATGATCTCTTAAATGAAATACAATCGTACATCACTGTACTTAGTTCTTTCATGAAATGTTGGATTTCTCATAAGATGAATTAAACGAGAATAATCCAGAAAATTAAAGAAAAAGAAAAACCCAGAGTACCGAAGATTGTCTGCTTTCAGTTTCATTCAGTGAGTGGAATGAGATGTAGAGGTTGTCTTCTTGAAGTCGATCTTGTCAACCTTAACCTCTCCGTCGACAAGTTCATAAACGTAGACCACAACTCGGAGGCCATCAATGTCCATGAGGATAAAGCTCGGGTTGACTTCATAGGTGATGCTACTGTAGGCGCCGGTTGCAGATCCGGGGTTAATAACGACTCCTCCCTCGTGTTTGTAAGCCGTAAATTGATGGGTGTGACCCGTCACAAGAATGTCGACGTCCAGCTGCCTTTGCAGCATGGCAAGTGAATCAAGGTCTCCCCATGGAATAACCTTCAACATAAACAATTCAAAGATTTTACGATTAAGAGATTCTATAATTCACTCCATCTTTTCGATTCAACACATTGCAATCAAATATCACTCGTATAAATTTTGTTCAAAAATTGATCGTACGGTAAACCGGTTCAACGCCAACCCTTTTTGTTGTTTCGTTCTTACAAGATTGTCGATCGGGAAATGAGGTCTAAGCAAAATCAACATGCCCAAACCAATTTGATAATTATTCTCTGTAATTATTTCACTTTCCATTTTGATTTTGAAACAAATATTTAGCTGCACTAGAAACCATGATATCACGTGGAGATCAAGCATAATGCTCATAGCCAAGGGAAAACTGCAAATTCTAGAGGGAAGAGTTGACTGTAACAAAACCTGGTGTCCATGGCACAATCCCAACTTAAATTGGCCAATCGTCAGAGTTTTTGACTCTGGATATCGCGTATCTTCATCATATTCACCTCGTGCTATGTGCAAATCAGGACATATCGTCTTCAAGTAGTCATGCACTTCCTGAAAATACCATTCATAAAATTAGCTTCACAAATCTTCAACAAGTACTGTGAAAACTTATTTGCCAAACATAAGCTATTTACAATCTAGCCTAAATTCCGCTCCGAAACTGAAATGGTTTGTCTATACTCAACCAAAGTGATGTCGATAGAACTACGAATAGTAAACTCGTTAAACAACGAAATATGATTTCGATTTATAAAATTTATCATATGCACACAGATCTCAGAAGAGGCAAACAAATATCCTTCAGAAACAAAAAGATGAAGAGGTGGAATATAAAAGTTGAAATTTTGCAGATGTTGATTAGAAAGGAAGAAAGCTTGGTCATTTAACCATAACAGGAATTACTCAGCAATAGGCTTAAAGTGATGGTAATTTACTTAACAACATATATTAATCATTGTTCATGCAGATATTATAATCCATCCAAGAACTACCAATCAAACTTGATTACTAGATAATCAGAATGAAGTAAATAACTCAAAAGCAAAAAAGATCACTCCTTCAAGAAGACCGGCTTCTACGTTTCGTTGAAGATAAAAGATAGTTGAAAAACTTTAAATTTTTTGCCATAACTTAATGAGAACAATGATGAGGCTGTTTCTGGTTTTCCAAACTAAAAAGCTCCAATGAGCATGGTCAAAATCTTCATTTAAAATCAGAAATTAAGAATGAGTTATGGCCATTCAAATCATCCCGATAAGCAGCAGGACAGCTGGAATACAAGGAATTTATCTTACCCTCATTTTAGGTCGCAGACATAAAGAGTAGAATCCATTTAAAACCACAAAAGCAGCTTATAAACGAACTCACAGAGAATTAAAAGAAGAAAAAAATGAATGAAATTAACATACTTTGATACAAAGATTGCCAGTGCAAATGATGTGCTGAATTTTGCCAGGAACAAGCATGGACTTAAACTTCGCGGGCAGATCAGGAGCTCTATGGGGAATATGCAAATCCCCCAAAGCCAAAACCAGCACCATTTTATCTCAGAGCCCACTTCCTAAATCTGCAATAGAATTCAACACCCACGCACCCAATCGCCCATACTACTCATCAAATCAAAGACTGCTTCTTGGCTTACCAAATTCAAAAAAAAAATTAAAATTAAAATCGACGCTAACCATCATTACTGTAATCTTCATTTCAAGAACAACATACAAAGAGAAAAAAGAGGGATTCCATGCTCGTACCGCATGGATCAATCGATTTGATCAAGCTAGCAATTGCCTACAAATTGCCTTCCCGTCGACCGTCGTATTCGCTTAAACAGCTGAAATGAAATGACGTCGCTTAAAGTTCATACTAACCAAAATNCTTGCTGATCGAGTACACATAGAGATTGAGATATTCGGTGGGGATTTCAGGTAGTGGTCGAAAATTGAAAAGGAGAGAGGAATAGAACTTTAGCATTTACAAGGAGGAGAAGAGTGATGGAGGAGGAAAAGAGAAGGAAATTCCTTCTGCGGTTGTGACACTTCTTTCAAATCGGGGAGAGTTTCCTTTCATTTATTTTGTTTCCTAAATAGAAAATAAGGTTAACAAAAAATGTGATAAAATTTTATTAGATATTACAGTTAGGACTTAATTGAAACTTGACACTTTTATTTTGGACTTATATTATCACTTTATTTTAATGTTACTGTTGGATTTTGGGTTTAGCCCAGTTGGTTTGAAGTTTTGTTTAAATCTTTTGTTGTCTAAATAATTTATAAGTAAAAAGGTCATACGATTGAGTTCGTTTGTGGGTCAGGTCATTTTCCGTTATGTCTTGGTCTCTTTTGGAACGTAAGGTATAGTTTACATCTTAACAAATGTGTCGTGAACAATTTATCATATTCCTATAAATTTTTCATTAAATAATGGGAAAATGAGAAAGCAACCATCATCCTTTATTGTTAGTGACAAACCAACCATCATTTTTTTTTTGCTAACAAATTAACTACCGAACTATGAAAAAATGATGCCGCTAACTAGGGATGTGCAAACTGAACCGAAACCAAAGAACCGAACTGGAATTGTCGATTTCGAGGCTGTTTGGTTCGGTTTTGCACATACAATAACTGAATTTTGGTTATGTTTATGAAGAATGGAAATTCTCGGTCCAGTTTTCGGTTCTAGCTTCTCAGAACTGAACAGCGAGCTGTAATTAGGGCTTCCCATAATCTTATTCGGCACGTTTGCTACAGACTCTCGAGTCTCGATTAGATTCCCGAACGCTCCCCTCCCGATGGCCGACTCCACGTTTCTGCTGCAACTCTCCCAAATGGCGAACATTTTGTTTCTCTTCGTCTTCAGTTCGTTTTTCGTCTTCGTCTTCGTCTTCGTCTGCGTTTTCCGAACGAAGACAGTTCGTTTGCGTCAAGAAAGCTCGGTTCATCCGCGTCTTCGGTTCATCTGCATCGAGAGAGCTCGGTTCATCTGCTCCATTCGCAGTTCACAAACTCACATTCACAGCTGTCGAGTGCCGAAGCCTGCAACTGTATAGGTCCAACTGAGGGTAAGTAAGATCAACTTCAATATTGCTAATGTTATCGAGTTTCCTTGATTTTTCAAATGATTTTGCTGTGTTACTGTTTTCGTATGCCTAGTTGTGTTTGGATTGTTTGAGTTTCTGATTCTGTTGAATACCTAGTCATGATTGTTGATTCAGTTTTGATTTTGCTTGGTATTTATTTATTGATTTCTCCTGGTTGCTGTGTTTACTGTTTTGGACTGCCTGGTTGTGGTTGGATTATTTGAGTTTCTGATTCTGTTGAATACCTAGTCATGACTGTTGATTCAATTTTGATTATGCTTGGTATTAAATTATTGGCTAAAATTGATTCTGAAATGTTTCAAATTGTTGAAAATGTAAAGAATGGAAAGCTTTAATGAAACTGTAAATAGTCCTTCTGTTAACTCTATTACTGGTCAAACGAATAGAAAAAAAATCAGATGTTTGGAATCATTTTACTATGATAGAAAACACTGATATTAATAACCCTAGAGCAAAATGTAATCATTGTTTACAGACATATGCATGTCATCCAACGAAAAATGGTACTTCAAACTTGAAAAAACATATTAATTGTTGTAGAAAATTGTTGGCAAGTGTAGATGTAAAGCAAAAGACTTTAAGTTTCCAAAATATAGATAATATGGGATCAACTTCCAATTTTTCATCTTTTAGTAGTGCAACTTGCCGAGAATTAGTGGCAAAAATGATTGTTATTGATGAAATGCCTTTCAAGTTTGTTGAAGGAGAAAGTTTTAGAGCGTTGTTTCAATATGTGCAACCGAAATTTGTTGTACCCTCTAGAACTACGATTGCACGAGAATATTGTTGGAATGTATGAGAAATAAAAAAACAAAGTTGAACGAATACTTTAAAAACACATCTCAACGAGTATGACTACGGATACATGGAATTCAATTCAAAATTTGAATTATATGGTTTTAACTGCGCATTATGTTGATAGTGATTGGAATCTGCATAAGAAGATTATCAATTTTTGTTTGATAGCAAATCATAAAGGTGAAACGATTGGTAAAGAAGTAAAAAAATGTTTATTTGAATGGGGGATTGAAAATGTTTTGATAATCACAGTGGATAATGCTTCTTCGAATGATGTGGTCATTTCATATTTGATTAAAAGTATTCGAAATTGGAATGGATTAGTTTTGAATGGGGAATACATGCATATGTGATGTTTTGCGTATATTTTGAATTTGATAGTATGTGATGGTTTAAAAGACCATCACAAATCTATCACGAGAGTACGTCGAGCTGTGAAGTACGTTCGATCTTTGCCTGCAAAACTACAAAATTTTAAGAAATGTGTTGAAAATGTTAAAATTGTGTGCAGAAGTAATGTTTCTATTGATGTGTCTACCAGATGGAATTCTATATATTTGATGTTGGAAAACATAGAAAAATTTGAAAAAGCTTTTAAGAAATTAGAGGAAACTGATGTTCATTACTTGCTGATTTGGGTGGAGAAAGATCTCCCACGATAGAAGATTGGGGTAATATTCGAGAAATTGTCAGATTTTTAAAGATTTTTTATGATGTGACTATAAATATTTCAACCTCATTGCATATTACTTCAAATATTTATGTTAGTGAAGTATCTAACTTGAAAATGATTATCCAAGCGTATGCTGAATGTGATAATCCATTATTGAGGAGAATGACTATTGGAATACAAGAAAAGTTTGATAAATATTGGGGAAGCCGTGATAAAATGAATTTGTTAATGTATGTTGCAGTTGTATTAGATCTTAGATGTAAAACAAAGTTTTTGAAACATTGTCTTTCTATGGTAATGGATAATGATAAAACAAATGATTTTATCAACCAAGTACAACTAGTAATTGAAAGATTATATCTCGAGTATAGAGGTAATTCGGAATTTGAAAATTTAGAAGAAAATTATAGTACTATAAGTGTACCAACAACATCTATAATCTTGAGACAAAAAGAGCAGTTTGACCCACAACAAGAACAAGATATATGAGACGTTTTTTAGTCGCCATGAAGAACAAGATTTTTTAAATATTTGAACAAAACTTGATCAATATTTATATGAAGCGTTGGAAAAGTTTTCAGACAAACAAGACATTCTCATATGGTAGAAATTAAATTCGTTGAAATTTCCAATTTTAAGCAAATTGGCAAGAAATATATTGGTTATTCTCATTTCTCCTGTTGCATCGGAGTCAACTTTTAGTAGTGGAGGACGGGTACTTGATTCATTTCGTAGTTCTTTGTCCCCAAAGATTGTTGAGGTGCTAATATGCACTCAAAGCTGGATTCGATTATCAAAATATCAACCAATCATGATGCAATCCAAAGACCCAATAAAAGTTACAGAGATATGGCTACATCAAAGTTTGAAAAGCCAACTAAGTCTAATGATCCATTGCAAGGAATTGGAGGTCCAATGACTAGAGCACGGAGCAAGCAAATGAAGCAAGGTATGTATGGATTAATCATGGAAATTCAAGAGGAGGCTATCCAAAAAGTTTCGAACACATTTCCAAAACCAATTAATATTCTAAATAGAAATGGAGAGGAATTTGAATTGGACATGGAAGATTGAAGCCCTTCAAGTACTTTTGGACTAAAAAACACAACCTTTTGAAGTCTTGGGCTTTTGTCAAGCTTTGGGTTAGCCACTTTGGGTTAAGGCTCAATTATTTGAGTGTTTTAAATTGTATTTAAAACCTCACCCAAGTGGATGTATGAAAATTTGACTTCTTAGGCTAGTTTGTCTTTTTATTTAACCTAAAAGTCTTTATTAGGTTGTTGGGCTACTTTCCATTTCACCTAAAAGTCTTTATTAGGTTGTTGGTTTGTCTTCTATCAAATATCTTAGCCTATTTAAACCCTTTGTATCTTCTCTTTTGAGAACAACTTAGATGAATGGAAATTGTGCTTATGCTTTGAAATTCTCTTTTTGATTTCTTTACGAAGAACTTGGTATTCTCAAACATTCTTCTTGAAAGATCAAGCTTTCATAGCTTTGGTTCAACCAACCAATTTGGTTAGGGTCAAGCTACTCTTCTTGATAACTTTGGTTCAACCAACGAGTTTGGTTTGGGTTAAGTTACTCTTATTTCTTGATTCGTAAGACGATCCTTTTTAACGTTCCGCGTTGTTGTTGGGTCTAGGGTTCGTTAATACCCTATCTTCGCATCAAATCAACTTTAATGATGGTCTGGATGAACCATGTATCTTTTATATTGATAGTGTTTTTTCTTTATATTTATTTTATTAATTACTATATTTTATAAATTTGTTTTGAATTTATATTTTTTAGAGATTATACAAATTAATGAAGCTGATGAAGTGAATTAGTCAGAATTTAATAGTGATGACAACGTATAACAAGGTATTTATATTTTTATTCATATTGAACCATATTATCATGTCAATATCATTTTTATTTACTTGTGATGTTATAACATTCCAATATTCAATTGATTAATATTTTTGAGATGCAGGGACTTAGAAATAACTAACTTAATTGAGTATTTATATTTTAATTCATTTTTATTTTTTTATAATTATTTTTTTTCAACTAATTACTTTAAACTTATATAATATTTATTTTTTTGCAGTTTATAATCAGAAATCTGAAGATACTGGACATTGGACAAAAGAATTGGACATTACGAAATGTAAGGATAATTTTTTTTTGTTGATAAATCTGAAGTTTTACAATTTTTTTTTTCTGATTTTTTTTTTGTTTTGTAACTTTACTTTTTAGGTTTTTATACTTGTTTTTTCATTTTATATATTTGTTAGTTTATTTAGGGTTGTTTCATTTATAGGGTAATGTGTGGATAATATAATTAATTATGATTTTTTTTTTGCATTTTTAATTTTTATAAAATTTTATTATAATATTAAAAAAAATTAAATCTGGTTCCGAACTGAAACTGGAATCGAATTTTTGGTTCGGTTCCGGTTTAGTACCAGTTTCCCATATGATCGGTTCGGTTCAGTTCCACTTCGAAACCGAACTGAATCGGACCATGAACACCCCTACCGCTAACATCGCTATCACATTTGGCGTTAAACGCTTTAACGACGAACCGCGGCGGATTGACGAGGAACTGCAGCGGCTAGACAAAAAATCGCAGCGATTTGACTCAAAACCGATGCAGCTTGACGAAAAACAGCAACTGTTTGATGCAAAATCGAGGTGGTTTGATGACGAACTGCTGCGATTCGTCGTCAAGAAGGAAATTCTTTTCTTTCATGTATCGCAACGGTGAATTTTTGCACATCGATAATTCTCTTAATTTTCAACGGTTTTGGACGTTGGAGGACTCATTTTCCATAATTTTTTCGTGATGCACAAGTAGAAGAGATCTGTTCTGGCATTTGGTGCTTATCAGAGCAGATTCGGGCTGGAAAACGTGCGGAGCTTCGCGGTTTTGAATTGTGTAAGAAAAATTGGAGGACTTAGAAGCATTTTTAGGCCGCAAAAGTGGGACAAGCTGAATTTGGCATCTTGCCAGCGCGTAGGTCTCGGAAAGTTATGCAAAATCAAAAAAAAATTCTTCCAAATTGGTCAACTGAGCACAAAGTTATGGTCTTCCAAAGTTTTCAAGTAAACGATCTCATTTTTTCCTGCTCGAATCTGCTCTGATATGCACTGAATGACAAAACATATCTCTCCTACCTGTGCATCACGAAAAAAATGATGGAAAAAGAGTCCTCAAGCGTCAAAAACCGTTGAAAATTGAGAGAATTATCGATATGCAAATATTCACTGTCGCAGTACGTGAAAGAAGAGAATTTTCTTCTTAACGACGAACCGGCGCGGTTTGTCATCATACCGTCGCGGTTCCCTGTCAAGCCGCACCAGGTCGTCGTCAAGCAACTGAGGTTTGTCGACAAACCGCGGCGGTGTGGCAACAAACCGCGGTGGTTCCTCGTCAAGCCACCGCGGTTCGTCTGCAAATAAAATAAATTTATTGTCTTCTTCGTACAAAAACTCAGACAAACTGTGATTCTCCCATAGACTATAAATCATCCAAAAACTAAAATATTAACATTATTTTACAAAGTCTTCTAAATTATAAAACCCGAAATCTTCTAAATCCATTCTTTTACAAAATCTAAAATCTTCTAAATCCATTTTCCGTGGATATTAACTCTTTTTTACTGAAAATCTATTCTAAAATTACGTGTTCTTTTCGTTTCTTTCCATTTTTTTCTATGAGTATTTATTCTTTTAAACTGTGATTTTTATAAAGTTAACGTAATTTTCAGAAAATTATCGGTGATCTTCGTGATTTTTAAAATTTAGTGGTTAAATTATTATAAAAAAAAAATACAAACAAAAAAGAAAGGTGGAAGATGATTAGTTTATCATTAATAATAAAAGAGGATGATGGTTGCTTTGTTCTTTTTTCCCTTAAATAATTCATAACTGCTGAGTTTTTTTCTCAAAAATACTCCCAACTAGAACTTAAATTATTGGGTAAATAACACTGCAAACCCTATAGTTCTAAGTCAATAACAAGTCAAATCTTGGAGATTTTTTTTTAACAACTAAAACCCTAAACTATGAAAAATTATCGTCGGCAACCTCGCAGTCAAATTTTTCGTCTAAATCCGTCAAATCTAATTTTTCAGTTAACTTGAAACGTTTTCCTCTCAATGTCGATCTCGTTCGTAGGCGTCGATTTTTAAAATCGATGTTAGTTCTACCATAAAAATGAATTTCAAAGTCGAAGATTCAAAAATTTCGAACTTTTTGACTGTAAAATGACGAATTTCGAAGAAGAACTGTCCGTTTTAGGTTAAAAGATGATTTTTAACATATAACGGACGCCCGTCATACTCTGACGGACGTCCGTCATACTCTCACGGACGTCCGTCCGTCCGTTATAGGTTAAAAATCGTATTTTGTCCATTTTATTTTTTATTATTAATAAACAAATATTAAATTATCGTTTTACCCTTAAAAAAGTTGTCATTATTATTTTTATAAGGATAAAAGAGTAATTTGACAGACAAGTGGCAGACAACTGTACCCCACTTGTCTGACAAATTACTCTTTTGTCCTTATAAAAATAATATTGACAATTTTTTAAAGTGTAAAACGGTAATTTAATATTTGTTTATTAATAATAAAAAATAAAATAGACAAAATACGATTTTTAACCTATAACGGACGTCCGTCAGAGTATGACGGACGTCCGTTATATGTTAAAAATCGTCTTTTAACCTAAAACAGACAGTTCTCCTTCAATATTCGTCGTTTTACAGTCAAAAAGTTCGAAATTTTTGAATCTTCGACTTTGAAATTCATTTATATGGTAGAACTAACATCGATTTTAATAATCGACGCCGACGAACGAGATCGACATTGAGAGGAAAACGTTTCAAGTTAACTGAGGAATTAGATTTGATGGATTTGGACGGAAAACTTTACTGCGAGGTTGCCGGCGATAATTTCTCATAGTTCAGGGTTTTAGTTATTAAAAAAATTTGTCCAAAGTTTGACTTGTCATTGACCTAAAACTATAAGATTTACAGTGTTATTTACCCTAAATTATTTCTCGAACGGAAGGAAACCCTCCCCTCTCTCCATTTTCCTTCCTCTCTTTCTTCTTCGTACATTTCCTATCTGGTCCAAAACCAGGAGCTCGAGAGATCTTATTATGGCTATAGACACTCCATTGTTTACTCCTCTCGCTTCCCCTCTATTAAAGACTTCTCCTTTGAATCCCCTTAATTCGTTTAAACACGATGGACTCAGTCCTCTCTTTGAATAATGAAGAGAAAATGCATTGATGAGGTTGAGATCTCCTCCTCCTCCAAAGTTCAAGTTCTTAAGAGACGCAGAAGAGAAATTGTACAGGAGATTGAAGGAAGAAGCTCAGAAAAAAGGGTGTGGTTCAGAAGAATGAGGAGAAAGAAGCTCAAAATCATTCTATACTTCATTCAAGCTCTTCTAAGGCACTTCCAGTAGCTTCTTCCCCACCAACTTTCAGAGCAGTGGACATGAAACCCACTTCGTACTAGATCTACACGAAACTGCCTGAGATTGGTACGTCTCTGTAATTCAATGCATCTGCTACCTTTTGAATTATCTTCGCTTGTGTGTCCATTAAGAAGGCTTAACTGTGTTAATGGAAGATGGAGGGAGACGGAGAGGGAGAGAGGCGCTTATAGATTGGAAGACTTTTTTGGAAAACGCACATGCATAAGTCGTAGACTATAGTATTAGCAATTATTTGTCCTTTATTAATCTCATAAAATATTTAATGTTAATTTAACATTTTAAAGAAATAATTAATTCTTCAATTTGGTATATGCAAATCTCTTAGACAAAGATATGCACAACCACAAGGATGAATTTCTGGATGTACGTACATTTGATTCACTCAATCTATTCAATCAATTTAAATAATCTGATGAATTTCTTAGTTTTCTCTAAAATCGAGAACTTTTTTAACACTATATTTGTGGTAGCCCACCCTGTGAAGACAATGATGATCCAATATACTCTTAATTGTGAGGGTCTAGCCCATACAAGTGGGGTGCACAATCACATATCGCTTGAAAGAGTGAAAAGTGAATGGTTTTATAAGTAAAGTTCTCATTTCTACATAGTACAATACATTTTGGGCTAACACCAAGAATAAAACTGTGCAGATTTTGGCTTAAATCAGACAATATTATGCTGTGAGCGCTAGGGACTAGGGGTGGAATCGATTCGTTTCAGTTTGGTTTTTGACCGAATTAGAACCGAACCGATTAAGTTTTGTTTTAGTTTTGGAAAACCAAAACCAAACCGAGAAGGGTGGAAAACCGAACCTCGGTTTCGGTTCTAATAGGTTCGGTTTCGGTTTCGAGTCGGTTTTTTCATGCCCCCATTTTTTATGTGTTCGGTTCGGTTTTTTGGTATTTTACTTAGTTTTTAAGTCGGTTCGGCCATTCGATTCTTTCAGTTTAATTTAGCAAAAATAATTAAAAATGAGACTGCAGCTTCACTCCACTACAAATATTCAAACTCCAGAAAATAAATACCCAAAACATTGAACATAAATACTCCAGAGGCAGAGTCATCAAACTTCATCTTACTTCAACTGTTGAAGTGAGAATCGATGAAGAACAAACCATCATCAGTCATCAATTCACAAAGTCATCAACTCATCAGTTCATCTTTCTCCCTGAAATAGTTACAGAGCGTGAAGTTCAACATGAGACTCACTCTTGACTCTTCAGATTCAACTATGAACTGGAAGCACCTGTGAATAAACGACTTGTTACCTGAAAACAATGATTTCGAAATGGGTGTGAATACTGTGAAGATTGACAAAGCCGAACCTGTGAAGATTGACAAAGTCGAACCTATGAACTGTGAAGACTGCACGGTGAGACTTTGACCTTTGTTGGGGTGGAGACGCTGGTCAGTGAGTTCAAATCGTTGATGTTCGACTAGTGAGTTTGAATCACCGACTTACAGCTAGAGCATCTGACTCTATGAAAGAGAGTTCGTCATATTCGTCACTCGTTGATGTCCACCTTTGGCTAGAGCGACTGCGAGAGAGAGTAGGATCGGCGATGGAGAATGGAGAGAGCTGCGGGAGAGACGCTTGACCTAGAGACTGAGAGTCAACACTCGACAGAGAAGTGAGAGGGAGAGATCAGATGAAGCCTGAAGGGAGGGACGGGTTTTCGAGGACGGGTAGGTCGAGGCGCGCAAGTCTTGATGGTTTGATTTCAACCTTTCAGGGTTTCTTTTATGGTATGGTTCACTGGTGCAAGGCTCGAAGTAGGGAGAGAGTCAGAGATTGGGTCGGTTCGGGTTTCGCGATTTTTCATTTTGCAGAACCGAGAACCAAACCGAACTTCAGTTCGGTTCGGTTCGGTTATGACCTAATTTTTTTACTTAATAAAACCAAACCGAACCAACCAAAATTGTTCGGTTCAGTTCAGTTATCCGGTTCGAACCGGACCGATTCCAACCCCAACTCGGGACTCCACAATTTTTAAAAAGTTAGCTCCTAAATATTCCCCCTAGTCTCTCCTATTTTCGATAAAATTAAACTTGAAACGCCAACAATAAGATTATAAACAATGACAAGGAGCCAAAAGCAAATTAATATTCAACTACAAAGTACCTACCACACTTAATAACAACAGGTTTTTGATTTATCAACAAAATGTCAATGGATTATGAACGAAAAAATTATGAAGCGAAACAACCTAAAACCTTAACTTTCTGGACTGACAATGAACATGCGACCAAAAAGAGACGAGTTCTAAGGAAATTTATCAGCTAGGTAGGTGATCTCTATTATCTCCCAGAGATGTAGAAGCACTTTTGGATGTCGAAAATGGCGATGAATTTAAAGGTAAGAACGTCAAGTTCACATGCTGAGAATTCGTCGCCGGAGTGGTGTCGATGAAGCTGGATCCGCACCCGTTTCCTTTTTGGGTAGACGTCCCCAGTGGAAACTTTTCCACCCACTTCAATGTTTCCTGAAAATTTTCACCGCCGCCACTGCCGCTAGCACCATTTCCAATGAATGATTTTAATGCCGTCGCTAAAGCAGATTGGAAACTAGGGTCTGCAGTAATTGCCTTCGTTGCGTCCGCGATTGGATCCGGAAGAGGGTGTCGTGGCGGCGCCGCTGCCGCGGCCGCTGGAACGTTATTTGCCTTCTGCATATAAGTTTGGTAGATGCTATTTTGTAGGGCCAGACCTCCGATATCTAGAGTTCCCATTTGGGTTCTGTTATAAGGCAGTTGATTTCCAAAGCCAAGAGGGCCATTACCCCAAGACATAAGGTTGGATTGTGAAGAACCGAAATCCAGGTTTGTGAAAGGATACCTAGGAGGATTCGATGAAGAAAAAGGTCTGCCAAAATGGGAAGAAGAAGAAGCAGAAGAAGAAGACGGATTTGAAGTGAGGTCTATGGTGATTGTTGGGTGTGTAGGCGAGGAAGATAATATGGAAGAATTGGGCAAATAAAATTGTTTTGAATTTGAATTGTCAGAAAGATAGAAGTTTAATCCATGGAGATTTGCCGGAGTGGTGGTGGCTGTTGTTGCTGATAGGTTAGGGCTGGATTGTGAGCTTGATGACCCGGATAATAGCATTGCCGCTGCTGCAGAAGTGGTGGATGCCATGGCAGTAGCCGAGACGGAGAGAGGGTGGTTATGGGTTCCTTCGTATGTAGTGATTAAAATGGACATGTCCTCGGCACATCTTTGCACCTAATCAAATCAAATTAGGACATTATGTTAGACATTTGCATGTAGGTTTTAATTTTAAACTTCCTAGTGTGACGGTTGGTCCTTTTCAGGGCCAGAATTGTAACATCTCACAATCTACATAATAGTATAATATTGTCTGCTTTGAATCGATATCTACATACCTATGTTCTTGATTCGACAAAAAATTCTCATACTAATTGGCGATAATATCCTACATATATGGTATACCTCAATATCACATTCAAATATTGAGATTATGATCTCATTTACTTGGTCTTGGGCTGCGACAAGCCCTCACAAGAATGTGTCATTACGAAAATGACCTAAATTGCAGGGTAATCAGTGATGACGTAGCTCAAAATAGAAATGTACAACAATCCCACGTAATAGGATATAGTTGAGGTGAACGATTTATGAGTAAAATATCTTTTTAGATTATTACAACTCATTTTGGGTTAAAATTTAAGAATAAAATCGTGCAAGTTTCGGTTCATAGCAAATAATATCGTCCTTGGGAAGAGGTTTTAGTTAAAGATTTAGCTATTGTATTGTCAATTTCATGAAATATACCTGTTTTCTAACGGGACATGATTGAGCTCCAGTGCAACGATAATAAGCTCTGGGGCATGGGTTTCCTTTTGATATCTTCTGTCCATATTTCCTCCATTGACACCCATCATTCATCTGCAACAAAAACCAAGAAGATTTGTAAACAATCAAACCCTTCTAAGAAGAACAGTTGAGAGAGGAAAAAAGGTTTGGTTATTTAGCGTTTACTAACCGTTGGCGTATCGCATCGAGTCCTCACACAAACCCTAGCTTTCTTTGGTGGATTCTGCTGCATCATTTCATCTTCGCCACTTCTCATTGTCTTCAAACCTTTGTTGGGTGGCCCTGGATCTTCCCCTTCTCCTTCTTTGATCTCTTCGTTGCTGTTCGAACTAGGGCTTGGACCTTTCGGCGAATGAGCCTTTATTCGATCGCTCAACCTAGAGCCATCGAATTTGCAGTCTAACCCAAGAGCTAATTCTTGTGTTATGATTTGTTGATCATTCTCTTTGATCAGTTTCTGAGAATTCATGATGTTTTCTTTGATCGTTTTTCCCGCGCTTGGAAATCTTCCGAGTGTAAGGGAAACTAGGTCGGTTTCTTCGACTTCTTGACGCGTTTCCGCCGGTGGCATCGTATTTTTCTTTCCATCTTGTCGAACGATGTCCTCGAACTGCATTTGTAGCGTCCTGTAATTCTTCATTATCTGATCTAAGCACATTTTCAGTCGTTGGTTTTCTTCTCTCACCTCTCCCATTTCTGCTCTTGCTGATTCAAGCTCTTCATCCTACACATTCAAATGAAATATTACGTATTCTTCTATGTGTTATTATGAAAAATTTTCGATCTCGGGTTTGACGAAATTAGGATTACTTTCTAGCATGTGAACCATTCTAACCTGATCATTTCGACTCGAAGAAGATGTCATTGAGTCAAGTTCTACAGAAGATTTCTCCATTTTTGTCACGAAGGGGACCTGCTCAAGCCACCATCAAGATCAGAAAAAGAAAAAATAATTACAAAAGCAGACAAAATATGCGAAACTTCATCGTAACTGCGCAAGGCAATTATTAAACAAGGAAATTCACCCCAAAAAAAATTGAATTTTTAATAGTATGATCAAGAGCAAACTCTAATAATGAACTTAATCGAAGTCAGGATAAGTCGTCGGTCAAGATTTCACTAATCAAAGCTTAAAAAAGACTAATTAAATGCTAATTATGGGTATAAGATGCTGAGGATTTATCCCTTTCACACTCGTATTCCTCACATGAAAAAGTCAAGTTATGATTATGGAAGAACATCTGCAAATTTTGATTAATTCAGATTATGTCTAATTTCCCAGTTAACTACTTCAGTTTCCAACTCTGAAAGATCGATCGATATATTATGTATATGCATATGCATGAGCAGATACCTGATTGTTAGAGTGCAACTCCTGATTGTATGAGTGTGACTTCTTATCATTACTTTCATGACTCATTTTTCCAGCTCCAATCTGCAGAAAATTCAAATATTGGATTAGATCTTGCTTCTGTAAATCCATTTAATGGTTATCTTGATCGGGGAAGACGATGATCAAGACAATAATCAGGAAAACTTCTGGAAAAAATATGTAAGATTTTTGTGAAAAACAAACAAAAGATTTACCTTGAAAAGAATTTCTCGTTCGAAAAGTTCATCCCCATCACTGGATCGGTCTTTCTTTCTTTCTTCTTTGACGACAGCGTCTTCAGACCGAGAAGAAGCCTCCATAGCTGTACCTCTTTTTCTTTTCTGCTACTCTCTTTCAACTTTCTTCTGCAAATAAAAGGATGATATAATCTCCAGTCTGACCTTTATAATCATCAACATATATTTACCGCCCACTAGCTCAATTGTCAAACACAGACCAATCCAATGGCAGCAAAAGAAAACACACTGCAACTTACATTATTAAAATATTTTATTTCCACGTTTATTATTAGGTTAAGCATAGCCACAAGAATTCAACTTCAACGTTTCAGATCAAAAGTCAGACAGAGAGAGAGAGAGAGAGGGAGAGAGGAGGAAACTTGTGTCTCCAATGGTAGCACCGTGTGGCCAAAAGTTTGACCGTAAACTAATCAATAGAGACTTTTGTTATTGTGCGAAACTTCAACATCTCTCTCTCTCTCTCTCTCTCTCTGCAATTACAGTGAAAACGCCATTTTTGTGGACGTCAAACTTGGAGTTCAAGAAAAATGTAATTATCCAAACAATCTGCAAATCTTTTAACTCTCAGCAGTGTAATCTTCTCCAAAATTTCGTTTCTGTAGAATAAATCATGGGTTTAACTAGAATTAAACAATGAACAGCTCAAAAAAAAGTTCAAAATCAACGTTTTCTGATTGAAATTTGTGGGTTTTGGTTTGGTTGGTCAGACCAAGCATAAAAAATGCAGTAAATTGGGAGAAAAGACAAAAAATGACGAACATTTTTTAATTTTGAGATTTTTGATTTACATTGAGTCTTATATGATTGAAAAGCTTTGACTCATGGAAGTCATTGGGTTATTTTAGGACTGGCCACCACCTTTTATTTCATTTGTCTATTAAATGCTGATATGATGAGATATTGACGTTGATGAGTCGATTGTTAGTGTTTAAGTATTTTCCTCCTATTTAATCTTATTATTATTTATTTTTATAAAATATAAATTTAATCTTGAATTGCCGGCTACCCTCAAGTTATACACTGAAATTTTTTTTTTTTTAAATTTTTTTTATCAAAATCAATCTTGAATTTTGAGATTTGTTCTACTTAAACTTTAATTTCTTTTAATAAAATTAACCTTGAATTTTATATCATAAATAAAATAAAACTCAAATCGAATTTTTTTTTTTTTTTGGATTTGCTTTGTTTGGTTTTGATTTGATTTTGGTTTTAGATTTTTTTTTGGTTTCGACTCGATTTTGAAACGACTTGTGTCATGCCTCAAACGAGACCTGAGATAGATTGGGGAACAACGAGCCCTAGAATGAACTGAATCGTTCGAGCCGTAACTTTAAATGTTTCAAATAGCAGCAAAAATGTTAGATAAAAATAAATTAGCAAGACCTCAAACAACTAGACAAATCCAAAGGTCCATCTATGATTTCAAAGACAACCTAATAATATAGGTCCAATAAAATAACAATTATACTAAAAAAAATTAATTATAAAATATAAACCTAATATGAGGTTATATCTAACGAAATCTGATTTCACAAATAACTCTCAAAAGAAAATAACAAAATAATAAAATAATTTGCCGAACCTACTCCTGTGCCGACAACTGATGATCTTCCACCCTAAATCTTGAAAGAGGAGATTCATTTGAGGTGAGTCGACTAAACTTAATAAGGATAAAATTTCATATTAGGTGTAGAGATAACAAAATATGCAAGCAGATTAAGATAAAACGTTTTATTATGCATATGAGTATAAAATGTATAGTAGGGTAAGTTTTTAAATGATTCCACTAGTGTGGTACGTAACAGAAATAACCCACTACTATATAAAATTTCAGTGAAAATTGAGTCACTCACGAATTCTGAACACACTCTGTCATCAATAGTAACAATAATAACTGTGATACTCGATGATTGCAACATCCACGAATGACCCTGATCACATATAGGGTTTTGTGGCTACGGACACGACACATACAACTGTCTTATAATTTTAGTTAACATCAATCAAACACATCATCCATGGTCGAATGTGCGTAAATAAAATAGGACTCCACATGAGTCAATCAATCTTAGTTCATGCGACCAAATAGATCAGTGAAAATAATATGCATGTTCGAAATAAAACATGTCCTGTAATGATTGCCTTCCTTTTAGGTAAGATTTAAAATAAGGGAATTTTAAGTTTTTGGGTTCAATCCCCATTATGGTCAGTTGCTAAAATTGTGAGATTTCCTCTCCTCCTTAGCATAATTTTCCTCCCCTCACATTAACAGCCTTTTACCTGTTTATAGAAGAAGCCCTTCTCTCTGCAAGCAAACTTCACATATCTGCAAGGAAATTATCTAGCTTTCGGAGGTGATAATTTCAGTTGCATTTTGTTAATTGGGATGTTTCGTGTAGGAATTGAGGTTCGAAAGCTTTGAAATTTTGGCCATCATCAAGAGGTAAAACCGAACCTAAAATTTTGTTCATCCATTTGAAAATTCAAGTTTTTGTTGGGAAATTTGAAAATAAACTTAGGGTTTAAACTGTGGTAATTTATGCTCAAAACGTTCTTTTGATCTAAGATATCAAGTTAAATTAAGTTTTTGGTCAGAATTAAGCTATTTTCCATAAGATTTTAGATGAAATTTGGAACTTTTGAAGTTTCGAAATTGTCATGTGTTGCAGGCAAGTATCTGTAGAAGCAAATGCTTTAGTATTGAAAGACACGTGTCTATGACCATACCAGATTCTAAAAGTTGGATATTTTTGGAGGTTTTTCCTTGAGTTCCCCAAGTTGGTTCCTATCTTGGCTATGGGTTCCAACAAATTTTTAAAGGTTTATAAAAGTAAATTGATTTGCATACACTTTGATAGGTCCAACAGATTAGCTAGAGATTTGGACCGATTGGATTCTTAGTTGCTTGTGCATTGCTTTGCTATTGGTAGGCCATTTGAGGTATTAATTTATTTTATGTCAAGTATTGCATTATTTTTTAAAAACATATTTTGAGATGTGTACTCATATAAAAATGACGTGACTATTTTGGTGGCTCATCAATTTTTCATATTATCTACTTATATTTCCACTAGACACTTTCTAATTGAGCATGAATGTTTAATTTCATTGATCAGCTTGATCGTGTGAATCAAGTTTGATCGACTCATGTGGGGGTCATGTTTTCATTTACACACATTCGATCGTTGGAGAATGTGTTTGTTTGTTATTGTTAACTAGAGTAATGAGACAATTGTATATGTCGTGTCCTTATGCGTAAAACCCTAAACCTGATCAGGGTTGTTCATGGTTATTGCGATCATCGAGTATCACTGTTATTGTTACTGTCGATGACATGGTATGCTCGGAGTCTGTGAGTGACTTTATTTTCATTAAAATTTACAGTAATGAGCTATTTTATGTTACTTATGAAAAATTACCAACAATCCCAAATGCTTAAGCTTATGGGTTGATGAATAATTTAATCATTTATATTTTTCTTAATATTTCCCTTCACATGTAGGCCAATTTCTGTTTTTATTGGTCCTTACATGTATATACTTTTTTAATGTGATTAATTTTTTAACTTTGCCGAGATTCGAACTTAGGATCTCTAGCTCTAATACCATGACAAATTACCAACAATCCCAAAAGTTTAAGCTTGTGGGTTGAAGAATAATTTAATTATTTATATTTTTTTAACTACTTACCCCACTATAGTGGAAACTCATCCTACTGTGTTTTATTTGAAATCACATAACTTGTTTTAACTTAGTATATTCATATATTCTTTTTATTATAATGCTCAATATAAAGTTCATCCCTACTAAGTTGTCGACTCACCATTTTTCAGGATATAATTTGAAAGAACCCTAGTTGCCTGAGCAAGAGTGAGCTTGACAATTTATTTTTCCTTTATGGTATAGTTGTCTTAAGGAACTCTATCTGAGACCTTAAACATTGACTTTAATTTTTCTTTTATTTTCTTATAATTTTGGCACATTTTTTTATGGACTTATACAATTGATTTATTTGTGATGTCACTGTTGAACTGTTAGGTTTACCCCTTTTCGTTTGGGCCCTTGCTATTTCATATAATTTGAGTCTTCCGCTGCTCTTTGAAGTAACTAAGTTTAAAAAAGGTCAGACGACTCAATTCTTTTTTGGGTTGGGTCATACCCCATTCTATCTCGGGTCTCCTTTGGGGCGTGACATGTTCAGTTAAAATGCATATGTAATATGAAAATCGATGAGCCATAATGATGGACGCATCTTTTTATATAAGAATATGTCTCAAAATAGAATTTAAGAAAAATGATGTTGAACATTAAAGTAAGCTCCTACCTCAAGTGAGCTTATCGATAACCAAAGCTTAGGCAAATCTGGAGAAGTTCAATAATGTGTTGAGTCCAATTTATAAGTCTCGGTCCCTAACCAGAGTGTCATCATAAAATCAACATTAAATTTTCTTGTTTTAAATTTCAAATCTTAGGATAAGGAGAATGACTCAAGAACGATTGAGTTTAAAATAAAAAATGGTTCCAAAATGGACTCTAAAATGACCAAAAAATGATTGGGTCAAAAATCCAAATTAAGCCCAAAATAGGTTATGAGCCGAAACTCAAAATGACTAGGTTGTGACCCAAAATGGCTGAGTTGTGGCCTAGTCTAGCCGAGGAATTTATGCTGCCTAGTTTCATCGGGTTTCTCCAAAATTCTAACAAATTCGAGACCTGAACAATTAGCAATTCATAGGGTCAAGGCTAAACATAAATTTTATCCATAAATCGACAATCTTAAGCCCAAAATTAAACTTTGAACTCTACACAAAGTTCTAATTTTTCAATCAAACTCAAACCTAAATTTGACAAACGATCGTTGGAACAAAAATGAAATTTACCTCTTGAAGACGACAAATTTTTCCAAGCTTTCAAGTCCTAATTTCTGTACTATTCCACTAATTTATAGAATGTGAATCTAAATCGAACTGCATGTTAAACCTTTGGTGGCTTTCCTCCCTCCAAAATTTACATAATAGAGAAGAGGTTTCACTTCCAATAAAATCACTACACTCAATCCTGACTTTTAGTAAGTTTTTCCCCCTTCTTGCAGTCAATTTCCCTTCCGTGAAGACCTCTCAAATGTTGAATGGTGTACCCCACCCACCACTAGGCATAATAAAATAAAGTTGTTCCGTGTTGACTTGAATCTTTGTAATTCGTTAATATTCGGGTACATGTGATTTTTCGGTCAAATAGTTATATCGATAAAAAGTTGGATATTATCGCATAGTTAAAAATTTGAAATAACAATAGGTAAGTTAAGTTATCTTGGAAAGAGTATTAGACTAATGTTTAGATTTTTCAGATTTATTATAGAATATTATATATTATATAATATATTAAATTAAATAAAATTTTATGTTGCATGAAGATGTTTTGTTTATACGTACGATGCAGTATTGGGACATCGATGATGTGTCCTTGAATTTGAATTCCTAAAAATGTCCAGAATGTTTATTTGTTTCGTTCGATACGCGATTGACTAGTTTACGGACAGTCAGTATTTTTTTTTTCACGTGATTTGTGGGAATTTGATGTGTAAAAGGTTTGCAGAAAACGATGGTAGCACTATTCTACAGAAAACGATGGTAGCACTATTTTACATATAGCTACCTATGTATGTAGTGTTGTTTTCGATATTCGCCCCACTTAGGGGTGGCTAACGGGCGGGCTGAGCAGAGCCCAAAAAGGAGGGCTCGGGCTCTTGAGCCTGGCGGGCTGGCCCGGCGAGCCCTCCCGCCAATTGCATGGTCGGGCCTGGCTAGGCTCCGCTCCTTCGGCTCCCTTCTGAGCTCCTCGGCGTCCGGCGACCAACATCTCCGTCTCGCGTCGGCCAATCGGAGAAACAAAGGAAACCCAGCCAGTCCTACCTCTCGAAAAGCTCCCGGACAGAGCATCGCCGTCACTAGCGAACGAATGGTTCCAGTTCAGCTCGTCCCTGCCATTGGCCGAATTTGACGCTCCTCCCCTCGCTCAAGATACCCTTGAACGGAAACGCCCACTCACTCGCGATCGAAGACCCACCGACCACCCGCAACTCTCGCTGCAGCTCACTCGGTTTCACTATATCGCTCCAACTCGGCCTCTCGCGGAGCCCTTTCTCTCTCGCCCCGAAGAAGACAGTGAAGAAGAGGAGAAGAAGTCTCAGTTTCGTTGGCCTCCTGGGCGATGGGCATTGGCCGCTGGGGAACGTTGCCTCAGTTACTAAGGCAATGTTGCGTCGGTCTGAGTCCCAGACTCTGAGGCTGAGACAGTCTGAGCCTCAGAGTCTTAGGCTCAGGCCAGCAATGCTCTTGAGACCGTTGCCGATTGCTTCTCACAGAGAAGCAACGATCTTCAGACCATTGACATTGGCAACAGTCCGTTGACCGTTGCGCCCACCCC